>MU228269.1:2281991-2332118 GCA_018584345.1 Thuja plicata
CCAAGAATTACTTCATTGTATTTCAAAAATTCATTACATAAAAATAATACATGAAACTTAAAATAGTTTACTGTAAGATATAACAGTTTCTTCCAAAAACTTCTTTCTCTAACTTTCCTCCCTCTTTCTAACTAACTTCAAACTACCGGTCTAATCCCTATAAATAGAGGATCAAACACTTATTAAAAAATAGAAAAGAAATTATCTTGCTAAAAACATGTAGGAGAAGAAGATGGAAATGCAACAGCCTGCGGTGTGGGTAATAAAGCTTGGGTGACCAGTTCAACATAATAAAGTGTAGAGGGAATATAGCAACACTACATCCCCGCATCCTAGAATAATGGCTCCTCCATTGTAGCAGCTGTGTTTCCTAGTGCTGTGATGATCACTCCGCCGTAGCTGGTCCTCAATAGTCTTCCTTGAATGCTGTCGACCACTCTCCATCCGCTTCCTCTCCTGTCAAGTTAGTTGTGATGCAAAAATATTCATGCAACAAGCTTAATCAAATTAAATCTAGATAGTAGAACATATATTCTGATGGTTATATGAAATACTGCACTATATGTATAATATTAGCAAAATATGTCACAAATATCTACCCATGGTTTATCAGTTCTATCTGGACTTTATCACAAGTTTTAACTGGCTAGGTTCACAAATGTTTTGTCAGAAACTAGAACAAAGTATTTAAAATTATACAAAATCAAGGCAATAATTTGGCCTTATCACAAGGCAAGGAAAAGTTATAGTTTTAGAGCATAAGACACTAGAGAAGAACCAAAAGACAAACCAAAAAATATATACATAAATTGTCTTTATAGTGCAGGCATAACTGGGAGTTTCAAATTTGAAACCTACTTTTTCCCTAAACTAATAGCTCACAGAGAAAAGGGAAGAAGGATTATAGGAAAGTAAAGAGTGATGCACCAGATTGAAAAGTGTTTCTCTCTGCCTATGAATGCACAAAACTTCAATAAGGATCTCAAAACCACACAGATATCAACTCTAATCTATCCCCCAAGGACTCATATGCAGGCAATAACTGATGATATGTTGCAAGGAGAGAAGCATTCACAATACAATATTTGTTAGCACATTTGACACAACATAAAAACTAGAAAGACAGAAAAGAAATAATCAACACAAGGTAGAAAAATTTACACAATATATATGATTGGGAGAAGAGATAAAAACATAGATTTTTTATGATGCATGGCAAGGAAAAGTTATATTTGCAGAGCATAAGACACTACAAAAGAACCAAAAGACAACCCATAAAATTTATACATAAATTGTCTTTATAGTGCAGGCATAAATGATATTTTCAAATTTGAACCAAAACTTCAACAAAGTTACTATATTGCAAGATTGTATAGGTGTTTATTGCAACAGAACTTCAAGAAAGTTACTATAGATAATAATATTTATAAATCAAGGTTGATAATGTGTACAATAAGAAAAAGGAAAGCAATGTGGATTGTTCCCCTTTTCCTTATGCACAATTAGAAGGAAGATGTCTTAATAGGCTCAATTAGGACTTAAGCTCTAAGTGAGTCAATTATCCTTCACAATAATGAATTTATTTAGATGATTTAGAGGAGTGATGCAAGATAGAGGGATAAATAAGAAGAATTGAAAAGATTAAAAAAATATAAACATATGGAAAATAGACAGACAAATGAATTAAAACGGGGTCTAGAAGACTGTACTAACCTTCAAAGTGAATTTGAAGTCAATCTGTAGGCAACATAATGCCTTGGGCGTTTTGTTCCTAAGAACAAAAATCCTAGGGCATTCTGTACCCAGGTGTTTTTCTTGAATCAAATGACAGGCTTTCCAACAGATCTTGTACTTTTCAGAATAGTTCTTATAATTGGGCCACCTACACCTATACACATAAAAACAAGGAAGAAAGTTGCATAGAGGGGTTTTGCTCAGTCAAACTCTTGTTTGGTATCAAACTTGAAATGAAATAAAGGAAATTAAAGCATCCTATCATATAGTAAAGACTAGATCTAAAAAATAGAATTTTACATACCTTGGCAATGCAAATGCTTCTTTGAATGTGATCAAATATGTTCATGCTTGAATTAACAAAAAAACCCAAAAGGAAATCATGAAAGACAAAACCTCATGTGATAGATGTTGTAGTTTTCCTAAATGCTTGATTGAGAAGTAGAAAAAAGACTTGGATGAAAGTATATGTGTGTGTATATCCTTCCTTGGTAGACAAATCCTTTGATAGGAATTCAATGAGGGAAATAAGCTTGATCCATAGAAAAGAACAACTTGAATGTGTGAGAAGAAGTATAGATCTTGAATGCTTGAATGCTTGAATGCTTGTCTTGAAACTTTGGATGTGAATGCTTGAGAGTAAATTACAAATATTAATCATTATTTTACCAAAATGAGGAGAGATAGGGTGTTTTTATGCCTCTTGCAAAATCTCCATGTACAAAGTGCAATTGTACAAGAATTTGTAGGGTTTGAGACAGAAGGACATGGATATCCAAAGGTACACTGAGGAGTTTCACAAGTTACATGTTAGGGTTAGACATGATGAGGATGAAGAGGAGAAAGTGGCAAGATATTTAGGGGGCCAAGGTTCAATTTATAATATGAACTTAGTCTTACTTCCCCTAGAACCATGGAGGAATGTTATAAATTGGCCATCAACGTTGAGGATAAGGTAAAGAGAAGACAAGAAAGAAAAGGAGGTGGAAGAGAACAATCAAATAGGGGAAGAGGGAATAGATCCAATGAAGGGCAAGAGAAAACTAGTAATCATAAGGAAAAGGAGCTCATGTTTGATCAAATAAATGGACAAAGGGGTGGATGAAGATTTGGTGCAGGTAGAGGAATCAATACTTTGAATGGAAAGTGTTACAATTGTGGAGAGGAAGGTCATCCTTTCTACAAGTATCCTGAAAAGGATACAAGGAAATCTAATAAGAGAGTGAACTTAACTTAAGCTAGGGGTGACAATGATGAAGGTGAAAAACAAGGGGAAGAAAAAGGTCTACTCTTTTCACATCTTGACGTTGGGGAATGTCTCATGATGAGGCAAAGAGAACCACTACAACAACAAAGAGGCCAGGAGGTATCAATTTTTAGAACCCACTATCTTAGTTAAGGTAAAATTGGCAAGATGATAATTGATTCTGGTTCATTTTGTTCGAATGACTATGGAAAGTTGGGACTGAGAGAGGAGGGGTGAATCAGTACCACAAATTTTGCTATAACTTAAACTATCTATAACCATATATTGTTGCTTGTTGTTTATCAAATTCAATAACTTGAAATAAAACTATTATAAAGGTTACAAAACATTCAAGTAAAAGGACTCATAACTCCATGATTTTGTTTACGTGGAAATCCTTGGTTAGAGGACAAAACTATGGTGGGGATGATACCCACAACCTTTACTTATTGCAATATAAAGGGTGCTAAGTTAAAGCTTACAATGTTTAGCCATTTTGATAGCTTACCCAGTTAAGAGTATACAAAGACTTGTTAGGTCTACCTAGTTAGAGGACTTTACAATCTCTACACTTAGAGATGTACCATGTTAAAGGTATTACAAATATCAAACCGGTTAAGATCTACCCCGTATTGGGATTTCTAGCTCTCAATGCAATATTATTGACAATGTCTGCTATATTGCATCATAAACAAATGCTGATCAGACTCTATGTGCTCTAAAATTTGTGTTACCTCAATTATCAAACTGTAACACTACTTGGATTTGCTCTATTGTAGCTAGATAACTACTCGGTTCTCTCTACTTTGACCTTTTTTCTTCAAATAAATCCTTTTACTTTCACTAACAATATCAGGCTTTTCTGTATCATCACTCTGTCTCTATTTCTATCTTTGTCTGCTCTATAAATCATCCATTAAATATAAGATTTATTGCCTCTTAATCTTATGTGTTAGGTCATTGTGACTTGATTTTAACCGTTAGATCTTCTTTTTCACTAGGTGATTGTGTCGCTTTTACCTCGCTACTTGGTATTTTTCTTGGAAATAATAAACTTTCCTTAACTGCTTAATCTATTTCTTAGATCTTCTCTTTGAATTACCTCAATTATTGATCATGTAACAAACTGTTCTTCATGCATTGTACAATCACAATTAATGTTGTGTGAATTTATTAAATTTCTCCTTATTGCATTACAATTAATTAAGTAACTTGGTAGAGTAACTTCTCTTTTCTCGGTTAACTTGATCTTTAGTACTCGTAAATGTCAATTGGTAACATTCACTTTTCCTATGTCAATTGGTGGCTCAATTTCCATATCTTGTGCAACTTCAGTAGTACCAATCTGAATAGTAGAATAACTTTGTACTTGTACCAATATGGGATTAGTACTTTGCAATGGTGAAACATCTACATCAATATACTTGGTTTCTGGTACTTGCACGTCCATTACATCTTCATCCTTTGACAACTCCTTTGTAGGATCAATATCCTCTGATGCATCTTCAATGATTACTTATGCATTATCAATAGTTAGATCTATTGGATCTATTTGACATGTGCTTTCCTTTACCTGGTCAGTGATTCTATCACCTCGACTCTTCTCGATTTCTTGTTTCACAGTGTCATCTATATGATATATTTCTTTCCATTTTCTAGTAGTATCCTTCTCTACCAATTGTAGGTCTCCATTCATGATCCTTAGGGCTCTTCCCTTTACTATAAATTTCTTTGCATGTTTCTTCAATGCTTCTTCAATATCAGATGGTGCTAGGTTAGGAATAGTATACATCTCTCTCTCTCTCTCTCTCTCTCTCTCTCTCTCTCTCTCTCTCTCTCTCCTCTACATTAATTTTATACTTCCACCGCACATCAATTTTGTTATAGTTCCTTTGGTAACTTATCTGCAAGCTCAATAGGTGTCACTCTATATCTCATTAATGTTACAAAAAATGCATCTTCAATCTTTTTCTTGTCTTCTTCATTCCTCTTCAAATAATTAACTTGTCTAAATCCTCTGAATCCTCCTGATTCCTTTAATCCTTCCAGAAATTCATCAAGACTTTGTGGAACTTGTGAGAGCTGAGAAACTAGAATAGATTTTTCTGGCTCATCAGATTCAGTCTCACTCTCTTTTCCAACTAATAGTCTTCTCCTTGTTATTTTAGGTTATTTGTTGTCTCTTATTCTCTCGTAGGTTTTCCCTTTCAGTTGTATTACCTCGGTAGCCTTCTTCTCTGCAGGTTGTACCGATGATCTGGTGTTCCTTGTAATACCTCTTTTGCTCGGTGAGGGAAATTGTACATTTTTTCTCAACCACTACAAGGGCTTTTGCATTATCAGTATCTAAAGTATCATCAACTCCAAGAGTCTTTGATAAAATATTTATCATTTTACTCACCTTCTTAATTGACCTAGGTACCAAAATACCTTGTTTGATTTTGTCTTTGACTTCCTCATAAGTGACATATCTCTTTTCATTAGGGTCAATTGGTTTTGCTAATAGGGCTTCAATCAATTTATAACCTATACCAATATATATTTCATAACCCATTGGTTGAATCCATTCAACTCCCAGTTCAACAAATTTGACTATACAAACATCTATATCTACTTCAAAACATATGCTATCTTGATATTTGGAAACTAGCTGAGGTGATATCCTATACCTTTTGTGCATTCTAGCTTGGAAATTTAGAAAATAATTAGACATGGTTGCATCAAAATTATCTCCTAGATTGTCTTTAAACTCATGTATCTGATAAATAACTAGCCTATCAGTCTTCCAAACTATATCTCCAATGGAGGGAAATGAATTCTTGTAATAGAAGAAGATACATACCAACAATGAACCAAATTTCAAAGTGTTGGTCTTTTCTTTGCTGATTGTGTTCATGTTGTCTTCTAATTGCTTCAACAAAACTTCACAGAGATCTATCTATGATCCTTTATTCACTATCTTGTTTGCTAGATCAACTACTCCACAAGGTACATTGTCCACTCAGGATGATTGAAACACTCGGTAAGATATGATGTTACATGCATACCTTAATTCGAGATCTGCCATAGTAGATATCCTCATTCCTTTGCCATCCCATTGTGATTTAGTGATTCAGTGAGCTTTCCCTTGTCAATCTGCTTAATTGAGTTTGGTATGTCTCCAATTAGGAATCTATTGATGATGTGCAACACATCCTTAGTGATTTTAATCAGTTTATCCAACCACATGAACTAGTCATGTACTTGGTTGAGTACCATTCTAACACACTCAGGCTTGAATACCCTCGGTAGATGTATAACATGAATCAATCCTTTAGTTTCTAGATGGGTATGCTCATCTTTGACTTTTCCTTCCACACACAACTTGCTGAATGAAGCATCTATCTCAGTTCCACATAGATCTTCAAATTTACAATGTATGAATGTGAGAATGTCTTCAATCAAAAGAACTCATGATGGTATTGAAGACAATGCTCCCATCATGTCAATTTCTACGGCTATAGCTAGGGGCAACTTGTATTTTGGATTCACTAGTTCAACATTCTTCAGTAGAACTAGTGTTTGCATCTTTGATGCTATGATCACTTCAAAATGCATGCTAAAACAAACTACGACATGCTTGATAATAACTTCAACTTCAAAAACACAACTAGGTGTTCAATAGATAACTTATAAATTTATCTCAAATTTCTTGCAAAGATTTAAAATTACCTTAAAATCACTTGAATTCACCACGGAATAATCTCTTTTCAAATGTGCTCAATGCTCTTTTGAAAAAATTAGGTTCAAATGATTTGAAAAATGATCTATTTATACCTTTTCCATGATTATGGTTTCCAACGGCTCTATTGATGTATAACAAATGTGCTTGTTGAGTCCCTTTTTACCTTTAGACCAACTACCTAGTTACTTTTCTCAACCGAGTTAAACAAAATAACCATATATAATAATGTACATCCAAAAACTTACACAACTTATCCAAATGCATCTTCATATGCTGATATGGATCTCAACTCTAATTATAGGAACTGAAGTAGGATTTATTATAAGCATGTAGTTCCTACATACCTCTCACTAATTAGGTGGAGCTCGGTGCAACCAACTCGGTAGAGATGGTGTAGTCTATACTTCCAAATGATGTCCCTTCATCCATAGTCTTTCTCCTCCATATTTTGTTCATTTGTTCTCAGATTTCATCAACAGTAGTAGGGGCTTTCACTTTAGATTCATCTTCGGTCGGTGCATCACCTCAGTATCTATAATTTCTTGCAAGGTGCCCTACCTTATGACAATAAAAACATGCCATGCCAGGGTTTCTCCATGCTCTTTGGTTGTTCCTTTCGTGCATCAACATGCAATTTGCAGCAATGTGTCCATACCTTCCATAGGATAAACATGAAATTCTTGTATTATAGACCCATGGTATAGAAACGCCTTCTCGATTTGTATTAACATTCTCTTGGTTAGGCTTTCACTTGTCATTTCTTTTCTTTATTATGCACTCTTTAGCTTTGTGTCCAAACTTATTACAATTCTTGCAGTAACCATCAAACTTAGGTTTCCTTGTATTGTTAGCAAGATTAGCTCTGCATTCAAATGCTTGATGTCCATACCTATTACATCTAAAACAATAACCATCAAACTTAGATGTACTCGGTGATTTACCTTTCCTACTCCTACAGACATTAGCAGTATGTCTAGGCTTCCCATAATAATTACAACTTGGCTTCTTTTGCTTCGGTGGGAGTGCAGTACTTTCATCTTTCTGTGGATTTGATGGTTCTCCTTTCTCTATAGTGCTATTATCTTTGAATCCAATTCCTATTTTGTCATTCCTTTGCTTTTGATTCTTGAATTGTTGATCCAAATATTTCAGTGCTTCTTCATTTCTTTTCAGTATTGCATTTGCATCTTTCTCATCTTTCAGTCTTTGATCCATTCTTTCAATTTCATCTTTTAGTGCTCGATTCTCAAATTCTCTTCTTGAGTTATCTTGATTTGCACTCAGAAGTTGGTTGGTCATATCATAGTGAACTTGTGTCATTCTCATGATCTCATTATATTTCTCTAATAGCTTGATTTTAACTTGTATTTTATCATCTTCTGCCATTTTCTTTTCATCTTCAACAATACTTTTTCCTTCAATCAACTCAGTCATTATTATCATGCTGGTTTCAAGATCTATCCTCATTAGGTCCAACTACTCGGTAAGTGTATCATTCTTTTCCAGTAGTTCCCTTATAGCTGACTTTGACTCATCAGTAACACTGCCTCCAGATGTTGTCTCAAGTGTATCAAATTGTTCTTGTCTAACCTTTAGTTCATCATATATTTGAAATTTAATCCTTAGAGACTTCTCAAGTTTCTTCTTCAGATCAATGATTAACTCTCTTGCACTGTCCAACTCAGATTCAAGACCATCAATTCTTTTGAATTGCCTAAAAATTTCCATGACTAAGATCTTTAACTCTCAGGTGGTCAATCCTTATAACTCAAGAGTAGTAGTTCTGATACCAATTGTTGGAATGACTATGGAAAGTTGGGTTTAAGAGGGGAGGGGTGAATCAGTCCCATAAAAACTTTTATAACTGAAACTGTCTATAACCATATACTATTGCTTGTTGTCTACCAAATTCAATAACTTGAAATAAAACTAATATAAAGCTTATAAAACATATCATCAAAACATTCAAGTAAAAGAACTCATAACTCCATGATTTTGTTTATGCAGAAATCCTTGGTTAGAGGAAAAAACTATGGTGGGGATGATACCCACAACCTTCACTAAGTGTAGTATAAAGGGTGCTCGGTCAAAGCTTACAATGTTTAGCCATTTTGATAGCTTACTCGGTTAAGAGTATATAAAGACTTGTTAGGTCTACCTGGTTAGAGGATTTTACAATCTCTATACTTAGAGATGTACCCTGTTAAAGGTTTTACAAATATCAGAATGGTTAAGATCTACCCAGTATTGGGATTTCTAGCTCTTAATACAATAGTATTAACAACTTAACAATGTATACTATATTGCATCAAAAACAAATGCTGATCAGACTCTATGTGCTCTAAAATTTGTGTTACCTCAATTACCAAAATGTAACACTGCTCGGATTTTCTCTATTGTAGCTAGATAACTGCTCGGTGCTCTCTGCTCTGAGCTTTATTCTTCAAATAAATCCTTTTACTTTCACTAACAATATCAACCTTTTCTGTTTCTTTTTCTATCTTTGTATGTGTTGAGCGTTGTTTTAACACAAGCCAACTTGCTAGGATCTCGAGATTCGATTTCCTCTCTTGAAAGATTAACAAAGTTATTCCCAAGGTTCTCCGGGGTCGGGTCACAACCTGCTTGGTTACTCAGTTGAAGATAAATGTGATTGTTCATGAGGAGGCCTTTGCTGGTATGTTCAAGACAACAAACTGCAAAATATTGTTAGTTCTCTTTTTGTATTTTCCGTTTTAACAAGTATGGATTTTGTAAATAAAATGCAATTTTGTATTTTTCAAGATGGTAATTTTCAGAATTAATGACAGTGTTTTAATGAGAGAAGAGTAATGGGAAATAAAGCAAATTACGAGAAAAGTGAAATCCTAAGGACATAAACCGCCGTAAACCCTTCCTTGCGAATTAAATGCTGGAGAGATTTGGAACAACCCAGGAAGCATAAATCAGACCAAGTCACAATTCACTACCCCACGGATGCAAGCATTTTGGAGAGAAGACGTATTCACTTGTGCAAGATATTCAAAATATATCAAATCGTGAAGCCACAAAGATGTGCGCACCCACAACATGGATTTATTATTAAGCCCAAAGATGATCTCCTCCACACATTCGTCACAACAAGGTAGGTCCACAGTAGCAAACTCCAACTAAAAGTAGCACGAATTTGAAACACAATAACACAAAGGGCTCTCTGAAAATAAAGAATAATGCAAGCATACATTCAATAAATTTGCATAGATAGCAGTAATTCACACACCACGAATGAAGAACCCAATGTAGATATTTATTGTATTAAAAAGTTGGCCCTTTATATTGCTTTTTTGATTACAATATATAGATTTTTGATCTACAACTCTAATTTTCAGAGTTAGGGCATCAGAGAGTCTAAATTGAAGAAATAGAATTAAACTAGAACTTTGCTGAAGGTAAACTACTTGCTAACTGATACCATGTAACTTGCATGGATTCTTAAACCCATTTACAATCCATTTTCTCATGAAAAGAGGGCAAAATCCACCAGAGAAGAGAAAAAGAAAGAAGGTGAATTCCTTCTATGAATTGGGAGTCTTCTTCTTGATTCTGGTGGTCCTTCTTGGATTCTTCACTAGGGCAGTTTTTGATGGTGGGAACTGATAGGAGACCCTTAGTTTCTCTGAAATGAACTCAATTTTCCCATTGATCTGATCTAGAGTCGAACTGGTGTTGAAAAAAGTAACCTTGCTGGAAACACCCAGTTTTTTCGGACCCCGACCTCTACCCTGAAACTTTAATGTCTTCAAAATTGGAGGTCCAAAAGTTCAGACTTGTCGTGGGCCGAAAGGCCAAAAAACTTTGAGGAGGCCAAAAGGCCAAAATATTCGTAGGCTGAAAGGCTGAAAATTACTCTTTGCTTTATGGGCCGAAAGGCCGAAAAGTTGAAAGTCGAAAGGTCGAAAAATACTGCCTTGGTGAAATTTGACCAAGTGTAAAAAATATTGCCCGGTCTATCTGGTATTTGAACCCTGGAGCTTTATCCAGTGAAGACTTCTGGGTGAGCTTCCCGGAGCCTCTGCACTATCTCTTGGAATTCCTCAAAATTTATCTCTTTTCTTTTTACTTTGGTGACCCTTCGTTCTTGCTTCTCTCTGAAGATAGTCAGTTCAAAAGCGAAGAATGTGATCTCTTCTTCATGCTGTGACATCCTATGTATTTCATCCTTCATAGAGAATAGTTGCATCAAGGCCTCCTTGGTATTGACTCTGGCTAGAACGTCTCTAAATTGTTGGACCACTTCCTTGGAGGGACGTAGAGCCTGTTGGATTTCATCTCGGTAAACGTTGAGGCCAACCCCTATGAAGAAGGTGTCTATATCTATGACCCATTTTATTACCTCTTCCTTCTTTTCGTCTACAAGGGCCTGATGTTTCTTGTAGACCTTAATTATTTTGGTCATCTATTTGATCCAATTCTCAAATTTGTCCAATTCTTCACCCTCATAGATTTTCACCAAAATTTGGATGCGTTGCTTTTTAATTACCTCCAAATCCTAGAGAGTTGCCTGCCACTTAGCTACCTCAACATCCATACCGCCGTCATCTTCCACCAGGTCGATGAGTGAATTAACCTCAACCAAAATGGTCCTGTATGGCCTGACTATTGATGAGATTGCCTTCTCTCTGAACTGTTTGAAGTCATTTATCCAATTGGCACTCATTTGGATGAATGAGGGGGTTAATCCTGCAGGCAAATCTGGTGTAGCCCTTTTATCAAGCATGGCTTGTAATGAGGCCTCTGAACAATTTGGGTCAATGGGACCCACCATCTTTTGGATGAACCCTTTCAATGCTTCATTCTATTTTATTAAAACCTTGATGGTTTCTTCGTCTTTATTCATGAACCCCAGAGCTGCTTGAGTCCCAAAGCTGCCAATATCTTGCTCCCTTCTCTAGTTGGTTCCCCCAAGTCTACCTCCTTGAATGTATAGTCTCTTGATGAACCCGTGGTTTGAGAGGTGCTTGGGAGTGGGATAGCTATTTGTGTGGTCCATCGACCCTTAGGATCTTGGGTCACATATGACATGGTTTTAGCAGGCACACCCATGTCGGCATGGTGGAAAGCTTGCTTCACAGCAGTTATACTTGTATCTTCTCTGTCCAATTCACTTGTGTAGGTTCTTTTTCAAGGTTGTATCTCCTTGGTAAACCAAGTAGGTTTACTAGAGGCGGTAACTGGCTCATATGGTGCCATGTGGAGAATTGAGGTCAAGCCTTGTTGCCCTAGAGCTATTCCCTATTCTGATTCCTTCTGTGCTCCTTTTCTTTGTCCATCTTCCCCTTCTTCCATTCTATCCCCTTATGTACCCCTTTGTATCTCCTCTTCTTCCTCATCTTTCTCACTGACCTCCTTTTCCCTTTCCTCCTTTAGGCCTTTGTCGACTGATGAATCAATTACCACTTCTGGCCTGAGACCGGTCATGGCCTCTAGTGAGGTCTTAAAAGGCGATGTGTCTTTTGTGCCTACTTCTCCTTCGATTGCCTGAGTGGCACATGTTGATGGGATTGAGGTTGCGGGAATAAGTGTTGGCATTATTGGAGTGGGAGATGAGGAGATGGTGGTAGTAGACGGGGGCGGAGTTGGTGCAAGAGTAGGTGTTGGAGTTTGTAGGGAAACTAGTGGGGTAAGTATATGAGGTGGTGGGGTGAAAACATAACTCCCTCCAGCTACACTATCTGTTGCTAAACTTTGAGTTACCCCACTGTGTTGGTTTTTTAGCCCTGGAGTAGAATCAGAGCTTACTAGTGGAGTAGGAACATTCACTGGGGGATTGGTGAACTGGACTGGTGGAGGAGTAAGGGATACCTGGGGTTGGATGAGCGGTGGTGGAGTGAGGGCTACCTGGGGTTGTATGAGCGGTGGCCCCCTAGTGTGTGTATCTTGGCCCTGATCTGAAAAGCCTTCAAGTCCTTCAAAATCAGATAGCATAAATTCATCCGGCCCTAATGGATCTACAGGATCATCCTATTCTTTGGCATCCTCTCTACGTTTCTTAGTAGTTTCCTTTTCTCTCCTCTTCTGCAACCTGGTCCTTCAGACTAAGGGCTCACTTGTGTCCTCTTCCTCAGGTTCTTCCTGTATAGTTTCTAACTGCGAAGATTCAAAACTCTTCTTCCTCTTATAAGTTTTCTTCTCAGTGGTGGGGGAAGATTGGCCAGAGGTGGATGGGCCCTCTCCTAATTGGGGTTGTGACAATCCTGCTAGTGGGTCAATTTGGCCCGTCATTCTGGTTTTCTTAGGCCTAGGATTGGAGCCATATTCAACTGGTCATTCATGACCATGCACCATTCTTGGCTTCTAAGGGGAGCCTTCTTATATTTAGGAGCTATTGACTTCTCTCCTTGTTGTTTCTTTACTTTCTTGGAGGGCTCCATTAATGTTTTCACTAGGATTGGACTCATCCGCTGTGGCTTCTTGATCTAAGATATAATGGTTTTTATCACGTGCCTTGCCCTGAAATCTATGTCATCATTTTCATCTTTGTCTACCTCGGTGTTCATGATTGGCTGGTCATACACCTTATCTTGTGTGTAAATGTCTTCTAAGACATCCCTTGAATCACATTCCCATATCTTTGGGGAAATAGGAACCTTCAACACCTCTTTTGCCAGAGCTAGGTTCAATCTGCAGTAATCTCAGATTCTGACCTCATGGTCATCTATATAGTTTATCCAATGATCTTCCAGATGTGGCTCATGTATGTAGAATCTGCCAATGATATGGCTATAAGTACCTATGGGATCAAAGCGGGCTTGTACTATCCTGTAAAGCTGTAAGGGATAGTCATCCCATTTAAAAGAAAGGGATTTGCAAACCTTCATGTTCTGTAGTGTATAGGGTCCCAAAGAGATGGGAAAGTCCCAATAATGCTTCTTCTTATGCTTGATGTGCTCGTATGCATACACGAGCTGCCTGGCCATCTCCAATATGATTATCTAGTCAGATGGATACCTGGGTAGCTTCTTTGGTTGTATGGTTGACCCAGCTATTCAAATGTACGTGAATGTCCTAAACTGGATGAAATAGGCCCCAATGGCCCTCACCTTAGCAATAGCTTCTTCTAACATTCTTTTAGCAAAGTCACCCTCAATAGATCGAATGACTGCAAAAATGAATGCGCCATTGACTATTCTATAATCAGGGGAATCCTCTGACATGTTTGCTCCTTTTACCAACTGCGGGTATACAAGATGAGGCCATGCATTTGGATCATTAGACTTCCCCTCTTGGTGAGGCCGGGATAATCTGCCTGTGCAGCTAGTAGGTACATTATGTAAGTGCTCATGTAGAACTTTGGGTTATGCTTCACTACTGTCAACTTCTCATCCAGGTTGTCACTAATAATAGTGCCCCAGTCAAATCTTCCCTTTCATTCCCTGATCCTCTCTATCAACAGGATCATCCAGTGCTCAAGCTAGGTGGACTGTAGTAACCCATACACCCTGCTTATCATTGTTATAGCTGCCTGGATATCATCTCTCATATAACCTCTTCGGAGGTCTATCTTGTCCAGTTTATTCTTGGGAAGTGGTTACTTCAGGTATTCCTTATTCATCATCTCATTTACTGTTTGCTCCCTGTTATCAAACCATTTGTTTCCCTTTTCAATATAAAAGTCATAGAAATTTTCTATGCCTTTGTGAAGGTGAAAGACATCCTTGATGACATCCGACCTAATGTCCAGTACTACTTGACCTTCAGAGTTTATTACCACCCTCTTATCTGAATTGTAGTGATGGGATAGGATCATGATCAGTTCTAAAGATGAAATAGCCATTGGGTGTGCGGCTGCATTCACGAGTCCGTATAGGACTAATGAAGTGAAGTCCTCGGATCTGTTAGCTTGTTGGGAGCACTGAGTCAGGAATTCATTCCAATCTACATTCCCGATGTTGGTGTGAGTTATCTCACTGTGTTTGTTCCCTACCTTAGAGCTAGGGGAATTCCCCTTGTATTGAAACTTCAGTGGGGATGCTATCTTTGGTTTAGTCATTCCTGCAAGAAAAGACAAATATCAGTAGCTTATGGAACAAAAAAACAATTTAAACTTATGAAAGCAAGTTAAAAGTGCAAGTTTTCCCACTTTCGGACCTTTCGGGGTTTTGGACATCGAAAACTAGTTCAGTGACTGAAAAGTTTGAAAGTGCGAACAGGCAAAATGGTAAAGGCCAAGTCCATCAGGAGTTTTAGAGTTTCAGACGCTAAACTGGGAGGGGTTTTCTTAAGAATGTCAAATCATCCGGACATGGTGAGGAGCTTGGATGGTCTAATCAGAGGTTTTGCTTGTTCAACTTTTCAGACTTTCGAATTTCCGAAAGGCCAAAATGTTCAAAACGGTACTTGGCGAGGATGAAGATCTAGTTTTTGGCCTTTCAGAGGCTGAAAACCTATGGTAGGCACCGTGAGTGACAAAAAATGTGAAAACCCTAAACCTAGACTTGACAACACCAGAAAACCCTAGGGTTGATAGGGAGGGACATGCCTATCGATGCATGAAGACACAGAAGCCCAAGAGGGTGACAAAATGAAATGCCCTAGGCTGGACAAGCACTAGGGGCACCAAAAAGACCCTAAACCTAGGTAAATCTGAAAGAACTTAAGTGAGGAAGAGTGAAGAGAGCTTACCTCGATTGATCGAATAAAGGGAGGGCAACTAGGTGGCTTGGAAGATGGGGTGATCGACGAGGAGGAGCAGATAGAACGTGAGTGAGAGCACCAATCACAATAAAAATGCAAAGTGAACTAACAAAAGGAGGCTACCCCTTTTATAACCCATGGGCTAATGTTAGCGGGTTCAGGGTTTTGGACACCGAATTGCCAAAGACTTGAAGGAGGACCAAGAACCTTTCGGCCTTTCGGTGATTTCAGACTCTAAAATCTCTGAAAGGTCAGGTCTTCGGCCTTTTGGCCCTTTCGGTATTTCAGGGGACCTAAGTCCTCGGAAAGGCCGAAAGATTAGGTCTTTGACCTTTTGGCCATTTCGGTATTTCAGAGGACCTAAGTCCTCTAAAAGGTTGAAAGGGTTGAAAGGTCAAAAAAGGGTTCTTTTACATTCTCTAGTTTCAGTAATTCTTCCTGGTGGCTGACTGGATCTCTACGAGGGGCGGACACGACGAAAGGAAAAAACAAAAAGCCAGGGTGTCCCCATGGTCAGAGGACCTAAAATGGGGTGTGTGCTATGGACCCACAACAAATAGCCCCAAAAAAAGGAGGAATGACCAAGGCATTTCTTTATCATCAATACTCTTCCCGAAAGTAGCTTTGCAGTAGAACTGAACCAAGATGCGGTGGAGTCGATGATTCTTCAATGACCTCCAATCTGAGGTTCTTCCATTAGTTTCGCTATGTGTGTTCATGTGTGTTCATTCCTTGACCTTTGGTTGTGATAACCAAGGCACTTGCTAGTTATACCCAACTTTTGCCAAATAAACAAAGGTTTCCTAGAAAGAGCTTTGCTGCCAGTCAGGCGTTCATAGCCTCGAAAAAGTTTTCCCTGAGTCCCAAGTATAACCTTTCTCTACTGCCAGCCAGACATTCATAGCCCTGGTAGAGGTTGTCACAATCACCCAAGTCTGTTCTACCTACTAGGCCATAACCTTCTTTGTGGGAGCTCCATCTTTTGGAAAACTAGTTTGTTCCTTTTGCTTGTTTGGAGATGTATCGAGCCTTGGATGCTCAGTGTGTTCCATGCATTTAGGTACATAACTTCTTTTCTTTCTTTCTCTTTTTTTTTTATATGAACTGAGAAATGATTAGGGGTTGTTGCCTAGATCTTTCACTCGTGACCTCTTTGGGGCACTTTTCCTGTGAGTGTTTCTTTTGCTTTCCCTTTTGGGCTCTTCTTTCTTTTTCTATTGCCTTCGCATTCAGTTCAGACTTGGGTTCTAGGATTGGTGGGTACCTGAACCTATGCACTTAGGTTGGCTATAACTAACAAATTCCTTAGAAACCAATTCCCTTTGGTTTTTTTACCTTAATGTGTCTTGTGATTAGGATGACCAAACCTCAAACTTCTTCTTGTCTATCAATGATAATCATCACTACTTTGTCTTTTGGGAAGGTTTTATTACGCTGCATGCATCCTTGGATAAATTTTGACTAAGAAATACCTCTGCTCCTATTGCAAGACACCCTAGACTGGATCCAAAACACACTGACTCGAAACAACAAACAAGCCCCAACAAAAGGAAAAACACGAGCGGAAGAAAGGACTAACGGCGAGGACAACAAAGAAAAAGGGAAAAAATGCAAAAGTGACTATGGTACAAGGGACAAAAAATAGTCCTGCTTAGGATCCAAAGTAATGTTTGAGGAGATGCCCATTGACTGGAAATGGGGTCAACTCTCCATCTAATGTGCTGAACCTAAAAGTGTTCTCCCCCAGGATCTCTGATATTTGGTAAGGGCCTGTCCATAGTCTTTGGAACTTGGTGTGGCTGCCTGGCTTTTCTTTTGCCTTATCCCACATGAGGATAGGGTCAGAGATCCTGAAGGTTTTGAAGAATAGCTCTCTTGTCAAACCACCCTTTGAATACAACCTGATACTTGGATACATGTTCCAGGGCCAAAGTTCATTTCTCCTCTAGCTTTAGGAGATTCATGAGTCTGACTTGTACCTGATCTTCCTCCCCTACGTATTGGTCCATGAATCTTAGAATTGGGATCTTCAGGTTCATGGGAAAGACCAGTTGTAAGCCGTAGACTAGTTGGTATGGTGACATCCCCAGGGAATTCTTGATCCTCACGCGATCAGTCCATAAAGCATATTTCAGTTGAGTGTGCCAGTCCCTGGGGTTGTCATCCAGGAGGTGTTTGATTACTGTTGTCAGATTTTTGTTTGTAGACTCTACTACGCCATTGCCTTGCGAATAGTAATTTGAAGAGAATTTGAGGATTACCTAGTTTTTGAAGGCCCATTGTGTGAGTGAGGCCGAAGAGAGAGAGAGAGAGGGGGCATTGTCACTTACCAGATAGAATGGCATCCCAAACCTAGTTATGATGCGTTCCTCCATGAATTTGGTCACGACCTCAGTGGTACAATTATTCAAGGCTTGCACCTCCGTCCAGCGCGTGCAATAGTCGGTATCTATTAAGATAAACTTATGTCCTGTAGATGAAGGGGGGTTAATCACTCCAACAAAATCTAAGCCCCATTGGGAAAATGGGCATACCTCGTAGACTGGTTGTAAAGGCATTGCTGGATTTCTCTCTCGGGTCGCGCTAGTTTGGCATATGTGGTAGGATCTCATGTGTTCGCTGGTATGTTTAAATATCGTCAGCCAAAAATACCCTACCCTGAGGATTTGGTAAGCTATCGCCTCCACTGATCCATGTCACATTCTGTATTTTTCATGAAAGTCCACTAGTATTTGCTTTGCCTCCGTTCTATCCAAGCATCTTAAATACAAACCCTTGTAATTGCGTTTGTAGAGTTGTCCATTCTTCAGCATGTAGGAGCTGCTCTTGTTCTTCAAAGCTCTTCTTTGGGAACTGTTCATTTCTTCAGGGCAGGGATTCTGCAATAGATAATACACTATGTCTTGTCACCATACATCCGTGATCATGCCTTGGTCGGTGTACATTTGGCAGACCAGACCTTCTTCAAACTCAGAGATCAGCT
The DNA here is from genome assembly GCA_018584345.1 of Thuja plicata. Lineage (NCBI taxonomy): Eukaryota > Viridiplantae > Streptophyta > Pinopsida > Cupressales > Cupressaceae > Thuja > Thuja plicata. Next base: position 2,300,352 of record MU228269.1, read on the forward strand.
TTGTTAGGCCCTGGCATCTTACCAATTTCATTGGTTAGATTTCTAGGTCAAACTCTTGGATAATTTCCATCCATTTTACTCTCCATTCTCCCAGCTCATTCTGCATCAAGAGGGATTTAACCACTACATCTGGGACTACCCCAATGACTTTACTCCTTAAAATGTAAGTCTGAATTTTTTCACCACCTTGACGAGAGCAAATGATTACTTATCTAGGTTTGGGTATCTGAGCTCATCATCTTTGAAAGGGTAACTCATAAAGGTGATGGGCCTTTCATCTTCTCTATTCTTCTTCTATGTGAGAATGCCTACGCATGATTGTTCTAACGCGAAGGAGTAGACCTTGAAAGGGATGGTGTAGTCAGGACTGGCTAGGACAGGTGTCGTGGTAATGGCATTCTTGATCTCTTTGAAAGAATTCTTGGCTAGGTGAGCCCATTCGATCTTGGCGTCTTTCTTGAGCATGTCGTTCAAAGGTTTCACTATTTCTGCAAAACCACTAATGAATTTCCTGACAAAGTTGATCTTTCCAAAGAAATATTTTAGTTCCTTGTCGCTATGAGGCGGTGTCAATTTCAGAATCGACTCCACCCTTTTGGGGTCAATGGATATCCCCTTTTTAGAGATGATATGCCCCAAGAGATTTCCTTCAGCTACCTCAAAAACACATTTCTTGGGGTTGAGGGAGATCCCAAAATCTCTCCACCGCTGGAGGCATTTCCTTAGGTCGCTTATATGGTCAGCTCTTAGTTTTGAGTAGACTGTGAGATCATCCATGTAGATGATAATGCACCTTCCAACTAATCGTTTGAATGCTATTTCCATTTCTCTTTGGAAGGTGGCCCTAGCATTAATCAGCCCAAAAGGCATCCGTCGATAGGTGAAAGTCCCCCACTTAGTGGTGAATGCCATTTTTAGCCTATCCTCTTCTTGTACCATCACCTGATTATACCCTGAATAACCATCCAGGAATGACATCATTTGAGATCCATCAACCTTTTGCAGCACTTCATCTAGGGATGGGAGCGGGTAATTATCCTTTTGAGAGGACTTGTTGAGGTTCCGAAAGTCTACTCACAGCTTGATTTCTCCAGTCTTCTTCCTTACAAGTACTAGGTTTGCAACCCATGTAGAGTGTCAGATTGGGAAGATGATCCTGGCGTCGAGCAAATTTTGGACTTCCTTTTGGATCAAGGGTTCCATAGTGGGATTTACGGGTCTCTGTCATTGCCTAAAGGGCTTAGAATCTGGTTTCAAAGGGATTTTGTGTACTATGACTGAGGTGTCATATGTCTTTAATTCTTCATAACTCCATGCTATGATGTCTCGATATTCAATGAGAAGATGGACCATTTTCTCCTTTTCCTCTTTGGTTCCCACCTTTCCAATATGGACTTCTCACAACAATCTTATCGCTACCAAAGATCATTTCTAGTTCTACCATTCCCTTGGGTATGGCATTGGTTTTTAAGTTTATGATGCCATGATCGTCAGGCTCTTCAGGTTCAGTAGTTTCTTCACTGTTATCATCCTCATCTATGATCTGCTTCTCGAACACGCCGGTGCACATGATGAATTCTAGGATATGCTGGTCATCTTGGAAGACTTGAAAGTTAGTAACATTATCTAGAATAGCTGGGGCTACGACAAGTTCAACCAAGAATTTCTTTAGTTTCGATTTCTCCATTGGATGTAATGAGCTGGCTGAAACAGCCAACGTGTCAACAACAATGTTCTTTCTTCTTGAGATGGTTTTGATGTTGAAAGTGTCAAAGTCGTTGATTAAGTCCCATGCCCTATTTCGGTAGACTGAGAGCCTCTTATCATTGCAAGTGTACTAACTATTGATTTTCTTGACAACCAATTGTGAGTCTCCTTCCACCGTCAAGATTTTGACTCCCTTCTCATGAGCTAGGAGCAGTCCGCAAACCAACGCTTCATATTCTGCAACATTGTTAGTGCAAAGAAACTGTAACCTATAAGCAGCATAGAAAGACTTACCGCTCAGATTTATTAATTCAATTCCCGCACCTGATCCTTGTTTACACTTAGAACCATCGAAGCACAGTTTCCATATCTAAGGTGGTTTAGTAGGGCTGGGTTTGGTCGAGCTTTTCTTGGAAAAATCTTTGGTCCTTGGTTTTTGGCCCCTTTCACCATCGCTGTCTGAAGAAGTTGATTCTCTTGTATTTTGAGTATGCCCAGGTTCGAGGAGTTTTTTGTCTTTATCTTCTAGTATTCCCTTGTGAGGGGGACATGCTCCATCATCCGAGGTACTCTAGTCACTAAGCGCGTTCAGGGTAGGGCTTCTATCTTCCAGATCTGACCCCCTATCTTGATCTTGAGGTGGACTATTCGCAAGGACTAGGTTGTCCATACCTGGTGAGATGTTGCTCCCATCTTCTATCCTGAGTACCTCTCCTTTTATCATCCATGCTTCTAGTGGCTTATTTGGTTGGGCAATTTGAGCCAACACTTGTGACAGTGCTTCTTGAGAACTAGGGCATGTGAACTCATAATGACTAGCCTAATGTAATCGACAGTATCTAGGCAGCAATAAGATGATGAGATTTGCATCTTGACCCAGGTGTCGTAGGCTAGCTGTTGTGCTATTGACAAAACTCTGGAAGATGTCATCACCAATCTTCAGCTCTAGGAGACCTTGGACGGGACTATGGTCTGACTCTTCACCTTCTCAGATTTGAAACATAAAAATGTTGTCCAATCGATAAGTGCCCAAATCGGTTTGAGTGAACAAGACCTCATTCAGGGAATTGTATTCAGTGATCATCCTTTTTAGCTTTGGCTCTACATCTATCTTGATTTGGTTGTTCAAACCTCTCCACGATAGCCAAAGCTGGGTGAAATCTATAGAGAGTCATCCTCTTAAGCATCTAGTCCATTCTTGGCTTAGTAACATCCCATAAGTTTTGGGGATGTCCACTATGTGTACATTAATGTGCTCTTGTATCTGGGGATCTGCGACTAGTTGAATGTGTGCATCCTTGAGCACACCAATTACTCTAACCTTGGTTTTGTCTAATTGTATGACCACCCGGTTCATTACTTGGGGCACCATCTCCAACTTTTGGCAAATTGACAGGGGCATAACGTTGCATGAAGCTCCTAAATTGATTAGGCAGTTATGTAGGTTCTTCCTGAACACTTGCAAGCTATGTAAGAATGGCGGGCCCTCTGTCCTATCCATGAATACTGCTGGGAACACCTCATATGTGTTGACATTGGACGTGGGTGCCCTGGTGCTGTTGGTCTACAGGTCTTGAATGATCCAAGGATCTTAAAAGGGCTTCCTTTTGAGATGGGCAACCCTGTAATAATTTGAACATAGAGATGTCTGCCTTAGTTTTCTTGAGTTCATCTACTGCACTGTACTTGTCATTTGACTAGGCCGTTCCTTGGTAGCCAGCATATGTACCTGTCGTAGGAGGTATGGCATTCGAGCCCTTTGGAGGTATGGGATTGTTACTAGCCCAAGGATCTGGTGGAGTCAGCTGCTTCCCTGGAGGTATGCCTTCGATGAGGGGTTCCTTTCTACTCCAGAGGTTATGTGGGTTTTGCTGATCATTTTGGAAGGCATGAAACTCAAAATATTCAGGTTCATTTTCTCTCTGAAAAGGGAACATGAATTCATCTTCTCCCGTGTAAATTTCTGAGCTTCCCTCCTTTCCTGACTCATAAGAGTCAAACACCATAGCATTGAATTGTGCCGGGGGCCCCTCTTGATTCTGGGTGTAGTGGTCTTGGGATTTTTTAACATATCAATTATTGTTCTGATTCCTACTTGGATCCTTGACAAAATTGGCCTCTAAAGTCTCATAAGTATTGGCGTTATCTACTGGGATGCTTCCATTATTTGGTCTAGTGTTCCATGGCTGATTTGGCCTTTGCTGCCCAAATGGTTTCTCCTATGCATTGTTGTTTCTATATGCATTGAAAACCCTATTTGGACTCTGAGGGTATGTATTTGGACCAGCGGGCGCTCGTTGGTATCCACCTTGATTTTGGGGTGGGTTTAACTTCATTCTGGTAATCTCGCTAGTGAGCTGTGATAAACTCTTCTTTACGGCGTCCAACTCAAAAGCCATGAGAGCATCAGGATCAATGTGGGGTACAATCCTTTGTTCCATGAATGTCATTTTATGAGCTTCATAGCCTGGATAAGTAATGGATGGAGGCACGGTTGTACATGGTTGTGCCAGTATGGGTAAGTGGTTGGCTAAGGCTTGATTGTTTGCTGCAAATGGGTGTGGGACAACAAGATTACTTGGGATGGGCGTAGCCACATAGCTTCCTTCTTGTGGGTCCATTTGTTGAGTAAAAGTGATGGATTCATTATACACCTTTTCAATTGTATCCCTATCTGCCGGGAGAAGCCTTCTTAGAAAGATTGAGGTGAATGGGTCTAGAGCCTTTAGGTAAACTTGTATGACAGCCTCATCTGGTATGGTGTAAGGGGCTTCCAGATTTTGATGCATTTTGTGAAAGTGATGATTAAACATAGCAATGGGCTCCTTAGGATCCTTCCTCGTGGTTATGAGATGGTGATGTGTCACTGCAGGATCGACATACAATTTGAACTGATTGAGGAATTTGGTTTCGAAGTCATTCCATGCTGAGATAGACCCTCGTGGTAAATTAAGGTACCAGTTGTATGCAAATTCTCCCAAGGTATATGGGAAGAGACAATAGACAACATCTTGGTGGGAAATATCTTTACGGTTGCAAATTTCCTTGAAGGCACGGATATGTTCTTCCACTATCCTAGATTCACCATATATGAATCATGTACAAAACTTCTTTGGATTTTAAGGTAACTCATGGAGCTGCCCAACAAAGTTCAAAGGTGAGCTTGTTGCGTTAGCAAAAAAGGCCATCGGACAAGGTTTCTGCAAATGTTGATTTGGCAAGTTCAGATTTTGACCGATGGCTGTAGCAATGATTGGGGCAGCGATGTGTGATTGCTGTCCCAGAGGATCCTGAGTTTCGACAAGGTGATTGGAAGATTTATCTTTTGTTTTACCCTTGTCGCTGCAAGCCCTTTGGTGGTGAGTGAGTTCAAGAAACTCGCCTCTTTTCAGAGATGATCTAAGCACACACTCAAACCTCTCTTGGGAGAAAGATCCAATATTATCCAGCTCTTGAGTCTTGAGGCCCTCCTTCTAGCGCCACTTTTGTTGAGCGTTGTTTTAACACAAGCCAACATGCTAGGATCTCGAGATTTGATTTCCTCTCTTGAAAGAATAACATAGTTATTCCCAAGATTCTCCAGGGTCGGGTCACAACCTGCTTGGTTACTCAGTTGAAGATAAATGTGATTGTTCACAAGGAGGCCTTTGCTGGTACGTTCAAGACAACAAACTGCAAAATATTGTTAGTTCTCTTTTTGTATTTTCCATTTTAACAAGTATGGATGTTGTAAATAAAATGCAATATTATATTTTTCAAGATGGTAATTTTTAGAATTAATGACAGTGTTTTAATGATAGAAGAGTAATGGGAAATAAAGAAAATTATGAGAAAAGTGAAATCCTAAGGAAATAAACCACCGTAAACCCTTCCTTGCAAATTAAATGCTAGAGAGATTTGGAACAACCCACGAAGCATAAATCAGACCAAGTCATAATTCACTACCCCACGGATGCAAGCATTTTGGAGAGAAGATGTATTCACTCGTGCAAGATATTCAAAATCTATCAAATTGTGAAGCTACCAAGATGTGCGCACCCACGAGACAGATTTATCATTAAGCCTAAAGATGATCTCCTCCACACATTCGTCACAACAAGGTAGGTCCACAACAGAAAACTCCAACTAAAAGTAGCACGAATTTGAAACACAATAACACAAAGGGCTCTCTGAAAATAAATAATAATGCAAGCATACATTCAATAAATTCACATAGATAGTAGTAATTCACACACCACGAATGAAGCACCCAATGTAGATCTTTATTGTATTAAAAAGTCGGCCCTTTACATTGCTTTTTTGATTACAATATATAGAGTTTTGATCTACAACTCTAATTTTCAGAGTTAGGGCATCAAAGAGTCTAAACTAAAGAAATAGAATTAAACTAGAACTTTGCTAAAGGTAAATTACTTGCTAATTGATACTATGTAACTTGCATGGATTTTTAAACCCATTTACAATCCATTTACTCATGCAAAGAGGGCAAAATCCACTAGAGAAGAGAAAGAGAAAGAAGGTGAATTCCTTTTGTGAATTGGGAGTCTTCTTCTTGATTCTGGTGGTCCTTCTTGGATTCTTCACCAGGGTAGTTTTTGATGGTGGGAACTGAAGTAGAAGATAACAAAGAAGTCTGTTACTACCGAGTCACCAGTGGTTACCGAGTGACAATGTATCTACCGAGTCACCGTAGCTACCGAGTTCCAAGCTACACTTCGGGACTAGTATGGACCGAGCTTCTACTCTTACCGAGAGCATGACGATGCCGAGTATTGTAGTGGATGCCGAGTATCAGAAGATCACTTAGTTTCTCTAAAATGAACTCAAGTTTCCCATTGCTCTGATCTGGAGTCAAAATGGTGTTGAAAAAAGTGACCTCGCTGGAAACACCCAATTTTTTCAGACCCCGACCTCTACCCCAAAACTTTAATGTCTTCAAAATTGGAGGTCCAAAAGTTCAGACTTGTCGTGGGCTGAAAGGCCGAAAAAATTTAAGGAGGCCAAAAGGCCAAAATCTTTGTAGGTCGAAAGGCTGAAAAATACTCTTTGCTGTATGGGCCAAAAAGTCAGAAGCTGAAAGGCCAAAAAATACTGCCTTGGAGAAATTTGACCAAGTGTAAAAAATATTGCCCGGTCTATCTGGTATTTGAACCCTCGAGCTTTATCCAGTGAAGACTTCTAGATGAGCTGCGCAGAGCCTCTACACTATCTCTTGGACTCCCTCAAAATTGATCTCTTTTATTTTTACCTTGGTGACCCTTCGTTCTTGCTTCTCTCTAAAGATAGTTAGTTCAGAAGCGAAGAACGTGATCTCTTCTTCATGCTGTGACATCCTGTGTATTTCATCCTTCATATAGAATAGTTGTTCCAAGGCCTCCTTGGTATTGAATCTAGCCAGAACATCTTAGAACTGTTGGACCACTTCCTTGGAGGGACGTAGAGCCTATTGGCTTTCGTCTTGGTAAACGTTGAGGCCAACCCCTGTGAAGAAGGTATCTATAACTGTAACCCATTTTATTACTTCTTCCCGATTTTCGTCTACAAGGGCCTGATGTTTCTTGTAGAAATTAATTTTTTTGGTCATCTGTTTGATCCAAGTCTCGAATTTGTCCAATTCTTCGCCATCATAGATTTTCACCAAAATTTGGAAGCGTTGCTTTTTAATTACCTCCAAATCCTGGAGAGCTGCCTGCCACTTAGCTACCTTGGCATCCATACCGCTGTCATCTTGTACTAGGTCGATGAGTGAATTAACCTCAACCAAAATGGTCCTGTATGGCTTGAATATTGATGGGATTGCCTTCTCTCTGAACTGTTTGAAGTCATTTATCCAATCGGTGCTCGCCTAGATGAATGAGGGGTTTAATCCTGCTCGCAAATTTGGTGTAGCCCTTTTATCAAGCATGGCTTGTAATGAAGCCTCTAAACAATTTGGGTCAATGGGACCCACCATATTTTGGATGAACCCTTTCAATTCTTCATTCTGGTTTGTTAAAACCTTGATGGTTTCTTTGTCTTTATTCATGAACCCCAGAGCATGCTTGAGTCCCAAAGTTGCCAATGTCTTGCTCCCTTCTCTGGTTGGTTCCCCCAAGTCTACCTCTTTGAATGTATAGTCTCCTGATGAACCCATGGTTTGAGAGGTGCTCGAGGGTGGGATAGTTATTTGTGTGGTCCATCGACCCTTAGGATCTTGGGTCACATATGACATGGTTTTAGTAGGCACACCCACGTCGGCATGGTGGAAAGCTTGCTTCACAACAGTTATACTTGTATCTTCTCCATCCAATTCACTTGTGTAGGTTTTTTTTTGAGGTTGTATCTCCTTGGTAAACCAAGTAGGTTTACCAGAGGTAGTTACTGGCTCATATGGTGCCATGTGGAGAATTGAGGTCAAGCCTTGTTGCCCTAGAGCTATTCCCTGTTCTGATTCCTTCTCTGCTCCTTTTCTTTGTCCATCTTCTCCTTCTTCCATTATATCCCCTTCTGTACACCTTTTTATCTCCTCTTCTTCCATTCTATCCCCTTCTGTACCCCTTTGTATCTCCTCTTCTTCCTCATCTTTATCATTGACCTCCTTTTCCCTTTCCTCCTCCGGGCCTTTGTCGGCTGATGAAAAAATTACCACTTCTGGCCTAAGAGCGGTCATGGCCTCTAGTGAGGTCTGAAAAGGTGATGTGTCTTTTGTGCCTACTGCTCCTTTGGTTTCCTGAGTGGCACATGTTGACGGGATTGAGGTTGCGAGAATAAGTGTTGGCATGATTAGAGTGGGAGATGAGGAGATGGTGGTAGTAGACGGGGGTGGAGTTGGTGCAAGAGTAGGTGTTGGAGTTGGTAGGGAAACTGGTGGGGTAAGTATATGAGGTGGCGGGGTGAAAACATAACTCCCTCTAGCTACACTATCTGTTGCTAAACTCTGAGTTACCCCACTGTCTTGGTTTTTGAGCCCTGGAGTAGAATCAGATCTTACTAGTGGAGTAGGAACATTCACCAACGGATTGGTGAACTGGACTGGTGGAGGAGTAGGGGCTACCTAGGGTTGTATGAGTAGTGGTGGAGTGAGGGCTACCTGGGGTTGTATGAGGGGTGGCCCTCCAATGTGTGTATCTTGGCCCTGATCTGAAAAGCCTTCAAGTCCTTCAAAATTAGAGAGAATAAATTCATCCGGCCCTAATGGATCTACAAGATCATCCTATTCTTTGGGATCCTCTCTATGTTTCTTAGTAGTTTCCTTTTCTCTCCTCTTCTACAACCTGGTCCTTCAGACTAAGGGCTCACTTGCATCCTCTTCCTCAGGTTCTTCCTGTACAGTTTCTAACTGTGGAGATTCAGAACTCTTCTTCCTCTTATAAGTTTTCTTCTCAGTGGTGGGGGAAGATTGGCCAGAGGTGGATGGGCCCTCTCCTGATTGGGGTTGTGACAATCCTGCTGGTGGGTCAATCTGGCCTATCATTCTAGTTTTCTTAGGCCTAGGATTAGACCCATATTCAACTGGTCATTCATGACCATACACCATTCTTGGCTTCTGAGGGGGAGCCTTCTTATATTTAGGAGTTGTTTTCTTCTCTCCTCGTTGTTTCTCTACTTTCTTGGAGGGCTCAATTAATGTTTTCACCGGGATCGGACTCATCCGGTGTGGCTTCTTGATCCAAGATGTAGTGGTTTTTATCATGTGCCTTGCCCTGAAATCTATGTCATCATTTTCATCTTTGTCTACCTTGACATTCATGATTGGCCAGTCATACACCTCATCTTGTGTGTAAATGTCTTCTAAGACATCCCCTGAATCACATTCCCATATCTTCGGGGAAATAGGAACCTTCAACACCTGTTTTTCTAGAGCTAGGTTCATTCTACAGTAATCTCGAATTCTAACCTCACGGTCATCTATACAGTTTATCCAATGATCTTCCAGATGTGGCTCATGTACGTAGAATCTGTCGATGATATGGCTATAAGTACCTATGGGACCAAAGCGAGCTCGTACTATCCTGTAAAGTTGTAAGAGACAGTCATCCCATTCAAAAGAAAGGGATTTGCAAACCTTCATGTCCTGTAGTGTATAGGGTCCCAAAGAGATGGGAAAGTCCCAACAGTGCTTCTTCTTATGGTTGATGTGCTTGTATGCATCTGTGAGCTGCCTGGCCATCTCCAATATGATTATCCAGTCAGATAGATACCTAGGTAGCTTCTTTGGTTGTATGGTTGACCTAGCTATTTGAATGTACGTGAATGTCTTGAACTGGATGAAATAGGCCCCAATGGCCCTCACCTCAACAACAGCTTCTTTTGACATTCTTTTAGCAAAGTCACCCTCAATAGATTGGATGATTGTAAAAATGAATGCGTCATTGACTATTCTATAATCAGGGGAATCCTCTGACATGTTTTCTCCTTTTACCAACTTTGGGTATACAAGATGAGGTCATGCATTTGGACCATTCAGACTTCCCCTCTTGGTGAGGCCGGGATAATCTTCCCATGCAGCTAGTAGGTACATTATGTAAGTGCTCATGTAGAACTTTGGGTTATGCTTCACTACTGTCAACTGCTCATCCAGGTTGTCACTTATAATAGTGCCCTAGTCGAATCTTGCCTTTCGTTCCTTGATCCTCTCTATCAATAGGATCATCTAGTGCTCAAGCTGGGTGGACTGTGGTAACCCATACACCCTGCTTATCATTGTTATAGCTACCTGGATATCATCTCTCATATAACCTCTCCGAAGGTCTATCTTGTACAGTTTGTTCTTGGGAAGTGGTTGCTTCAGGTATTCCTTATTCATCATCTCATTTACTGTTTCCTCCCTATTACCAAACCATTTGTTTCCCTTTTCAATATAAAAGTCATAGAATTTGTCTATGCCTTTGTGAAGGTGAAAGACATCCTCGATGACATCTGGCCTAATGTCCAGTACTACTTGATCTTTAGAGTTTATTACCACCCTCTTATCTAAATCGTAGTGATGGGATAGGGTCATGATCAGTTTTGAAGATGAAATAGCCACTGGGTGTGTGGCTACATTCACAAGCCCGGATAGGACTAATGAAGTGCAGTCCTTGGATCTGTTAGCTGGCTAGGAGCATTGAGTCAGGAATTCATTCCAATCTACATTCCCAATGTTGGTGTGAGTTATCTCACTGTGTTTGTTCCCTACCTTGGAGCTAGGGGAATTCCCCTTGTATTGAAACTTCATTGGGGATGATGTCTTTGGTTCAGTCATTCCTACAAGAAAAGACAAATATCAGTAGCTTATTGAACAGAAAAATAATTTAAACTTATGAAAGCAAGTTAAAGGTGTAAGTTTTTGCACTTTCAGACCTTTCAGGGTTTTGGACATCGAAAACTAGTTTGGCGATGGAAAACTCTGAAAGTGCGAACAGGCGAAATGGTAAAGGGCAAGTCCATTGGGGGTTTCAAAGTTTTGGATGCCAAACTGGGAGGGGTTTGCTTAAGAATGTCAAATCATCCAGACATGGTGAGGAGCCTAGATGGTCTAATCAGAGGTTTTTCTTGTTCGGCTTTTCAGACTTTCAAAACTTTCAGATGTCTGAAAGGCTGAAATGTCCAAAATGGTACTTGGCGAGGATGAAGATCTAGTTTTTGGCCTTTTGGAGGCCGAAAACCTGCGGTAGGCGCCGCGACTGACAAAAAACATGAAAACCCTAAACCTAGACTCGACGACACCAGAAAACCCTTGGGTCGACAGGGAGGGACGTCCCTATCGATGCATGAAGACACAGAAGCCCGAGAGGGCGACGAAATGAAATGCCCTAGGTTGGACAAGCACTAGGGGCATTGAAAAGACCCTAAATCTAGGTAAACCGGAAAGCACTTAAGTGAGGAAGAGCAAAGAGAGCTTACCTTGATCAATTGAACAAAGGGCGGGCAACCAAGTGGCTTGGAAGATGGGGTGGTCGGCGAGGAGGAGTAGACAAAATGCGAGTGAGAGCACCAATCACAATAAAAAAATGCAAAGTGAACTGACAAAAGGAGGCTACCCCTTTTATAACCCATGGGATGACATCAGCGGGTTCGGGGTTTCGGACATTGAATTGCTGAAGACCCAAAGGAGGACTAAGAACCTTTCGGCCTTTCGGTGATTTCAGACTCTGAAATCTCTGAAAGGTCGAGTCTTCGGCCTTTCGGCCCTTTCGGTATTTCAGAGGACCTAAGTCCTCTGAAAGGCTGAAAGGGCTGAAAGATCAGGTCTTCAGCCTTTCGGGAATTTCAGTATTTTGGAGGACCTAAGTCCTCTGAAAGGCGAAAAGGGCCGAAAGGCCGAAAAAGGGTTCTTTTACCTTCTTTGGTTTCAGTAATTCTATCTGGTGGCTGACTGTATCTCTACAGGGGGCAGACACGACGAAAGGAAAAAAAAAAAATCCGGGGGGGTCCCCATGGTCAGAGGACCTAAAATGGGGTGTGTGTTGTGGACCCACAATAGTATGCTCTATAAATCATCCATTAAATATAAGATTTATTGCCTCTTAATCTTATGTGTTAGGTCATTGTGACTTGATTTTAACGTTTAGATCTTCTTTTCTGCTAGGTGACTATGTCCCTTTTACCTTGGTACTTGGTGTTTTTCTTGGAAATAAAAAACTTTCCTTAACTACTTAATCTACTTCTTAGATCTTCTCTTTGAATTATCTCGATCATTGATCAGGTAACAAACTATTCTTTGTGCATTATATAATCACAATTAATGTTGTGTCAATTTATTAAATGTGTCCTTATCACATTACAATCAATTAAGTAACTTGGTAGAGTAACTTCTCTTTTCTCGGTTAACTTGATCTTTAGTACTCGATAACTGTCAACTCGGTGTACTTCATATGCACGCGGTGTTCAGTAACTGTATGCTCTTGGTGTTGCATCTTTATCTCTATTGTGTGCTTTACCTACTTCATCGACTTTCTCAGTGTATATTACTGACTGGTTAAATATTAAGCTTTCTCCTTTTCCATCGATTGAATCTTCTGACTCATATGACTTTGACTTAACTAATGACAAAAAAATATCCATAGAGATAACAATCTTCCCCTTTGACATTAGTTGAGCATTTTTGACAAAAACCTCAAAGTCATCAAAATTAGTAACTCCCCCTCGGATGCTACTCTCTATACAAAATATGTACAACTCTTCTCCTTTTTATCTTTTTCACATATATACTTTTTTTTATGGATTTTGAATTGACTCTATTTTATTTTTTATTTTATTTTTCAGAGATCTATATCTGTCTCTCTATCTATCTATATTTTAACTATATTTCCCCCTTTTTTGACAAAAAGTCCCAATAGTAAAACTTAAGTATAAAAATGTGTGTATACCTTTGTTGTATTATGGCTAGTACAGTCTCCCAAGTGTCTTAGAGATTCTATAATATAACAACGTGTTCATTTATTTATGCCAATAGATCAACTATAGTATCTAGGGTGCTGACCTCTGGAAAACTTGCTAGTTCTTTGCCTTTTTTCACATGTATCTTCATTGATTGCATATGATGAATAAGTAGTTCTTGCAATTCAAGAAACTCTAATCTCATATTGTCTTCCTCCTGTCTCAATGAGAGATGAACTCCCATGAGTTCCTGTATCTTTGAGTAATATGTCTGGAATTCTCCAGGCTCGGTTTTAGCTTTGTAAGGTTCTCAATCAACTCTTTTTCAGTATCCGCCTCCTTCTTCTTAATGTCCTTGGTAAAGTTAGATAGAATACAAAATTTATGAAATAATGAAATGATGGACTACAATGGTTTGTCAACTTTGGAACATAACTCAGAAAGAGTTACCTTTTCTATAGCAATATTTTGCAGTAGGTCCTCCATCAATTTATTCTCCATAGATGCCTTGTGAATTTTTAACATGTAGTCAGTCATGTCTTTGTTTGGTCCTTTGATTTCTTGGACTAGATTTCCAAATTGGTCTAGCAGTGGCTCAGAATCATCAATGGTAACTTTAGGAATAATCTGCTAGAAAACATCTTTGACATCTTCTAATATATCTACATTTTTCTTCTCCAATAGTTTGTCCTGCTCAGTCTTTTGAGCAACAAGTTCTGCATAAATGTAAAATTCCTTGGGCTTCATCATATTGGGGTCTCGAGGTGGTATGATGATTAGCTTAATTAAATAAACCACATCTTTCCTCTTCTTGTTCTTCTTTTTCTCAATTAGTCTGCTCTCTCAAGTAGAGTGTTTAGAACATGATGCCATTGTTTCATTTGGTGACTCGATATGCTGACCGACTATACTTTCCTCTGCTTTAAATTCCTCATGTTGTTTTGTTTCTTCTTTATCTACATCCTTCTCTTTTAGATTTGATTCCTGCAACATTTCTTTTTCTGTATCTTATGTCATTTGATCATTCTAAACATTTGATGTGTCAGTCATTGGTGTGTTCTACTTCTGTCCTTCAGCATTGGTTGGAGGTTCCAACTCTGTATCCTTCCTATGTTTAGTCTCGATAGTCTCTAGCTTATCAACATTCACTTTTCTTGTGTCAATTGGTGGCTTGATTTACATATCTTGTGAAACTTCAGTAGTACCAATCTGAATAGTAGAATAACTTTGTGCTTGTACCAATATGGGATATGTACTTTGCAATCTATGATCATCTTTCAAGCACTAGCAAAGGCCGACCCAAACCAAAGGATAATTGAAGAAGAAAGAAGTGTAGATCATCTATAAATATTCCTTAATTATTTATCTAACCTTATTAATTCATTTGTCCTTCAAAATTTTGTAAATCATTCATATTAAATGCACGAGTGTGTTAAATTAGTTCATTTGTGCTTCAAAATTTTGTAAATCTTTCATATTAAATGCACGAATGTGTGAAATTAGAAATAGCCAGATTTAGTGTTAGTGATCAAACATTTCTTTTATTAATGACAACTATGATACATTATCAACCATCCACATAAATAGATGTAAGACTTGATACGTGTAAATAATGATGTCGTTACATGATGTTGCATTAATTAGATAATGGTTATGGTGCAGATTAATTTGATACATGTCATCATTTCGGTGACGTCCTAGAGAACTCTATTTCCTTCAATAAATTGTGCCAAAATTAAACTTCAACCATTGATCTAGGATCATGAAATGGTCTCAAATAATACATTTAACATTATAAAATGATGGATGTTACTGTTAGGTTGTGTGTCGATGTAACTTTTTGTATTTATCGATACCACTGTGTTTACTATGCAAACAAGTTATTAGTTGGCGTTGGCCCATATGACGCATTGACGAGTCCCATCTTTTGAAAATCGCCATTAAAATATTTATTTCCCCATAATTAATGATATATTAGCCAATAAAATAAATACATTTTCATACGACACATAAAATTTGCTAGTACACATTTTTTTTTCCCTTCAAAAGAAAATTATTCACCTCATATATTATAATTTTTTTACTTCAAAAGAAATAAATTTGACTCATACAATATATGTTTTCCCCCACATTAATGTATTATTCACCAGGATTTTACGGAATTTTCATTCGGCAGGGAAAAATTCACCTTCGCCTTTATATTATTTTCCTAATTTGGAAAAAAAAATTGCCTTCATCAAGAAATTTTTTGCCCTAAATTATGTATGATTCGCTAGGATTTTACACTTTTTCCTAGGAGGGGGTTTCTTAAATTTATCCTTGATGAGGAGGAATTGAATTGTCAGGTTTGTCCTTATCAACCTAGATAATAACCTAGCTTTGGTTTAGACTCTTTTGCAACACAGAGTTCCAAGCCTACCTTCACTCCTTGTAGTGGGACGAAGATGCAAAGTGATTTGAGGTAGAATTGGAAGGTAAATAAGCTTCACAAATGAGAGTGGATGAAAAAATGAGGCTAAAGCTTGCTTAAATACAGGCATCTCAAGTACAAGAGGCTCCTAGGCATACATTTTCCAGCTTCAAACAAAGCAAGGCCCCTAATTTGCAAGAGCCCATTCTACTGCAAGAGGAAACTCCTCTTACCAAAATTGCTATTCCAAGTTTTAGGAGGTCTCTTCCAAAAAAGGAGCCTACCCAAAAGCTTGATGTTAATTCTTCTAGTTCTTTTCAAAATCCATTTTTTGGAAAAGAAATGTATATGCTAAGCTTCCATGTGAATGAGCCTCTCACTTCTATAACTCATCAAATCCATGTGCAAGAAGAGGAGATAGAGCCAAAGCTACCATATGAGGAGGAAGTGGAGGAGGAGAAAGAAAATAAAGAGGTTCTTGTCCTTTCAGAACATATTATGAAAAATGAGTCCTTTATTGAAGAAGGAGAAGAAGAATCAAATCTGCTCCAAGAAAAATAAGAGCATAACAATTAGTTGCAACATGAAGACAAGCATGTGTAGAAGGGTGAGATAAAGAAGATGCAAGGTTTGAACTTGAATATTATTTTACCAAAACCATAATGGATTTTTACTCAAAGCTTGGTGTCATACCAACATCTCCTAGGGAAGTGGTTCATGAGAAAAATGAGGTCATCTTCTCACTAAAAGAAGAGGAGTCATTTTCAAGCCATCAAAATTTAGAGGTTGCAAAGCACAAAAAAAAGGTAAGGATTGATTTTTTAAACCTAGCATCTTCAAGAGGATTCCTCATAAGGAATCTAGCTTTAGAAACAATTCTGAAAGTTTCCCCCAGCCAGGCTTGCTCCTAAGGATGAGGGTGTGTATCACATGAACGAGCAAGGTTTTCTTGATCAAATTGAAAATGACCAAGTGTGGGAGGAATTCTTTGTTCTCAACATTGGGAAGTTATTTCAAGAATCTATGAAATCCATTTCATTTTTGTTTCCCTGGCTAGTTTTCCATATTCATGAAAGGAACCAAAAATTGGTTAGAAATAGAAACTACATCAAAAATCTAGAAAATGGATTTTTTAATATTTATTTTCCATGTAAATATTTTTACATAGTAGAGTAGATGTTATTTTCTTTCCAAGAAGTGCACGATCGCAGTTTGTTTCTCTCCTAGAGATAGAAAATTTTGATTTTTTGTTTATGTTGCAAAAATTGTAGGAGAGGTATGAGATATTTCATCATGGGCAAAATTCTTTATGTTTTCAGCATTGGTGGCTAAACTCAATGTTATTTTTACACAAAGTAAAGAATGATATAAAATTAGCATGTTTTCCATCGGTGGGATAGTCCCCATTATGAGGTTCTCATGGTCTCTCTTTGATCTCTCAAGCATCACAACACATATCAGGGTGAGATCCTTGGGGTCTCTCCGATGACTATTCGGGTCAGGAAAATGAGAAGTGATAAAAAAGATATCCTCTAGGGTCTCTTTCATAGGCCAACATGCATGCATCAAGGAGAATTTTCCTATCTCTCTGATGGAGGAAATCTAGTCAAGCCAGTAGGTCGATGGGATGGGTGGTGGTCGGAGGGATGTCTCTAGGGGTCTCTCTAGAGAGACATGCTCATATCGATGAGAGTTGCGCTAAGATCTCTCCTTTGTTTCTTGTTGATCAAGATGACTTTTTGAACTTAGAGAGATTGATTTATCTGGTCTCTCTGATATGTTTTGAGGATTGATAACTCGACGTGTTTTCTGCATCGACAATTTTTTATACTAGTGACCTAATTTGAATTCCAATGACTATGATGTAGACTAGGACTAAGAATTCATTGCCCAACTTCTTCCCATGACCAATCTAAGATTGTATCAAATCAAAATAGTGTCATGACCTTTCCCATCCCTTTATACATAATCTAAACATGGCTTCATGCCCATTTATCACTTTTTGTAGGGCATGGGATGTCCCTTCTTGACTGCCAGGTGCATTCAATTTTGGCCTTCCCTGTCAGCTTCATGAATCAACATGTACATGTAGAGATCATATTTTGATCTAATCCACCTTTCTTTTTGTCTTGTAACCTAGCTCTGGTCTAATAAAGGTTTGTTTCAAATTAAAAAATCTCGGTTATGCCTACACTATAAAGATAATTTTTGTATATATTTTCTAGATTCTATTTTGGTTCCTTTGTAGTGTCTTATGCTATGTACTTGTAACTTTTCCTTGCCTTGCATCATAAACCATATTTTTTTACCCCTTCTGCTAATTAGATATATTGTGCAAACTTTTTTTCCTTGTATTGATTGGTTCTTTTTTTCTTTCTAGTTTGTATGTTGTGTCAAATGTGCTCATGAATATTGTATTGCGAATGTATCTTTCCTGGCAAAATCTCATTAGCTTTTGCCTACATATGAGTCCTTAGGGGATATATTAGATTGTATATATGTGTGGGTTTGAGATCCTTATTGATGTTTTGTAAAGTCATAGGTAGCTATAAATATGTTTCAATTTGGTGCATCACCCTTTACTTTCCTATAATCTTTCTTCTTTTTCCCTTGAAAGGTGTTAGTTTAGGATAAAGTAGGTTTCAAGTGTTGGGTTGGTTCAACACTGAACCTTGATTGGAAAGGAAGCCAACCTTTTGGATAG
Organism: Thuja plicata; assembly: GCA_018584345.1. Taxonomy (NCBI): domain Eukaryota; kingdom Viridiplantae; phylum Streptophyta; class Pinopsida; order Cupressales; family Cupressaceae; genus Thuja; species Thuja plicata. The sequence continues at coordinate 2,318,513 of MU228269.1, forward strand.
ATTTAACCTCACATGTGTAAGGTATCTCACTTGGAGGTTGTTTCCATGTTTCACAAGCTTGCTTTGGGATTATACCTCAAGCATAGGTGCAAATATTTGTGACAATAGCTCCTTTACCACATATTGATGCAACCTCTTCACCACCAAAATTAATTGATCCACCATCATATTTTTAAAATTCAAGGAACTTTCTTCTATCACCAGTCATATAATTTGAGCATCCACTATCGATCACCCATGATTTAGGTTCTTTTGCATGCAGATTAATTTACACAATTATTGATCTTTCACAATTTTCTTTAGCAAACAAAATACAAGTATTTCCACAAACATCTTCATTTCTGGCTATAAACAAGGTCTTATCATTTGAATCATCACAGTCCTCATCTCTAGATGAATGGGTTTCTTTTGAATACAAAATATTATTAGGCGTATCTCTATCCTCTTCTCTTTTGTTTTTGTCATATTTTCTATAATTATCCTTTCTTTTCTTATCATCATCGGACCCTCTATAGTTATCTTCATTAAAAGCATATTTAGCAACATAATGATCAATTATTCCACAATTGAAACATTTAAATAGAAACTTACCTTTATATTTTTCAGACCATTTTTAAAGTCTTTTCACAATGTTTTATTCCTCATCATCTAGATCATTACTTTCTCCAGCTATATCTTTACTCTTCTTACCATCTTTGAATGTAGCTTCCCTCCTGACATTATCTGAAAATTACCACATCCCAAAGTGAGAGATCACTCTATAGGTTTCATCCAATGTATACATGTCCATGTTATGACTTTCCTCAAGAACATATAACTTAGGTCTATAGGATATTGGAAGTGTTCTTATCACTTATCTCACAAAGTTTTATTTTCTTCCATAGTTATGCCAATGCCTCTAATTTCATTTTCTACTCCATTCACCCAATGTAATTAAATTTCAATGTTATCATCTTCAGACATCCTTAGATTCTCAAACTTTTACTTTACATTCTACATCTTTACTTTATTTATCTTCACATCTCCTTCATAGATCTTGCTAAGATTTTCTCATACTTGTTTTGCAGATTTGTAGGGCATAAGATTCAATTTTTTTGAATCACTTAACCCATTGATAATTGAATTTATTTCCTTGAAAATTTTTCTCACACAAATTAATCTCATGTGGAGTTGAAGGAACACCTACAAGGTTAATAGAACCTTTCTCAACAACTTCACATATTCCAAATTGCATAGAGTTCAAATAGGATTCCATCCGCATCTTCTAAAAAGAATAGTTTGTGCCATCAAACTTTGGTAATTTATGACCTTTATCTTGTGCCATCTTAGACCTTCATCAAGTGGTCAAGATTCTCCTAGAGGAACCTTTCTTTGATACCAATTGTTAAACACATTACAAGACTAAGAGGGTAGGGGTGAATCATGTTAAATTTACTATAACCAGGATAACAAAAATAAATATTAGTTGAATTAAAGCACATAAACTCTTGAGACATAGAGGTTTACCCTGGGAAAACCCTCCTACTCGAGGGAAAAACCTGACCACACTAAATAAATTCTCTTTTATTGAATAAAAAAAAAATGAATACAATACTTCAAAAGCATTGTCAGAATATGAAACTTTCTCAGAAGTTGTTAACTCTTTGTTGAACCATAATCAAAAGTCTATCAATTACACTATATGTTAGTACCCTTACTCAACATCTAATGAACATAGATTTCCTTTTGTATGTTATGGATGTAAACCATAAATAGTAGACACCACTTAAGAGCACACCTAGATAATCCTAGATCATATATATCATAAGAATTTATTTGACCGATATCACAAATGGACAATGCATACCCATAAGAACCATCACTTTTGTAATATACAAACACTATCAGATAGAATAATTGTCGGGTATACAAGATGCTCTCTTCTTTAGTTTTATTTTTGTAACATGAGAACCTTAAAGGAAAAACACACTTTTCACCTGATAGTGATAGCTCTACAATCTTCATGATTGTGGATGGTGGCAGTTACAAGCGAACATAACACAATCTTAGACAATGAACCAATGCCTCCCTTAAGTGAATCGACGACCTCAATAAATATTAAGCATAAAATAAACTTCCGGCTCAACCATTAGCATTCACACGATCCCAAGTCAGCATACGCAAGACACAAATACATAATATGTGTGATTCTCTTCAACCACAATATAGTTTGAACACAATAGAGACAACACCATCCATAATCACACATAAATTTCTGAGAAGCTCGTTCAAAAAAATTTAGGTATTAAGTCATTTCTGGTATCTATTAACTTTATGATGTAGTCAAGCCTAGAGGATCCAATAAAGGACCGTCCAAACTCACAGCCAAACAACACTCACAGTGGAAACAACACAACAACACAAGATATGAACAACAAAATATAATTCTATTATCAATAACCAAGCATTACATGCAACATGGCGGGTTGTAAGGCCTTCCCAGTTATGGCCAATATGCAAACAATTTCAACAAGATCTCGTAGGGTCCAACTTCACCAGTCTACCCTACAACTAAGTGTAGACATTATGGTAAGATATATTGTCAATTAGTGTCAAAAAACTTAGTCATTTAGTGTTTCCTGAGTATTTAGTATTTCCTGAGTATTCAGTGTTGCCTGAGTATACAGTGTCGCTTGAGTATTCAGCATCACCCGAGCGTTCAACATCGCTCGAGTGACAGTTTATCACCCGAGTAGTCTTTTGGACCCTAGTGATAGTTTGAAGCTGACTTTGCATATATTGTTAAATATAATTTTTTTTATTGCAAGCTGACTTACAGAGTTATTTGTTGGATAAAGATATATATGTAAGATAGTTTTTTTTATCCAATATGAAAGAAAAATATTATGAGAATATAATGAATATGATTATGTATTCATAAGGCATGCGAATGGAAATTTGATTTAAGTGTAGAAGTATTCAGGACAATAGAGTCTTATCTATCACATTCAGGTGATCAACTATATTCAAACGATCTTATTTAGCAATCATAGTTGCACAAAGCAGATCATCATCTGGTTCATTCTCACAGGTGGATCAACAAAATCCTTTAACAAGGTGGACCTAACAGTCCTTTCTTTAAATCTCTTAACTGAGTTGTATTACTTATTGTATTGTACAAAATCCTTTAACAAGGTGGACCTAACAAGCCTTTCTATGCTCCTAATAGGGAAGACCATTAGAAGTGGTCATTATAAGAGCTAACAGGCTAAATTTATACTGCAATACTAAATATTGTGGGTATCATCCCCACCCCAATTTTACTTTCTTTTGGAAGGTTTCTGGGCAACCAAATATTGTGTTATGTGTTCTGTATGATTCTTTACTTTCAATTTATATTTATGCAAACAAATAAGTTAATCTAATTGTGGATTAAAAGAATTAAGTTTTATTTGTTCCTGATTCACCCCCCCTCTCAGTCACTGGGAACATCATATAATTTCAACAATTGGTATAAGAGCAACAGTTCTCTTATCCGAAGTTTAATAGCTTGAGAAAAGATTAGAGGATATGGAAACATACAGACTAGAGAAAGCCACTGAGAATGAAAAGATAGATCTTAAAGTGGCCATGGATCATATCATAATACTTAAGGAGCAACTCTCTCTTTCCCTAAAGAGAAGAAAAGAATAGCTGTGCAGATGAATGACAAGAACTATATAGAAGAAATAATTGAAGAATTTTGCAAAGACAAAAGCTCAGAAGAAGCTGATGCATCCATTGAAGACTTTCATGAAAAGAATCTCACTTTACATGAAGAAGTCAGAAAATTGAAAAGAGAATAGGAAGTTCACTCAATCAGAATGTGTGAAGTCATGGAACTAAAGAACAAAGCAGAAGATGATAGAAATTTAGCACAAGAAGATAAAAGACTGTTGAGTACAAGATTAGGAGAAAAAGAAAAAGAAATACAACACTTGTCACTTCAGCAAGCTGGTTTAGTAAGTCAACTCAATAATGCAACACAAGAAGTTTTCAATCTAAGGAAAGAAAATGAAAGACTGTAGAATGATCTCAATACTGAAAAGCAAAAAAATGAAAGTATGATGAATTCACAAACTAGCATAGACCAGGAAACAAAACTCAGACATCATGCAAAAACTGGATTAAGTTATGCTAAACAAGGTGAATCCTCATAGTAAGGAGCTCAAAGGAACAACAAACCTACATGCAATCAATGTGGTAAGACAAGGCATACATGAAATAAATGTTGGAGCAATGGAAAGTCAAAATTTAATGGTAAATGCTACAGTTGCAACAAACATGGACATAGAGAAAGTAAATGCAAAGAGAAACCTAAGTTTGAAGGGAAATGCTACAAATGCAACAAACAAGGTCATAAATCTTCTGAGTGTAGAAGTAAGAATTGGAATCCCGCTAAACAATTAACCAAGGCAATTTTTGGTTGGGATTACAACACTTGGTACAGATGTTGTCACTGTGGTGAATATGGACACATCGGTATAAATTGTATGAAGACTCACTTCAGAAAAAGAGATCCTACTAAGAGATGCTATGTGTGCAAGCAACTCGGTCATCTAAGCAAGAATTGTATGAACAGAGAAAAAGTTGATACTAGTTTTGAGAATGGTAAAGCCAAAGTCTCTGAAATCAGAACTCAGATGAGCAAGCAATGGGTAAGGAAATCCTCAGATAATTTAGATCAAAGCAATGAAGGATCTAATGACACCCTAAATAGTGATATGGGTGGATATTTTATTACAAAATATGAAATTAAGGAGATGACTGGAACTGTACAATACAAGCCATCCTACATTAGTTCTAGATAAGAAATACAGTCCATATCTGCATATTGATGCATGAGGACATATTGTAGTTAAAATTGAGTCAGAATTTTAGTTACATCCAAGTCACTCTAGCTCACCTGAGCCGAGTCAGGCAGTATTGATAATTGGAAAGTTAGTTTCACCCAAGCTTCCAAGTGAATCTTGGAGAAACACCCGAGTCACGCCAGCTACTATGTACGGAGCATTTAATGAAATACTCTAATAGTTGAAAATCTCTTATATATGAAGGATTTTAAAGAGTATTGCTTACAATGCTTTCAGTTTACAAGTCAATTTAGAGCCCTTAGAAATTCAGTGCAAATTCATGATTAAAAGTGGAGTTTGATCATTTCCTTCGAGCAATATGACATCCACTTTCAATAGAAAGGTCAAGAAAGGTTCAGAGATGCTAGTAAGGAATGCAATTTGTGATCGTCCGGTGTTCAAACTTCATCCATCAGTTGCAGAGGAGATAGAACCGATGGGAGCTCATTCCCTAATTCCTCCAAGAGTGTTATTGGTTAACGATATTCCCAACTTCTATCACTGCAACATACAAGAGCATGCAACTAGTGAGATGAATCAAACATATGAGAAATTATGTACCAACAGGAATCTGAAGCCTGAGCATAAGCAAATCGAAGTCAAGGGTTCGACACATATCATGCATATGCTGAGGGAATTCTAGAAAAAATAGATGAGATACATTCTTATTCATGTTCACAACATGCAACTATGGTTGGATCATCCTGTGAAGTTCACTAAGTAGATCATTCACTGTGTCACCGGGTTCCCTATGCTAGACAAGCCAAAAGCTACCAAAACCCTAAACATGGACGAATTAGTTGAGTTAAATCTTTCTGAGTGGGATGACATAGGCATGAGACTCAATGGAGTAACTGATATGGAGATGAAATTTGGCATTCATGTGATATCCCACAAGATATACAGCTCAAGCAGACCCAACAATGTTGCATGCGAAGCTGTTGACCTAGCTTACAAAGTAGTAAAGAAGAATCTGGTATTCAACCTAGCAGAATTGCAACTCACTTAGTTGATAAAGAATATGGAGAGCATCCGAGTATCCAAAACCAATTCATGCAAGTTTGGTTCTCTTCTAATCTAAATACTATTTTATGTTGAGAAGTTCTTTCCCTCCAAAGGAATAGTAGCATGGAAGAATGATAGACCAATTATCCATCAAATTAATGAATTCATAGCTGAGTTAGGAGATAACTTTAATAGCATTATGGATGGATATTTTGAGAGTTTCAAATAGAAGATGCAGAGTTGATATAAAATTACCAAGCAACTAGTTGAGAAGTAAAAAGTTGAAATTTGTTACCTAGTTGATTGTGATAAAGTGTATATACAAGCAGTAAAGCCTAGGGTTGCATGGGTACAACCCCTGCCATATGAAGTTAATAATGATGACACAAAAGATATCATAGAGGCTCTTGTGAATGAACCTGTTAATCCAAAGGCACCTTACTTTGGAATGAATGAAGAAGCAAGGAGTAGGATATCTTTGGAAATTGAGATTCCTAAGATATTGAAGAGAGGAAGAAAGAGACTTGATACATTCAAGAAGAAGTATGGCAAGACCTCTGACTCTCCTACCATCTCTAAGAGTAAAGAGGACACAGTTAAAACATAGGATACAAATAAGATAGAGGAAATTAAATCTGACAAGGAAGAAACTGATGTTAATCCTCCACAGAAGAAGAGGAAGACAACACCTAGACAAAAAAAGGAAAAAGGCACTACTCCTGTTGTCACCCTGAGAAGATCAAGGAGAAAACTTATACTAAGTGATGACGAGGATGATGATGAAGAAGATACTATGGTCTTTACTAAACCAACATACACACTTTATCAGAAGATTAAAGACCTTAAAGAAGGAAGAGCCATGATTTCTTTGAAGTCACTAAAGTATGGTTCTAGGATAGAAGAAGAAAAGAAGAAAATTGAGCAAGCAGTGGTGGAGAAGATGGCAAAGTCGAAATATGAAGACTTGTTTAAGGTAGTATCTATTCCATGGAATAATAAAAATTGAAAGAGATATAAGGGAAGAAACATTGAAGTAGGTCATGCCCACAATGAAAGGCAAAGAAGTAAAAGAGGCCTTGAGAAAATATGAGAATAATTACACTCCCAGATTCAGGGCATTCCAAATATTGAACAAGAACATAGAAGAAGTAGCTCAACATGCCACAATAGTGTGGAAATCAATATTTGAGATAGCAAAAAGCAATGTGAAGGAAGAAGTACCAAGTACTGACCCTCCAACACAAGGAAATGATGATACTCTACCTGAGGTATAGACTATTGAAGAGTCCAACACAGAGAAGATTGCAGTTGAGGTAATGACATCACTACCCTAATCTCCTATACACAATATTGTATCTCTGAGAAAAGACAAGGGTGCAGAATCTACATCTGAACATACAAAGACCGAGCAACATTCTCCTCTTACTACTGAGACATGTACACCTGAGTTGCAGAAAGGCAAGGTAGATATTTATGCTATTAATATTGATTCATTAGTAAATATTGATCCAACAATTGGTACTATAAAGGTCAATGACCTAATTGGATTGAATACTGAAGCAAAGGATGAGATAGGTAAAGGTAAGGAAATTGTTCCTTCATCGAGTCCTTAGTCTAAGGTGGTAATTACTGATGAGATAGACATGGATAAATAAATTTTGATTCCTAATTGGGATCTATCCAACCTATTTGTAGAACAAATGGATATTTTGGGAGAACTGTGGAAGAAAAGAGCCTCACAACAAAAGACAAAGGAATAAAGTACTTGAAGATGTTAAAGGCATATTTGTAGATGTATTATAGATCGAAGTCAATGACAGTGACTCAATAATGGACCAACTTGTTGACATTGTCCACAAGTTCAACATAGATATGAATGGTTAGGAGAAGCTACTTGAGAAGGCAGAGAAGAAATTTGAGAATAAGGTTCTAGAGAACATTGCAAAGAAGATTGCAATTGACCAGGTGTAGCTTACAAAGATCATCAACACTCTAGAAACCACTGTGAAAAATGTGGTATCACTATTTTTGAAGTTGAGTGACTCCTCTAACTTTACTTTGGAAATCAAGAACAAGTTAGTAAAGATCGATGCAGACACGAAGGAAAGTGCAAGGCAGTTAGCATTTGACCCAAGCACCAGTTCTGCTCACTTCATGAAAATAAAGTATCTTATTGATTTACAGGATGAAGTGTTGAGAGAAGAAGCAAGGATCAGAGAATATCTTACAACAATCTAGATCCAAATTCTACCACACATAGATGGAATGCAGAAACACATAACACATGCTAAGACACTCATTCATGAAAACAACTTCTCAGCTATCTAGCTAATGATAGAGTTGTCTGTAGAGATACAAGTTGAATTACACATATTGAAGGTGCTATAGGACAATTGGGACAACACTCTATCTCAAATTTTGAAGGTACATAGTGATTTTCTATCCTAGTTCAGCATAACCCCATAGATTGCACTTTTTGGCATTCCTGTCAAAAACAAGGGGGAAATATCATTGTATAAGGGGGAAATGTCATTGTAAATATCACATGTACAGTGAATAGTGAGGAAAATATATTTTACATTAAATTTTTTTAAAAATACAAAAAATAGTGTCAGTTGGACCCGAGCAGTAGAGGCAGTGTCAAAACCCAAGCAGACAGAAAGGGGGAGTTTTGACATATTAGATACAAAGTTTAATGATAAGTGTTTTTGTCACTAATGCCAAAGGGGGAGATCGTAGACCTTATGAAAATACATATTGTCAATTAGTGTTAAAACACTTAGTCATTCAGTGTTGCCCGAGTATTCAGTGTTTCCCAAGTATATAGTGTTGCCCGAGTATTCAGCATCACCCGAGTGTTCAACATCGCTCGAGTGACAGTTTATCACCCGAGTAGTCTTTTGGACCTGAGTGACAGTTTGAAGCTGACTTTGCATATATTGTTAAATATAATTTTGTTTATTGAAAGCTGGCTTACAGATTTATTTGTTGAATAAAGATATATATGTAAGATAGTTTATTTTATCCAATATGAATGAAAAAGATTATGAGAAGATAATGAATATGATTATATATGCATAAGGCATGCAAATGGTAGTTTGATTTAAGTGCAAAAGTATTCAGGACAACAGAGTCTTATCTATCACATTCAAGTGATCAGTTATATTCAAAGGATCTTATTTAGCAATCACAGTTGCACAAAGAAGATCATCAACTGGTTCAATCTCACAGGTGGAACAACAAAATCCTTTAACAAGGTGGAATTAACAATCCTTTCTTTAAATCTCTTCACCGAGTTGCATTACTTATTGTATTGTACAAAATCCTTTAACAAGGTGGACCTAACAGTCCTTTCTATGCTCCTAACAGGAAAGACCATTAGAAGTGGTCATTGTAAGCTCTAACATGCTAAATTTATACTACAGTACTAAATATTATGGGTATCATCCCCACCCCAATTTTACTTTATTTTGGAAGGTTTCTGGGTAACCAAATATTGTGTTATGTGTTCTGTATTATTCTTTACTTTCAAGTTATATGCATGCAAACAAATAAGTTAATCTAATTGTGGATTAAAAGAATTAAGTTTTATTGGTTCCTGATTCACCCCCCTCTTAGTCACTAGCCACCAAGAAATCTTACAATTTTATGTCTTACCCACTTACTACTGTCTGCTATCAACTCTCTCTTCTAATTTCTACTACCTAAATGACACCTACATACTTCCTTTTATAAAACACAGCCACAATTTGGCTTGTAAACAAATATTAAATGATCCATTCGGCCATTACAATCCATGATGAACAAATATTAAATGCACCAGTCAGATACAAATAACCAATAAATACATAGAATAAAACACCAAATCAGATTTAGGTCCACACAAGATCCAATGCATCAAATCCACATACCTTGGAACTCAACACAATCAAAATGACCCCCTCAAAACATGGATGAAATATCCAATGTCCACCTAATCCACAAACACAAATCGGTGAACTCCAACAACCTGTCAGAAAATAAGAACACCGAGACCTAGAACATTCAATAAGATAACACCGAACCAACAACAACCAGTCGGTGAAGTCACTGAGCTAACTCCTACTAACAGACAACACCGAGCGATAAGCTATCGAGAAAGACACCACTGAGCTTCACACACCGAATAACTACCACTGAGTAGTGTACCTCCAAGTAGAATATCACTGAATATCAAACACCACCGAGTGTAGACACTGAGTCCATCAGTGAAGCAACACATCTTCCAACTGATAACTACCACCAAAGTGACCGAGCCCCTCAAGTCTCCAACCAAATTTGTTGGAGATTTACTTCTGCCAGCTAGTTGATTGTATGTTTGTCATTGATGAAAACATATAATATATAGAAATGTCCTATATGTACTTATCAGAATGATGATATCTAGCCTTGTGCAGTTATATTATTGTGGTATACATGTTGTTGATGTTTTTTTCATACACGTAGATGCAAATATCAAGTTTCAATTATGTTGTGTAATTTTGTTATGTGGCAGTTACAGTTTTTGGAGTTTGTCTGTATAGAGCTGACATATTGCATTGGTTCTTGAGTTTCACCTATCTTCAAGATATGTGTGTGTGTATTCAAGTTAAGTTATGAGTTGATGATAGTTATCTAAAGGTGCCAAACATGTTTCAACAAGATTGCAAAGTTAGAGTTAATTTGGTGAGGCCGACTTAGTGAAGCGTCACATCTATCCAGTTTATATTGCGCAGTTGTAATTATGCTTGCATGATTAGTAAAGCTGACAAGGATGTTATGGTGAGTTGTCTAATAGGTCCCATGATCTCATACTTTGAGGAAGATACTTATAGCAAGTCATTTGTGAAATGCTAAGTGTGAATGACAAAATAAGAGACAGAAAATGTATAGAGTAGAATATCAGTTGTGTTTCATTCATCAAGGATCTATGTGAAGAAGAAGTGAAAGATTACAATACGCTGGAACTGATCAAGATAGTAGGTCTACTCTATAGTTCATCATCAGATATAGTGCATATCTATTCTACAGAAGGTTGTAGCCTTCACCATTGAAGAAGTGAGATTTTGGACAGTGAGTCCTCACCCTTAACCGGGTTATTTGTAAAAAAATCCTAATAGGGTCAGACCCTTAACCAGGTCACTATACTTATTGCTTTGTAAAGAACAACTCCTAATAGGGTTACAAGATCTTTTAACATGGATTATTATAAACAAGTATAACTCATTGTGGGTGTTAATTCCCACCGGGGTTTTTACCATTTGGTTTCCCCGTAACCAAATTGTGGTGTTGTCTATTGTGTTATCTGAATGTGCATTTAATTTATTGTATTATGGAGATAATAAAAGAAAAGAATTAAATTAGTTGATAACTGATTCACCCCCCCTCTCAGTTATCCTTTGGGACTATTCTAACAATTGGTATCAGAGCCAAGTGCCTTGAAGAGAAAGCCTAACAAATTAAGGTAGATCAGATGGCATACTTCAGAAAAGAGAGTGCTAAGTTCTATGGAGAAAATTATCTGGATTGGAAGAACAAAATGATAACACATCTACAGTGTGTTGGTTTTGACATCTTTGAGATAGCCACACAAGAAGTTGTTATTCCCACTCTAAAAGACCTATCAAGAGATGATGCTACTAGTAAATAGAAGGATACATTCACAGCTAATGTAGTTGCCAAAGAAGCCCTTATAAGTGCATTAGCTAATAGTGAATTTTCTGAGATCAAGAAGGTAGAAAAGGCATACACAATATGGAAGTATTTAGAAGACATGTTTGAAGGAGATGTTCAAGCAAAGAATGCGCGCAGAAAGACATGGAAAAAGAAATACAACAGTCTTGAGATGTTATCTGAAGAGAACATAAGAGCCTATAATCAGAGGATAAATGAAGCAGTTTCTGGAATCAGAAATAATGATGGAGAAATATCAGAAGAAGATATAATAGAAAAGCTATTAACTACTTTAACATCAGACTATGAGAACAAGATCAATATTCTAGAGGAAACCATGCAATTTTCACAAGACTTCAAGAGAGTTTTTGATCAGTAAAATATCTGCATTTGAGACATCAAGATTGAAGACTGAACCCAAAAGTGAAACAACCTTCAAAGCTTCAGTCCATGGTAAGAAATCTCACATCTCTATAAATAATGAGAAAGAATAAGTTGATGAAGAACTAGAAGAAATCATTGCCATGATTGCTAAAAGAGAAAAGAAATGCAAAGTGAAATATGAAGGACAACTTCCATTCAAATTTTTTCATGTAACAAGATCAGTCACTTTGCATCCAAGTGTCCCACAAGAGTAAAGAAATTTAGATCTAATTATAAACCTAAATATAGGAAGGAATGCTATCATGCTGAAGAAGGTGTAACTAATGAATATTTAGGAGAAGATGAAATTGGATTTGTTTCCCTTAAAGACATGGAAAAATTGCTTAAAGAAATGGACATTGAAGATGAAAAATAGGAGTTAGCCCTAATTTCCAAAGCAGACATCAGAACTGATTGGATCATTGATAGAAGATGCTCTCATCACATGACAAGTGATAAAGATAGATTTTTTCATTTAGACAATTACAAAGGTGGTATGGTTAGATTTGGAGATAACACTCCTAAACCTATCATAGGTAGAGGATCCATCACCTTGGATGGAAAGAACAAGACAGATGATGTTTTGTATGTTGATGGATTACATCATAATTTACTAAGTGTTGGAAAACTACTTGACAAAGGTTATCATTTGGAATTCAAAGATAACAAATGCATTATTAGCAACAAAGAAGGAGACATGATTGCATCAGGGTCTAAAAAAAAAGGTAATGTTTTTCAGCTCAATTCAGATGTAAGTTGTTTTGTTGCAAAAGTAGATGACAGTTGGTTATGGCACAAGAGACTTTGTCACATCAATTTTGATAATATAGTAAAGATAAGAAATGCTAAGGTAGTTAGATACCTTCCAAGTATTGCAAGACCAGTTGACACAATGTGCAGGGAATGTGTTATGGGAAAGCATGTAAGGAGCTCTTTCAGAAGCAAGCAAAACTTAGCTGAAAAGAAATTAGACCTTGTGCATACAGATCTATGTGGTCCTACTCAAACAAGATCATACTATGGAGAAAGGTATTTCATTTCATTTGTTGATGACTTTTCAAGGATGATGTGGGTTGCATTCTTAAAGGAGAAGTCTGAAGCCTTTGAGAAGTTCAAAATATTCAAAGCCAAAGTGGAGAATGAATCTGGATTAAAACTAAAGTGTTTGAGATCAGATAGAGGAGGAGAATTCACCTCTGATTAGTTTTATGACTACTGTGAAGAACATGGAATTGAAAGATAGTTGAGTGCACCCAGAACCCCACATTAGAATGAGATAGTAGAAAGGAGGAACAAGATCATACTTGATACAATGTGCACTATGATGATTGAAGGAAAAGTTGCGCACACCTATTGGAGAGATGCAATCAATACAACAGTCTATACTATCAACATAACACAACTAAGGCTAGGTGTGGATAAGACACCTTATGAACTTTGGTTTGGTAATGTACCTACAGTAAAATATTTCAGAATATTTGGCAGCAAATGCTACATCAAGAGAGATGATGGTGTTGGTAAGTTTGATGCTAGAAGTGATGAAGGTATTTTCCTTGGTTACTCTACTAAAAGCAAAGCATACAGATGTTTTAATTTGAGATTAAAGAAGATAATTG
>MU228269.1:2360644-2376999 GCA_018584345.1 Thuja plicata
TGTAATGTCAGATTTATGCAAATTTGGGTTTTCTGCATTTGAAACTCAGTCAATTAAAGTCAATTAGGAGAAGAATTTGCCTAGTACAATAGGACTTTGAAGATAAGAAAATGCACCAAAATTGATTAGGTTGTTAGGTGCCAATTTTGGGGTGTTACAATACCGAACCGGAACACAGAGACAGACAAAACCTAGAAATATTTTTCCGTTCTGATGTTGTCTTATGAAAAAGGTTGACCCTGTACCACTTTTTCCAACTCGATTTGCTCAACTCCGAAAGTGTCCCTATTCACACAGTCTGAAAGAAATTTGAAAAGGGTATTTAGATCTGGCCTCAGATCTACAGTCCCAAACCTATACCTGCAAGAAAAATGTTTTTTTGTTGGGGGAAAGGGGTTTGCCTTGGTCAAACCCCAGTTTTGGAATTAACCTCAAATATATATAATTGAAATTGCAGAAGTAAACAAAGTAAATGTATAAATTCACCTTGCTTGTAAAAGTCCTTGTGGCGGATTCGAATCCGTGAATCCACAAGTATGTATGCATCAAATGGATCTAGAATGTAGAATTTATCATGTAGGATGTCTTTAATCAATCGCTTGTAAATATCCAACACCAAGTCTTGAATGGGTTCTTGAATTTGGAAGAGGCTTGGAAGAAGGTGGATGGAGAGATCACCAAAAGGGCACTATGTAGCTTGAATCCTTCAATGGATCTCCTTCATGAAAATGGATGCTTGAATTCTTGAGAATGGATGGATGCTTGCTTGAAATCTTTCTCCTTAGCTTGCTTTAATTGCACTTGAAAATCCTTCTCAATTGCGTAATGATGCTTAGAGAAAATGAGAGGAGAAATCTCCCTTTTATATGAAACTAGGGAAAAATATTGTAAGAAGGCCTACATAGAATAATTAAATCACCATTTAAGCCTTTACCCCTAGGAGAGGACCTATATTAAATATAATTTAGGAATCAACCGATTCGGAACCCGAAACAGCCGACCCAGAAGCGGGAATAGACTTTTGCAAAGACTGACATCCAGAAACTAAAAGTTCCTGGGATTTGGACCCTAGGACAGGGTCGAGGTCGACCCTGTCCTAGGTCAGGGCCAAGGTTGACCCTGTCCTAGGTCAGGGTTGAGGTTGACCCTGTCCTTAAATCCCAGAAACATAGGTCTGTATCCCAGAATGCAGAAATAAGGTTAGAAAATGGTGGACAGAAAGGCATAATAGGGGGGAAGCTATGTCAAGATTAGGAACCTAGTCAAGGTGCTTTTCATGACCCCAAACCACTTACTCAGAAGGCTAAACAATTATAAAATGGAAGTGCTTCCATTTTCTTACTATACACATCCAAACAATATTCACAACGGAAAAAACACAACAACATAAGATATGAAAAACACCAGATAATTCTGTTATCAATAATTGAGCATTACATGCAACATGATGGGATGTAAGGCCTTCGTAATTATGGCCAATACGCAAACAATTTCAGCAAGATCTTGCATGATCCGACTTCACTAGACTACCCTACAGCTAAGTGGAAGAAACCAAATCCAAACTTGTGCTCGCAAGCCACCAAGCAATCTTGCAAGTTTCTGTCTTACCCACTTACTACTATCTGCTATCAACTCTCTCTTCTACTTTCTACTACCTAAATGATACCTACATACTTCCTTTTATACAACACAACCCAAGTTGTCTTGTAAAAAAATATTAAATGACCCATTTGGCCATTACAATCCATGATGAACAAATATTAAATGCACTAGTCGGCTGCAAATAACCACCAAATACATAGAAGAAAACACCAACTTAGATTTAGGTCCACACAAGATCCAATGCATCAAATATGCATGCCTTGGAACTCAGCACAATCCCAATGACCCCCTCAAATCACGGATGCAATCCCCAATGTCCACCCAATCCACAAACAAAAATCGGTGAACTCCAACAGCCAGTTGAAAAACAAGAACACCGAGACCTAGACCATTCGGTAAGAGAACGCCAAACCAACAACAACTAGTCCGTGAATTCACCGAACCAACTCCTACAAATAGACAACATCAAGCGATAAGCTACCAAGAAAGAAACCACTGAGCTACACACACCAAACAAATAAAACCAAGCAGTGTACCTCTGAGCAGAATATCACCGAATATCGAACACCACCGAGTGCAAACACCGAGTCCATCAGTGAAGCAATACATATTCCAACTGAGAACTACCACCAAAGTGATCGAGCACCTCAGGTCTCCAACCGAGTTTACTACTAAAATCAAATCAAACTAAAACATATTTTTTGGTGACACTGGATTGCTAGCTACCCCAGGATGCTCCTGCATCACTTTAACACTCCCTCTTAGCAAGAGAGAGATCTTCAATAGGTCATCATATGAAAAGTACACATACTTGTTGTAGAATTCTAAAATATTAATTAAATTAATAACTCCTATACATTCATCTAACTATTTAATTTAGTCAATTAAATAGTTTCTCTTATAGTATTTAAATGTAATTTAAATACTATCCCATTGTATTTCAAGTTAAATACATTTACCTGACAAAATCCCTTTTTTAACAAATTCATATTTATTAAAATTCCCTCACACCCTTAATTCTTGTAAACTATAATTAATTCAAATCTAATTTGAATATTAATCTAAACCTAACCTAGAAACCTGGCCTACTCCTCCCCATCCCACTTGCTAAACCTACTTCCTCATTTAATCATGCTCTAATCCCACTTAAAAGGTGATTCCTAACCTTTTTAGTGCTAATATATTGCTCACACATGTGTGAGAAATCTATCCCAAGGAAACCACCCAACTTCCTTAAATGCAACCACCTTCTTGTCCCCCACACATTTCCCTAAGGTTTCTCACACATGTGTGTGCAACCTTGAGCCACTCAAGCCTTAAATGCTCAAAATTGACCTCTCCTCTAAGCCTATGTGTCCCTTATGTGGATCCTATGTTGATGCCACATAGGTTCCACCACATCCAGGCCCTTCCCTTCCCTAAAAAAATATACAAAATAGGAGGCCTTTGTCCTTGCAAATCATCTCTTATTTGTGCATTGTTATCATGCTATAATAACTCTATAATTTTAAAGTTATTTTTATGCTTCATAATATTAGTTCTTTCTTAATCTATTTAGATATAACATGATAGGATAATTGGTAAATGAATCTTGTTTGAATCTTGCATATCATTCTAGTTTAGCATTACATTTCCTCATTATGGGAAGCTTGAGACTAGCTTCTTCATGCTAGTTCTTGAGTTCTCTCATCATCCATTAGATGCATTTGTAATCTTCATCCATAATCAATTAATCCATCATTTGGGGATTATGCATTTGTTTTTTTGTGAGAGAGCATGCCCACAATCATTCTCGTGAGAAAATCAAACAAGTCTTAAAAGGATAACACTTATTTGAGCTTAATCCAATGTTATGGAGTATTTCTTATTGATTTGAGATTATTCATGCTTTTGATCTTTAAATGTGCTAACCCACTAATTTTTTCATGGTTAAGCTTGATCCCAACACATTGAACATTTCCCCATACACAGCTGCAACCAAAAAGAATGTCAAAAAAATCTCATTATAGATTTTCTTAATATAAAATTATTATCTCAACATAACAACATTCACCATTTCTACTCCTAGAGGGTGAAACAAATAAAACAAAAATATTCACCATAGCTACTCCTAGAGAGTGTATATATAAAAAATCACAAAATTAAGTCATGGAGTCACACACATGAATTCCACCATGGCTACTCCCTGAGAGTGGAACAAGGGCTTTCTCCTCAAACTTCTCCCAGAGAAGAACACATAACCACATTGTCTACTCGCATAGGGTGGTTCCAATATACCTACTCGCAGAGGGTGGTTCAAGGGATTTCACCTCAAACTTCTCCCAAAGAAGAATGTATTACCACATTTCCTACTCGTAGAGGGTGGAACGAGGGCTTTCACCTCAAACTTCTCCTAAAGAAGAATGCATTAACAAGGTATTTCACCTCGAACTTCTCCCTCTCAGAGAAGAACTCATTAAAGCATAAATGATCATTTGAATGATAAGACTCCCTCTCAACATGGGAAACATATTCATAGTTTGAATAACACAATAATTTACTCCAATGTTTGACCAAGCAAGAAGCTTTTGCACTCTCCCTCTGAATATCAATTCTTCCTCTTTGAATAAATTAATCACAAAATAATCTGAATGGATACTTCTTAGAGAGCCAACAACTCAGCTCGGGCTACAATCTCTCATCATCCTTGTGCTCCTTGATGCATCCTGGAAACATTTTAGAGAGATTAGTAATATTTCATAGAATCAAACTATCGTAAAGAAAAATATACAGATGAATGCTAAAAAGCATACACTATTCTTAGTGTTATAACATGAATTAATATTAACTACATAAAATTCATGAACAATATTCAAATTTATAATCATAAAATACTTCAAGAGAGCCTATACTTATCTCTCAAATGGGCCAATCATTCCTTTGTTATTAGTAAAGAAAAAAGAATCAGTTGGGATTGCTTTGCAAGTGCAACACATATGAAATCTGCTTCTTCAACCTCTTTCAAAGCTTCCTATACATGAAAATTTCAAGAAATAATTGTCCCAAGCAATTGAAATTCAATGATGAGTGCTCATATCACTTCTAAATTGACTATTGGATTGAGGATCACACTCAGACCTAATTGAATGGACTACACAATCACTAACTAGTCAGCCCTATGCTACAAAACAAATTTGAACCCCCTGTTGAAGTCAAAGCATCATGAATATAGAGGCACTAATCCTTCATTTCTTGCACATCTTAAATTCTCACTTTTCCTATTCTGATTCTAGATCTTTACTAGACCTGCTCTGATACCATGTTAAATTTACTATAACCAGAATAGCATAAATAAATATAAGGTGAATCAAAACACTTAAAATCTTGAGACACAAAGGTTTACTCTAGGAAAATCATCCTACTCGAGGGAAAAAACCAACCACACCAAAGTACTTCTCTTTTATTGAATAATAAAAAACTGAATACAATGCTTCACAAGCATAGTCAGAATATGAAATTTTCTTAGAAGATGTTAGCTCTTTTTTTAACAATCATCAGAATTCTATGAAATATAATATATGTTAGCACCCTTACTCAACATCTACAGAACATAGATTTCCTTTTGTATCTTACAGATGTCAACCGTAAATAGTCGACACCACTTAAGAACACACCCAAATAATCTAAGATCATATCTATTACCAAAATTTAATCGATCGATATCATAAAAAAATGATGAATACACAATCATCATCACTTTTTCAATATACAAATACTATTAGATAAAATAACTATTAGGGATAGAAGACTCTCTTTTCTTGAGCGTTATTTTTGCAACACACACACTTTTCACCCGACAGCGCTAGCTCTTCAATCTTCATGATTGTGAACGGTTGTAGTTACAAGAAAATAAATACAATCTTAGATAATGAACTGAAGCCTCCATTAAGTGAACCGATCACATCAATAAATATTAAACATCAAAATAAACTTCTAGCACAACCATTTTCATTTGCACAATGCCAAGTTAGCATACGCAAGACACAAATACATAATATGTGTGATTCTCTTCAACCCTGATATATTATTAACACAATAGAGACAACACCATCCATATTCATGCATAGATTCCTGAGAAGCTCATTCAGACAAATTTAGGTATTAATATCTTTCTTGTAGCTATTAACTTTAACATTCCCTCTTAGAAAGAGAGAGATCTTCAATAGGTCATCATATGACAAGTACACATAGTTGCAAAAAAAATAATGTCAACAAAATCTCATTACAAATTTTATCAATAAAAAATTATTATCTCAACATAACAACATTCACCATTTCTACTCCTAGAGGGTGAATTAAAGAAAACAACAATATTCACCATAGCTACTCCTAGAGGGTGAATATATTAAAAAATCACAAAATTAAGTCACAGAGTCACACACGACTTCCACTAGGGCTACTCCGAGAGGGTGGAAAAAGGGATTTCACCTCAAACTTCTCCCAAAGAATAATGCATTACCAACTTGCCTACTTGTAGCGGGTGGTTCCACCATACCTACTTGCAGAGGGTGGTTCTAGGGCTTTAACCTCAAACTTATTCTAGAGAAGAATGCATTACCACCTTGCCTACTCGCAGAGGGTGGAACAAGGGCTTTCACCTCGAACTTCTGCCAGAGAAGAATGCATTAACAAGGTATTTCACCTTGAACTTCTCCCTCTCGAAGAAGAGCTCATTAAAACATATAAATATCATCTGAATGCTGATACTCCCTCTCAGCCAAGACTCCCTCTCAACAGTGGTAACATATTCATAGTTTGAATAACACAATAATTTACTCCAATTTTTTACCAAGAAAGGAGATTTTGCACTCTTTGTACCACACAAGCTCTCTCTGAATATAAATTCTTCCTCTTCGAAGAAACTAATCACAAAATAATCTGAATGGGTACTTCTTCAAGAGCCACCAACTCATCTCAAGCTTTAATCTCTCATCATCCTTGTGCTCCTCGATCCTTCCTGGAAGCATTTTAGAGAGATTAGTAATAATTCATAGAATCAAACTATCATGAAGAAAAATATACAGATGAATGCTAAATGCATAAACTATTCTAAGTGTTATAACATGAATTAATATTAACTACATAAAATTCATGAACATTATTCAAATTTATAATCATAAAATACTTCAAGAGAGCCTATACTTATCTCTCAAATGTGTCAATCATTCCTTTGTTATCAGTAAAGAAAAAAAGAATCAGTTGGGACTGCTTTGCAAGTGCAACACATATGAAATATGCCTCTTAAACCTCTATCGAAGCTTCCCGTACATGAAAATTTCAAGAAACAATTGTCCCAACCACTTGAAATTCAACAATGAGTGCTCAGATCACTTCTAAATTGACTATTGGCTGGAGGATCATACTTTGACCTAACTAGATGAACTACACAATCACCAACCAGTCAGCCCTATGCCACCAAAAAAAGTTGAACCCCCTACTGAAGTCAAAGCATCATGAATGTAGAGGCACCAATCCTTCATTTCTTACATATCTTAAATTCTCACATTTCCTATTCTGATTTTGGATCTTTACTAGACCTGATCTAATACCTTGTTAAATTACTATAACCAGAATAGCATAAATAAATGTCAGGTGAATCAAAGAATGTAAAATCTTGAGACAGAGATTTACCCTGGGAAAACCCTCCTACTCAAGGGAAAAACCCAACCACACCAAAGAACTTCTCTTTTATTGAATGATCAAAAATTGAATACAATGTTTCACAAGCATAGTCAGAATATGAAACTTTCTCAGAATTTGTTAACTCTTTTTTTTAACAATCATCATAAGTCTATCAATTAAAATATATGTTAGTACCCTTACTCAGCATCTACAGAACATAGATTTCCTTTTGTATCTTATGGATGTCAACCATAAATAGTTGGCACCACTTAAGAACACACCTAGATAATCTCAGATCTTATCTATCATCAAAATTTAATTGACCGATATCACAAACAAACAATGCATGCCCATTATCACCATCACTTCTGCAATATACAAACACTATAAATTTAAATAATTTTCGGGGATGCAAGATGCTCTCCTCTTGAGCATTATATTTGTAACATGGGAACCTCAAAGGTCACGTAATAATTTCACCCGATAGCGCAAGCTCTTCAATCTTCATGATTGTGTAGGGTGGAAGTTATAAGAGAACACGATACAATCTTAGACAATGAACCGGTGCCTCCATTAAGTTAACTAACAACCTCAATAAATATTAAGCATCAAAATAAACTGTCTACACAACCATTGACATTTGCACGATGCCAAGTTAGCATACACAAGACACAAATACATAATATTTGTGATTATCTTCAACCGCGATATAGTCCGAACACAATAGAGAAAACACCATCCATAATCACACATAGATTTTTGAGAAGCTCATTTAGGCAAATTTAGGTATTAAGATATTTCTCAAAACTATTAACTGCAACAAATCAGTCTTGATAAAATCCTTAAACTTTTTCAGTCACAAACAATCATAAATTGACTTTAACCAACTTATAATCAAAGAAAGATAAATAAATGAAAAACATACACATGAACACCCAATTTTTACATGGAAAACCCAATGTGGGAAAAAACACAATGAGAATACACTCCCTATATGAAAATTGAAGACAATATCGTTTTAGGCTCAAAGCCAAGGTAGCTCACTGCATTTGATTTGACTTGCAGGCTAAAGCGCACAACCTTAGAGAAAGATACAAGTGACTTGCAAGCTAAGATGCATGGTCCCAGGGAAAGATATAAAGGACTTTCATGTTGAAGCTCACTACTTTAGGTAAGATACAAATTTGCATAAGTTTCCAAATGGACTCACTGTCTTCTAACATAAACATAAATAAGATGAATTGAAATGAATTATTTCTCCAAAGACATGAAATTGTCTTTGAAACATTGTGTCAAGTGACCAAATTCAAAACAAATACATAACATACATCTTCCTGTTAGAATGAATTTAGAATAACTAAGAGGGGGGGGGTAAATCACTTATCCACAGGTCTAGATGTGCCCATTGAAACTTTATACCAAATTAAACAACTCAGATCTGTTCGAAATTGATAGCATAAGTCAACAATATAAGTATGCAGTTTACTGTTCAAATGAAATAAGCTTGCAAAAACTTAACAGTAAAATACAATATAAACATTCACACAAGTTGACACCAATATTTAACATGGAAACCCAATTTGGGAAAAACCACCAATAACATGCTATCAAGTTTTCACTCTTTTGAAGTGATGCCCTATTAAGAGCCAACCATGTTAAAGGTTACAAAACACATTGCTTAATGTGACCTGGTTAAAGGATTTAATCACCCTGTCAGGAGTGGCCTTCTTAGAGGACTTAGAACATTCCAATCTGAATGTCACCTTGTTCAAAGTATTTATACAATGACTATTAGGTCAACCTGGTTAAAGGATTTAAATTGATACAATGGTTAGAAAGTAATCAATAGGTTTGATCTAATTCATACAACTTACTTTGCAATCCAGATCCAATTCAGCTCTAATGCTAATTCACTGAGTGGCCTCCATTCTCATCTTAAACTTCAGATCTGCTTGGGAATTTGTCAAGAAATCTCTCTCTGCTTCTCTGCTTAGCCTTCTTTGCTTAGATCTTGCCAATCAGTCAATTAACCATGCAATCATCTTGCATACTCTGCATACACAAATATCTTGGCTCCTTCCATGAATAACCCCTTGAGGTTATCATATACCTCTCCATCTAGGTCAGATACATCTTTTGTTGCTTAATCAAGATTGTAGATCTTAGGTTAGGTCAGATCCAACGGATCTTTCCATCATTACATTTAATTTATTTCTCCAAGACAATCACCAATTAAATCTTTGATCCATGCATTAATTACAGTTAACTGTGCATTTACATAATTTAGATCAAATGTGCTTATCCTTAATTAACTTTACATATCAAATCAACTATGTTGGCCAGAGATCTTAAATCTCATTAATCATCAAAATACTGCTGCTCGACCAACACTGTGTTCCTCAGCAATTTATTGATGCTCGACACATACAAGAAAATATGCTCGGCACACACTGGTGCTCGACTGACACAAAAATTGCTCGGCATAAACTGTTCTTAGTAAACTGTCAGTGAAAGATAAACAACATATCACTTTTCCAATGAGCCAACTGATAAAGTACCCTTTTTAATTCCTCATAACTCAACCATTCTTCTTGGTCTTCTTGTTAAATCTCCTCCATCAATCAATAGTTATGGTACTCAAATAGATAGCAATAGTCTCACTAGTTAAGTTTTGACATCAATGACAAAACAATAATTGTTTCCATTGTAGCTTTCCAAACAATATTTCCAACAATCTCCCTCTTTGGCATTGATGGCAACACAAAACAATAAAACAATAATATTAAAAACATAGTTACCATACAATCCAAAAAGTGCCTGTGTTCCTTGTATGAACAAATTTTCATTAATGTCTTTAGCTTCATTCTGATTCTCATCTGTAAAACAATAGTCCCTCTGTGTCTGTAATCACACTGATATCTTTCTATTTCTATTTATCAATCTCTTTTTCTCTAAGTAGTAAACTCTCCCTGTATCTTTCTCAGTATAATTCTCCCTCTTTTAGTAAACTTCTCCCTCTTTGACAACAATGCCAAAGACGTTGACATCTTCATCATGTAGATTATTCTTGTTCAAAACTTTGTATGACGTTATTCCTGTCATCTTGCTTATGGTTGATACACTTTTTCTGTCCTAGTCTGTATTTCACAACTTTAGGCAGCATCCTGAAGTGTGACTGCCTGTGCATCAATGTGAAAAATATGCTGAATTATAACTTTTGATGCAACAATACCATTCTGAACTAATTAGCTTTAGTTAGGGGAATTACCCCCAATTTACCTCATAGATACTCATGAGCATCCTTGGGTAGTGCCTTTGTAAATATGTCTGCTAACTGTTCCTTAGTGTTCACATATTCCAGTCTCACTTCCTTCTTCTGAAATAGCCCCCTCAAGTAATGATACTTGATAGCTATATGCTTTGTCTTAGAGTGCATTACAGGGTTCTTTGAAATATTAATGGCACTCGTGTTATCACAATATATGACAACTGGTTATGTGATCTCTTCTTTCATACCTTTCAGTAGTATCTTCAACCACACAATATTAGAGCAATTAACTGCTGCTGCCACATACTCGGCTTCAACTGTAGATTGTGAGGTGCAGTTTTGTTTCTTTCTTGTCCATGAAACTAATCTTTTTCCCAAAAGAAATGCTCGTCCTGTGGTGCTTTTTCTGTCATCAACATTTCCAGCCCAATCAAAATCAGTATAAACTCTGAGTTCAAATTTCTCATTCCTTCTGTAATATAGATCATATTCATTTCTTCCTTTCAAATATATTAGAATCCTTTTTACTACCATCATATGAGTTTCTTTGGGATTGGCAAAAAATCTAGTAACAATACCAACAACTAATGCAATATCAGGTCTACTATGTACAACATATTGCAACTTTCCAATCATTGATCTGTATAGTGTTTGATTTACTTCCTTTGTCTCATCATTCTTTGTTAATTTCTGTCCAATAGCCATGGGTGTACTCACTGGTTTTGAATCTTCCATTCCAAAAGTTTTTAGTATCTCTTTGACATATTTTGATTGAGTAATATAGATACCATTCTTCATCTAATATATTTGTAATCCAACAAATTTTTCTATCTCACCAAACATAGACATCTCAAATTCAGTTTACATGTCCTTTGCAAATGCTTGGCATAACATATCTTGTCCACAAAAGATAATGTCATCTACAAAAATTTCAGCTAATAAAGTACCTTTACTTTGCTCTGTCTTCAAATATAGATTGTTGTTGTCATTTTTTCTTGTAAATACAATCTTCATCAGATAGTTGTGCAATCTCTCATACCATGCTCTTGGTGCTTGCTTTAGTCCATATAGTGCTTTTTGTAGCTTGCAAACCATATTCCTTTTGCTTGGGTCTACAAATCCATAAACTTGTTCAATATAAACTTCTTCTAATATTCCATTTAGAAATTATGACTTCACATCCATTTGATAGACTTTAAATCCTTTGTAGGCTACATATGCAAGTAAGGTTCTTACACCTTTCAATCTTGCAACTGGAGCGAATGTCTCTCCATAGTCAATTCCTTCCTCTTGTGCATAACTCTTGCATACTAGTCTAGCTTTATTCCTTGTTACCTATCCATGTTCATTCAGCTTGTTTCTAAATACCCACTTAGTACCAATTACATTTTTATCAATTGGCCTAGGTACAAGTGTCCAAGCATTGTTCTTTTCAATCTATTCAATCTCTTCATTCATGGCTTGAATCCAGTCTTCATTGTCTAAAGCATATTTTACTATTTTAGGCTCAAAGTCACATAATAAGAAGGTATCTTCTCTCAATTTTATTCTTTTCATGACTGTAGAATCCTTTTCTCCTATGATTTGGTCAGGTTTATGATGCCTTCTAACATACATTGCCAAAGTAGGTTCTTTCTGTGCTTCAAATTGATCATTCATTTTTAATTTAGGTTGAAACTATGACTTGACATCTCCATCAGATAGCTCGACAGTCACCTCCTATTTCCCGACAATTTTTATCTGTGACTCGACAGGTGCAGACTGTTGCTCAACAACTTTAGTTTTAGTTTAAGGTAATTCGTAAGAATCTACCTCATTAGGATAGGTGAATGATTTGTAACTCTCAGGCTCTGTCATGCTTTCTTCTTCATTTCTTTCTGCATATTCACCAATTCTAACATTTGCGCTTTCCACAATTTTGTTAGTGTTAGAATTCAAACACTTATATGCCTTACTCTTAGTTGAATATCCAAGAAATATGCCTTCCTCACCTTTAGCATCAAGTTTTCCATTTTTTTTATCCTTCAGTATGAAACATCTACTTCCAAAAACTTTAAAGTAGCTTACACTAGGTGCATATCCATACCATAACTCACAAGGTGTAGTATTTGTACCTTTTTTGACTTGTACTCTGTTCAGGGTATAAACTATTGTACTTATAGCTTCTCTCCAATATTTTTGTGCAACATTTTTCTCCATCATTAGTGTTCTAGCACAATCCATGATAGATCTGTTTCTTCTTTTAGCTATACCATTCTGTGGTGGTGTCCTAGGTGTGGACATCTATCTTTTTATCCCTCTATCATTGAAATTTTTTTAAAAATCATTAGACTTAAAATCACATCCTCTGTCAGACCTCAGACATTTTAGACTTTTACCTGTCTCCTTTTCAACTTTTGCTAAGTACCACTTAAACAACTGGAATGCATTAGATTTTTCTTTAAGAAACATAACAGTCATCATTCTAGAGTAATCATCAACGAATAAGATAAAATATTTATCTCCAAAGTAACTTTTCTCACCAATAGGTCCACAAAGGCCAGTATGAACCAATTCTAGAATATTCTGAGAAGTATGAGTTTTGGTTTTGAAACTAGATTTAGTCATCTTTTCCAATTGACATTGTTTGCACATTGCATTTTCAAGTTTCTTTAACTTAGGCAGCCCTCTAACCTTTTTCAATTTTCTTATGCTTACCAAGTTATCAAAGTTTACATGACATAACCTTTAATTCCATAACCAAACATCATTATATTGTGCAAACAAGCATGTCTCATCAGCTAAATCCAGATATAACAAGTTACCTTTTGTTTCTTCACCACCTCCAACTAATTCTCCATTGGCATCATAGATCTTTGCTTTCCTGTGATGGAATTCAACTCTGTAACCAGAAGTATTCAGCTGTGAAACACTCAATAGGTTGTATTTAAGATCATCAACCCAATATACATCATCACATCAATTTTGTCAGTCAATTGAATTGATCCTTTCCCTTTAACACGACGTGGTGTATCATTTCCAAATTTAACATAACCACCTTTACACTGATCTAAGGTTTCAAATTTATCTTTATCATCGGTCATGTGATGTGAACAGCCATTGTCAATAATCCAACGATCACCTTTACTCATATAAGAAATTAGTGTAGTTTTCTCATCATCATCATCAGAATCATCTTTCATTGCAACATACACAACTTCTATATCATTTTCATCAAATTTGTTAGAATCATTGTCAGAAGCTTCTTTAGTTATATAGCAGGACTTCTTACCTTTGTCTTTGTAGTCCTTGTACTTTCTGAAGTCTCGGTCATCCTTTCTGTCTTTATACTTACTGTCTCTTCTTTCATCTTTTTCATTCTTATCAGGACATCTTGCAACAATATGACCAACTTTGTTACATGAAAAATAAATAATAGTAAGTTTACGTTTGAATTTTTCTTTTCCTCTTGATAGTCTTCTTGCCATAAGTGCCTCAAGTTATTCTAGGTCATCATCAAAAGTGTCATTGTCACTATCCACACATTTCTTTCCTTTGTTTGATTTGTCGAGGACCATCTGGGACTTGAATTCATATTCAATGGCTTGTGGAGTATAGTTATCAAAATTTGACATCTCAAATGCAGTAAGTCTACCTACTAAACTTTCCAAAGTCAAATTGTTGTTAGGAGTACATCTCAATTCTTGAATTGCAGATACTCTAATAACATAAATAGGAAGAAGTGTTCTTAGTACCTTGCTCATTATAGTGTTATCATCAATGGTTCCTTTAGCTCCTCTAATAGCATTTACAACTTCCTTTATCCTACCATAATATGAAACTATATTTTCTCCTTGCATTTTCATTTCATCAAACTTACCTCTCAAGCTTTTAGATTTGGCTCTTAGCATATTTGTGTCACCTCCATAGATGGTTTCAAGAGCATCCCACATTTTCTTTGTGCTTGTACATTCCTTTATGTCTTCGAACTCATGATAGTTCAGGGATGATGCAATCTCCAACATTGCTTGATTATGTTCTTGCTTTTCTCTTAACTGTGCAATATTGAGAGCTCCTGTAGGGGCTACATATTCTTGATCCACAAGATGTTTAGCAGAATCACCAACACCAGCCAAATGAAATTTCATCAAACTTTGCCATGCTGGAAAGTTGTCCTTGTTCAACTTTGGTACCTCCCTTTTATACATCTTGATCTTTTGCTCCAAGTACCTTCAAAATTTTTCAAGAGACCAATGCTTTGATACCAATTGTTAGAATGAATTTAGAATAACTGAGAGGGGGGGGTGAATCAGTTATCCACAGGTCTAGATGTGCCCATTGAAACTTTATACCCAATTAAACAACTTAGATTTTCTTGGAAGTGATAGCATAAGTCAACAATATAAGTATGCAGTTTACTGCTTAAATGAAATAAGCTTGCAGAAACTTAACAGTAAAACACAGTATAAACATTCACACAAGTTTACACCAGTATTTAACATGGAAACCCAATTTGGGAAAAACCACCAATATTATGCTATCAAGTTTTCCCTCTTCTGAAGTGATGCCCTGTTAAGAGCTAACCTTGTTAAAGGTTACAAAACACATTGCTAAATGTGACCTGGTTAAAGGATGTAATCACCCTGTCTGGAGTGGCCTTGTTAGAGGACTTAGATCATTCCAATCTGAATGTCACCTTGCTCAAATGATTTATACAATGATTGTTAGGTCAACATAGTTAAAGGATTTCAACTGATACAATGGTTAGAAAGTAATCAGCAGGTTTGATCTGATTCACACAACTTACTTTGCAATCCAGATCCAATTCATCTCTAATGCTAATTCACTGAGTGGCCTCCATTCTCATCTTAAACTTCAGATCTACTTGGGAATTTGTCAAGCAATCTCTCTCTGCTTCTCTGTTTAGCCTTATTTGCTTAGATATTGCTAATCAGTTAATTAACCATGCAATCCTCTTGCATACTCTGTATACACAACTATCTTGGCTCCTTCCATGAATAACCCCTTGAGGTTATCATATACCTCTCCATCTAGGTCAGATACATCTTTTTTCGCTTAATCAAGATTGTAGATCTTAGGTTAGGTCAGATCCAATGAATCTTTCCATCATTACATTTAATTTATTTCTCCAATACAATCACCAATTAAATCTTTGTTCCATGCATTAATTACGATTACCCATGCATTTACATAGTGTAGATCAAACGTTCTTATCCTTAATTAACTTTACATATCCCAATAAAATCAACTATGTCAGCCAAAGATCTTAAATCTCATCAATCATCAAAATACTGCTGCTTGGCCAACATTGTGTTCCTCGACAATTTACTGACGCTCGACACATACAAGAAAATATGCTCGACACACACTGGTGCTCGAATGACACAAAAATTTCTCAGCATAAACTATTCTCAGTAATCTATCAGTGAAAGATAAACAACACATCACTTTGCCAATGTGGCAACTGATAAAGTACCCTTTTTAATTCCTCATAACTCAACCATTCTTCTTGGTCTTCTTATTAAATCTCCTCCATCAATCAATAGATATGGTACTCAAACAGATAGCAATAGTCTCACCAATTAAGGTTTGACATCAATGACAAAACAATAATTATTTCCATTGTAGCTTTCCAAACAATATTTCCAACACTTCCCTCTCAAACTCGGATACTCTAAAACATATGATCATGAAAGGGAATCACACATTGATTTTCACTTCATATAATTTGTATACTTCACATAATTCACACTCAATCCACACATCAAATAAAAAATCAACACACACACACACACACACACACACACACACACACACACACACA
>MU228269.1:2377049-2389933 GCA_018584345.1 Thuja plicata
TATATATATACATATATATATATATACATATATATACATACATATATATACATACATACATACATATATATATATATATATATATATATTCATCAAAACCATCAACTTGGCCAACCACAAACAAAATACATATAATTCAAATCAAGTCAGCCACCATATGCAACTGCAATAAATGTAGGCTACTATAGGACGTAAAGGGAACCCAAATACATCATTATACATCTTTCTAAGTCACTCTGAATAAATCACATGCGATAAAACATCCTCCAAATTCAAAATCAAACATAACATGTAGATAAAAAAAAGTAACACATTAACCAATCGACCCAAAGACATCATATAATACAAATAACTTAATGTAAAACTTCACACACCATGACAATACCCATAGTAACATCTTAACTCAACCTCAAATTCATATTTAGACCGAAATAATATAATCCAATGAAAAAACTATGAGTTAGTTAGGGATCAACACAAACAACAATACCAAGAAATAGAACACAAAAAATTCTCTTGCAGAGAAAACTAATGCTTGAAATCTGAATTGAGACACTACATAAACAATTTGAGCATGTCCTCCGAACCACACAACTCAAAGAAACATTTCACAACAATGCAGAGCATTCTCCAAACCATTCCTAACATGCAACCACATTGTTAACAAACTATAACTACCAACCACATCAATTGAATTGTTGAGGACCTGAAACCATAATAGTGCAACATGCAAAACACATAGAAATTATATCCAGAACCACAAGCCAACATCTTCACATGTGGAGGAATGTAGAGAATTTTCCTGCATATTCAAACTTCCAATATTGTAACTTTTCAGGATAAACACATAATCAATATCATCACCAAAGCGCATAAAATATGAAAACTCATTTTCAGATCTCAATCACCATGCATTGGGTAGAAATCCATATATTAGGTTGAAATCAATGACATCACCAAACTCACATTTTTAACAATCTCCCCCTTCATCATTAAGAGCAACACCAATGAAAAACACAATTAGTGCACAACTCCACAATTGTAATACTTTCCTTCTTTGTCATCAACACAAACAACATTAACATCAATGAGAAGAAACTACAATATCTACATATTAACAATGTCGTTAAAATTTTCCCTTGTAACAATTACTTCTCTCAATTTGGTAGAGTGCTTGCCAATTATTGTGGTGCAATGTTGGATTGTTATCTCTTATTCACGCACAAAGACACATAACTCCCTGTTTTTATTATATTGTAAAAAAATATCTAGATTTTCCATATTTGACATCAATCACCAGATATTAAATTTTGGACTTACAAATGGTTACGCTCATAGATATAGATTATCGAGCGTCATGATTGTCATTATATGAAACCTAGTATATTCTCAAATATACATTGTTCTTTCTAGGGATTTTTTCACTACATGTTTATTTCATATAATAAGGGGATAATGCCAGACAAAGTTAAGTGTGTCTCTACATCACTCAATGTATGTAAAAGCTCAAGAGATTTTTCTACCGAGTCATAATGTTTGTACATTAGTCCAAATATGGATTGATATTCTAAAAAAACCTGTTGTGTTAGACCACGCAAGGAGATCCATTTGGTATCAACATCTTAAGAAGTTTGTTTCCAACGGTTATTCCTGGGACTTTGATAGAAATTTGAGTAGAGCTCGTAAATTAGATTTTCAACTTTAGCTACTGAATCTAACTTGCTTACAATTTTAAATGCTAAATTCAATTTGTGGATTATGCAATAAATGACAATCATGTATGGTGAAGTAGTTGTTTGTAGCTTTATGAAAAGACTATTCCTATGACCTTTCATCATTGTAGCTCATCCTACACATACCAACTTTTTGGCAATTGTTTAAGTCATCCATACCGTCAATTCCATTCAATATTTTTTGAACTAGCTCAAATAAATTATGTGTAGTGGAATTATCCATTTTAACAACACATAGTACATGAGGTGAATGGAAATGTTTGTAATTTGTATAGACATGAATACATACCCAAGAAGTTTATCTATCACTCAAACTTTGTATAAAGATAATGCAATAAAATTTAACTCTTTCATTTTTTCTTGTACATCTTGTTTTTCCACCTCAACACTTAACAACTTGCTCATTCTCATCCGTTATTTATTGATCAATGTGTCTAAGGAAATGTAGGAAAACCCACAAAAGATAATAAAATATTATATTTAGGGTAGTCTATCATATGACACTTTATTTAAAATATAAAAAAGAACACTCAACTGAACAATTTTTGTCTTCTTTGTTTTTGTCATGATCTTTTCAAATTAATTGTCAATTGAACCTCCACAATAAACACTCTTATGTTGTCTTCGTGTATGATTTTTATATTTCTTTTCCTATTTAACATGAAAGCATTCTTCTATTGTCTTTGTGTATGCTTTTTATATTCCTTTTCCTATTTAACATGAAAACATTCTTCCTTTGTTTTATATCTAACCATTGATTGTTCTTTTTGTATCTATGAGTTTTTCTACCAATGTACTTTTCTATCGCGTCTATTTTTAGTTACAACTTCTTGTCCCTATTATGTTTATAATTACAAATAATACACTTGCATTATGTTGGAGGTTCCTCTTTGTTTTAATTTTGCACTGATATAATGTATGAGTATTTTGACACCCAACCCATCTAAAAATCCTTGTCATATCCCACCAATATCTTTTTTTCCTTTATTTTTCCCATTTTATGCACTCACAACATCATCTACAACATTGTCAAAAATGTCACTTGCGATATTGTCATCCAAGTCAATTAACTTATTTTGGGTATCCATTGGAACATATTTTGAAACATTGACATTTGAGTCAATTAACTCATTTTGATCTTCCTTTAGGGTATGTCCATTAATATTTGGTGCAACTACTAATGTTGTGGCTTCCTCTAAAAAAATGTCAACATTATCAAAGTATGACATTATGGTTTTGTATATTGATGTTTCCCTTCAACACTTTGGTCTAGTTGCTCGACATCTCTCACAAAATAGAAGCTGCAAAAAAAATTCCTTGTTTAAGATCTCATAGTGATAGAATATAGATACTTAGCTCCTTGGGGTTGGATGTATCTCCGCTAAATAGTCTATTTAATGAACTAAAATGACAAAGCGATAAATAATGTTATGGTAGGGTCCCATATGGTGGCTTGGGCTTCTACTTTTTAGGAAGAGGAGGTCCCATGAACATTTTTTTTTTGCTATGGGATTAGGTTGGGGTCTCATGGGAATTGGCTTCCTAAAAAATAGAGCTGGAGCTGCTTGCATTTTTTAAGGAATATTTTAAAGTAGACGATCCCATGAATTTTGTAGTTCAATTCAACTTAAAAGTTTAAACTTTGATATTTAAGGAAATCGGTGGTCTCATGAATGCATACATTTGTCTTCCATAATTTGTGCAAAGATAAAAACATGTTAAAAAAATCATTTTACGTCCAAAATTATTTTTAACAAAAATCTAAATTAAATTTTTTGACAAGTGGTAGATAACACTCCTAAGCTGGTGGGACAATTTCTAGCCCCCCCCCCATTTCCACCAGCTCAAACTAAAAAGTAGGAACTTCTATTTTTTAGGAAAGATTCCAAAATCTCATTGTAGACACCTAATTCTGATTACATAATTAAGTAATCTTATTTAGTTTTCTCTTAGGGCATTGATAATTAAATATTCAATATCTATTTAATCCATTTCATCCCCCTACATAATTAATTTAATTAATTAACTATAGTCTGATTAATTATCTAAATGACAACCCATAGTCTGATAATTAATTAAATCCCCCTTCCTCTATTAATTTAAATAAATAGACTTATCTATTTAAATTAATTCACTTTATCCTATTATCCCACTTGTGATTAAATAAATCCTATTTAATATATTTGAATACATGGCTCCTAACTTTAACCCTCACCTAACCTTGCATCCTAACCTACCCCAACCACTTGACCTATGATCCGAACTCAAGCCAACCCATTCATACATACTAACCTCTCTTAATTAGTTAATTAACCTTGATTAACTAATTATCCCCTCCACTCATTCTCTCTCCTCCCATAACATCCTCCTAATCCTCCCACTTGCCTAATAACCATCCTTGTTCCAAGCCTAATCACCCCATAAACATTTACACAATTATAATCCAAGGATTAAGAAATCCCAAGCTACCCCCTAAGTCAACACAAGTCACATCCTCTCCAATCCCCAACTATATGCATTTAAGTCTTCCTTAAATTCTCTTACATTCCTCTTACACACTTCATCCATCTCTTACATTCTTGTCCCCTCTCACATCTCCCAAAATGGTCACATTCCCCAATCTTCCAAACCTCTCTCCTTGTGACACTTGTCACAATAAGAGGAATTTGAGAAAACACAATCCATGTGCTCTCTATCAAATGCATCTCCACCCTTCCTCAAGTTTGCATCTTGACCCTTCATTCAACCCTCCTCTTGCCTATAAATTGAACCCTTCAATCCTTCATTTTCATCCACCTTTTATGCATTGTTATCATAACTAATTCAGAACCAAAATCATAGCTTAACACCATAATAATACCAAAATCATTTCAAACTCTTGAATCTTGAGCAAATCACATTGAGCACACATACCAAATCAAGTATTGGACAAATCTACACTACAAAGGAGGCTACTTGAGTTTGCAGTTTGCATTTTCTTTTGGTTGTTGGTTTTATTTGTAGGTCTAATCTATTTGTTGCATTATTTTAGTTGATTGAATACTATAACTAGTTTACTGTGTTCTCTTAACTTCTATTTTATTACATATATTTTGGCACGCCCAGTTGGACCCACTTCAAGGGTCATTTTTACTCATCTTTTCATCATTTTCTTGCAAAACTAACCAAAAAATCTAATGTTTTCTTATTGTTTGAGTTGCATTGTGAGATTTATTTAGCTTTTGTAGGATTGGAGGCTCAAGAAGAGATATTTGCACCGTCATTCCCAATTTTAGGTTTTGTAAAAGTGTCAAAACACATAGTTGACAGGATCAAAGCATCCGCTTGCGTGATCACTTTCTCGTGAATAGACCCGTTCTCTATCCTGCACTTTGTCTTTGTCTATTTTTCCTTTTCTGAATAGTTGGCGGGATCATCGTCTATACCTAAAGGATCACTTAATCAAATCTGTAAGCCATAAGGCATTAAAAAACTATGTCCAGTCAAAAAATCTAAAATATTGTAACCTTGTGAGATTGTCAGTTGATCAGGTGGGATCAAAGATAGATAGTTGACCTCATGGGATTGTTTGTAAGGTAGGTATATGAAACTATTTTATTTGAAAATTTTCTTATGCATTGTTATTTACTGACAGAACTGAGGGATCGCGTGTACAGTCTGTGGGATCACCTTTCAACAGTTGTGTTTTCAATTTTGTGCAGGTCTACGAGATTGCAGGTACGATCGACAAGATCACGGTTAACTTTTTAATAAACATAATTAACTCATTGCCTTTTGGTGCACTAAAATGAACATTTTATGAACTCACAACACCTAACACTTGGTTTTGGGCTTTAAAAATAATTTTGGATAAAATCAAACAAGCTATCAACATTTGTACCTTGGTGCACTAAAATCAATCCAAACCTCACATTTCATTTTGGGTTTAAAAAATTTACAAGGCTAAAATTTGAACAAAGAAAATTCAAACATTTCAATTTGGGAATTATAATGACCACAAACTTAATCTTGAATGCATTAAGGGAATACAATCAATTTTTCAAGCACTTGAAAATTTTCAAAGTCTTCAAAAAGAACCTTTCATGCTAATAATGAGTGCCTTCCATTTTAGAATAGAAAACACTTAGTTAATCAAGTTCAATTTGGAATGAACTCTTCTTGGTGTGTTTGAAGGAGTGTTTTTCAACACTTCTTACGAGATATTTTGTTAGATCACCCAATTAATCTAAGTGATGCAAGTGAACAATTTATATATGTATCCTCTTCCCTTGCCTTCACAGATCTTGGGTGAAGCAAATATTAGGTTGGTTAATTTCCTGTAGAGAGGCTTGTCTATAGGGTGTGTTTCCCCTTTAGAGGATGACCTAAAACTGGTAACCACTTTGGAAAGTATATAAATAAGACACTGAACAAAGGTTTGTCCTACATACCACCAAGATTGAGTGAGGCATGTTGATGATAGTCTAGATTGGGTGAAGTATCCCCAACTATCCAGCATGGTCAACTAAGTGAGTCACTCATGTACAAACTAATTGGGGGGATGTCACGAATATTACTAGAAGCTATTAAAAATAGTAGCGTATCGGATTCACCTCTAAAATCTTGATAATCTATGTGTAAGGAGGATAGTACCCTCCCCAAGACACTCACCATATCATGCCTCCCTAAGCGTTTGGAGTTAGATAATACAACATTGTTAGACCCATTGCATGGTCTGGAATGGTCATATTCTGATTAGCTCTTGGATGTGTGCCTAAGTTTGTAAAAAAATTATTTTGAAGCTAAGCCAATTTGATATTACAAAAACTGTGAAAAACACTTTCAGAACATACACATTCGAAGGTAAAAGTCTTTTTCCAAAGAGATCAAATCCAAAACTATGTTATTCTCGCAAGGTTTCTTTGTCCCTTGCGAGATTTCTTGCTCACTTATCCCAAGAATAATCATATTCAAAAGTTGTTCCCAAACCAACCAAGGTAAACTTATCATAGTCATTGCCTTGTTCGAGGAATCCAAGCTTTAGCATTATCACCAAACTCATGGCTACCTAAGGTATTGAAAACCAAGATTGAACATATGTTCGATTCGGGGAAACAAAAGAAAGTGAAAGTCCAACTACCTAGTGTATACAAAGATAAAAAGACTGCCAATCAAGAGGCCAAAAAGTATCAACACATTGTGAGATCAATCCAACAAAAACCCCAAAAATGTGAGAAATACGAAAAGATCCTGTTCAACATTAAAGTTTCATGTTTTATGGGAAAGTATCATTTGAACCATGCCTTTGTCAACTTTGAGAGATACAACTAGTCTACGCACCATAAACATGTACATTCACTCTTCTTTATCACAAAGCTTGTATTCTCCTCATTTCATTTTTGGGTCATCCTTAGTTTTCCTCTTTAGGTAAGCACTATCTAATTAATCAAACCTCATCCAATATCTGAGTCAGTATCCCAAGAAAATAAAAAGCATATCCCACTTAGTGTCACAACCTAGTGAGTTGTTTAGAACCTACATCTTATCAAACTCATTCCATTGGCTTCACTCCTTGACTGAAAATTGTCTAGGATAGCCCATTTTGTCCTTGTAACCTCATCACCTTGGTTTAAAAGTGGGTTTACACTGACAAAAATCTTGTCCCCCCAAAGACCACCAGTTTGTCTTAGGTTGACTAACCGCATCCATTTGAACCTACATTAGGTAAAGCAACTCACGATCCTTTTTAAATACCAATTCATCTCTTAGGTCCCTAGGGCATCCTCATTAGTTTGGATTGTGACCGTCATCCTTAGGTATCATTAATACATTTGCACATTGAATCCTAAGTCTCACATTAACACCCAAAGAGCATCAATCTGTCATATATTTTAGGTCATTCATTTCATGCCACCAAAAACTTGATCCAAGAAGAGGAAGGATATGGAGTCTAATCTTTCCTCTAGTTTGTCTAACCCAATAGTTGATCACCACCAGGCCATGGTCTCCTTTGACCCCTGACAATAAGGACAAATCAAACATATATGGGTTGATCTAGATGAGGTCCCTACCCTTAGCTCCATAGAAGTTTTCATGAGTCACCCCAGACATGCATGTATGATCAGTGCAATCGTAGGCCAAAACTGAAATACCATCCTTGCTAACTTTCAACATGAGGGTACCTTGATTCCACTTGGATTCCTACCACCCAATATAGCACATCAAATACATATCCTAGTCAACATGTTTCAACCTATGGTGGAAGAAATCGTTGATCCATGCCTAAGACCACCCTAAATCACCTTAGTTATACCTTATTTACTCTAGCCAACACCCACCCAACCCATAGTGCACACCACGACACAGTCACCCCCCTTCTCCATTATTGGGGATTCATATTCTAACCCTCCACCACCTCCAATATCTCAACTAACCCAACACACCATTGCCCAAGCCACACAACCTACCATTACCCAATCAACTACAACCCAACTTGTTTCTACCCAACCAATTGCCACACAACCACTAGCTACACAAGCCATAGCTAATCCAGTGATGATATTATTACCTCCCCCCATTCCTCTACCAAAGCAACAACAACCACAATTCATGATGGGAATGCCACCCACAGGAGCCTTTAACTAACCTTTATTCCCTGAAGGTCCTACATTCCATGCCCAACTGACAGTTGCATCCCAAAGTGCTTCGACACCCCACCTACAACCTAACATCCAAACACAACCCAATGCACCCACTTCCCAATAAGCTTCCATAGCCATTCAAACCTCACAAGAAGCCACATCATTCACTTGGAACTATTCCTAGGAAGCTTTACAATACCTTGGAGTTCCTACACATTCGCACATCATGAACTCTTCTACCTCCCAAGAACAACATTAATTTTTCAACCCCTTTACACAACCAATCCAACCTCGGAAACAAACTATTGGAATTAATGGGAAGTAGTATTGAGAGGGGAGGGGTGAATCAGTACCTCTAAGAATTTTAACACCTTTCTTAATTCATCATTAGTAATAATACATATTGTATTACCGACCATTACTATTGTTCTTTATGATGTATATATTGTTCATTCATAATCTTTAATGGTTTACAACATTCATAGAAGCACTCATGAAAATGATAAACACATAACACAAGATATGATATTGCAGAAAACTCCTGTTAGGAAGTAAAAAATGCGGTGGGGATGGCACCCACAAAACTTCACTATCTGCAGAATGGAAGGGAGCCGGTTAAGGCTTACAATTTGATCACTTCTTATGATCTACCCTGTTAGGAGTATTAAGGTGGAGATCTGTTAAGATCTACTTTTTTAAGAGCTTTAGCAACATTGATTTAAGTGTGAACTTAGTTATGAGATTTTACAATAGGAGGATTAAGCCCACCTTTCTTGAAAGGATTTCATTAGTGTACTACACTTGTTAGAATGAGTACAAATGTTGACCTAACTGCATACAATCTATAATTGCTAATTACAGATCCATTAAAGCTCTCAAAATTATAATATCACCTTAAATGATTGATGAATACCTTTTCTCTACTCGTCGATAGCCTCTATTCTGTTCTTGAAACTGACTTGATTCTTTTTCTATCCTTTTGCATGAATTCTCTTGTCTAGTCTTTAGTTTCTCTCTGTGGTTATTATCTTCATTGAACAACAACCTTTTATCAATAGATTGAGCACCTATTTATACAATTATTTGTACCTATCTTGGAATCACGCATTACAATGTTAACTCTTAGATCCAAGGTTTACAACTTGACCTTGATCTATAGTTTGCATGTTTTAAATCAGTAAAACTAATTAAAACAATGATAAATACATTACTTCCTCCACACATAATGAATTTAAAAGTAAACCAAGTTATAAATACAACTTCAATGATTTATCTGACATGGAAAGTCAGATCCACTTTTTGCGAGATGTAACTGACTGTCAGTTCTTGGTTTTTAGGTTGAACTTGAAGTCTGTCGGTGTTCCTTTGTTTGAACTATTCGTCGGGTTCCCTTTGTTTGTTGGGTTCATCTTTGCACTGTTCCTTTAGGTTGCAGTGTTGTTACTCGTCGGGTTTCCTTTAAACTTTTTGTCATCGGATAACACTTAACAATGTTTATCGGGTAACCTTATCGTCGAGTGGTGCTGTGCCCTGTCTTTTGGTGTGGAGTAAACCGATGGTGCAGATCATGTTTTTCCTTAAGTATTCTAATGGAAAAATATAATGCCTTCAATCTCCCCCTTTGACATTAGTATCAAAAAATGATATGTGCATAATACTAAAGTGTTTAGTTATATGAACACCATGTCTGTATCTTTGTCATCATATGACTCCCCCTAACTATATGCATCGGTATAATATAAGTATATGTACATGTGTACTATACATTATATGTTCTTTGCTTTGTATGTACATATTATTTTCTCCTTGTATTTTCCTTTTTCTTTTACTGTACATACTGTTTCCTCCTTTTAATTGAGGTGAGTGAACATATCAATTTCCCCCTTTCTTTGATACTTATGACAAAAACGTACAACTTATAAGATGTCAAAATTGTGACAAGAATGTGTAACTTACAATGTGTAAAATATATTTGAGTGGGTTGCCTTGATATCTTTGAGCATTTTCTCCCATTTTTCTTTCAGTTGTTCTAGAGCCATGTACTATAGCTCTAGCCTCACGTGCATATCATAAATTTTGTCTAGGACATACATTTTTGGGGTGGCAATCAGTGTATTTTCCTAGGTCACATGTTGTTGCAGGAGTGTAAGTGTCGGTAAGATCTTAGCTTGGAGCTCATTTACCTCATCTTTGTACTTCATCTCTGTAAATTGTATGTCTTGTCTCTGTTTCCTAGCCTGTATGATTTTCTCATCGTGCAATTTAAGTGCTTCTTCAGTATTGGTGAGACTTTGTGCACTGGTTTAAGATCAACATCAATTTTTGATATCTTGGCGGTATACTCCTGAGTGAGTTGATCTAAAGTGCACAATTTATGTATTAAGGTAATAGCTTCTGATATGATTGGATCAATTGTACTTACCAATTCAGATAGCTTAACCTTTTTCAATGCCACTTCCTGGCTTATTTTCTCAGCTAGCTTGAATTTATACTTTTGTTCAAGTCTCTCTTCCATAACCTTCTCAGCATCAATATTCTGAGATTTTATTGCATCTGTGAGTATTAACAATTGATCAAGAATTGGATCTTTTTGATCAATATCTATATCAGGTACAATCTGTTGAAGTATTTCTCTTGCTACTTCCAGTACCTTGGCCTCTTTTGCTGCTCTCTTCAGTTTGTCTTGGATAGCTTTTCTCTCATAGAGCTTGGCATACTTTGTCAATGCAGGTGGATCCAATATCCTTGGATCACACACTTGAATCTCAATGACTTCGTCCAGAGTTACTGGATTCTTATTCTTTCCTTTCTTTTTCTTTGATATTTGTGGGGATGCAGATGTATGAACTACCATAGGGTATGTGCAGGATCATGGTATGCCAAAAAGTGGCAATGTGAAAAGAAGTCCTAATTGGTAGACTGATTAAAAAAAACTATAACTTTTAAATGGTATAATATTTTTTTAAATCTCCAACATATGTCATATTCTATGCTTCACCTACCACAATAAAAAAAGAAACAAAATTCAATTTGATGAAGTTTATACTAATTTAATGTGGTTAGACACGAGAGCTTTTATATTTTGAAAAAAATTTAGAAGCAAAATCATAATTAATTATTTACTTGGAAACAAATTACAAAAAAATATGCGTCACATCCAGACATGAGTCTACTACTTATATCTAGAATCTAGTAAAAAAATATTATCATTTGATTGTGTTTAAGGTGGTCAAACATACACCTACTTCTTATCTTTTTAGTCCTGGTTGATAGACTGGTTGAAAAATAACTATAAATTTCAAATGGTATAACATTTTTGAAATCTAAAACTTGAGTAACATTCTATGATTTACCTACTACAATAAAAAAAATTAAAAATTTTCAATTTGATGAAGTTAAGGTGGTCTGACACAAGATTTTATATATTCCCAAAAATTTGTAGTAGAAAAATCATATTTAATTATTTAATTGGAAAAAAATTACAAAAAAATATGCATCACATCCGGAGATGAGTCTACTACTTATATATAGAATCTTGTAAAAAACTATTATCATTTGATTGTGCTTAAGGTGGTCAGACATACACCTACTTCTTATCTTTTTCCTGAAATTTTCATACTACCGCATTGAAATTTGAAATTTTAACCATATAGAATAATTTTTTTTCAAAAAAGGGATAGTATATTAGAAACTACATTCAATTTTCTACAATTTCTCATGTTACATATTTTTGATATAAGATTGATAACATGTTCAAATTCTTATGTGAACTTGCCTAACCCTGATTTTCTAAATTTTCATTGCCACTTAAGGACCTGTTTGGCATACCATGATCCTGCACATACCCCATAGCTAGTTCATTTGTTCTCTCTGAAGTGGTTGGTGAAGGCCTTGTGGAAGATGCTTCTTGTGTTTTCTTCTTGGGTAGCACCTATCAGTTTTGTGAAGACGTCTCTCCTTCAACCTTGGGTATCTCCACATATTTTTCTTTTGATTGTTTCTCCTTCTCATCTTTCTTTTCTTCTTCACCTTTCTGTTAAGATTGCTAAACTGCAATACAACCAAGATCACCTGCATGCAAAGACTATTACGAGACAGAAGCAAAAGACAGAAGAGAGAAGGATCCAGAAAGCTATGGCGGTCGATAGGCCAGAGACTGCAAATCCATTGTGACAGAATAAATTTCTATTAACACAATAAAGATTACAAAATGATCACCCTATGAATTACAAAGCAGTCAATCCTTATAAAGGATACCGAAACCCTAAAAGGGAAACAACAAGAAATAGAAACTGCCTAAGGTTAGCTGAAGCAAACTAGAGTGAATAGGGAAGTTACTAATTAGATCATAAAGATTTAAATTAGTAACCCGATAGACTATTACTCTAACACCCCCCCTTAAGATAAGCTTAGGGAGAAGCCAAACCTAGGAAACTACTGCAGAAAGCAGGAAAGATGGGTCCCGACAACTAGGCCTGATCAGGTACCCAAAACATAAAGGGAAAAGATATCCCAGAGAGAGGAACAAGAA
>MU228269.1:2390117-2440834 GCA_018584345.1 Thuja plicata
AGGATAAAGGGCGGTGTCATAGACACAGACTACATGGGCTAATGTCATGGAAGGTACACTCACTTGACAAGAGTGGATGCGCATAAAGCGACAAATGCATCATAATCCCCCCATGGCACTTTATAACACAGTGCGGGTACAAAAATTGAACCAGGTGTACAAGATCCAAGAATGCAGAAGAAGGCACTTTATCTCAGTGTGTTTATAGAAAAAAGATGCATCAAAAAGAGCATGCAAGCTCAAATGTCAGAAAGTAGAGTGAACTATGAAACCAGAAGAAGAGATCCCCGGACCTGAAGAACCAAGCACACCACCAGAGGGCATAAACTACAAAACTCAGAGGAGTGAAAACCTGGAGCAGAATCTAGAAGAAATACCTTTGCCACTGAATAGTACATAGAATCAGCTTTCTGACGATATCTCGTTTTCCGAAAAGGGAGTCCGGATGAGCCAGATATGACTCCCGGAAGGCAAAACAAAACATCAGACTTTAACAGCAAAAAATGCTATCAAAATGGTGGAACCAAAAACCCTAACCTCCACCATCGGAAAGATCTTAGAAAGAGCTTTCCGACGGTATATAAAAGTCAGAAAAATACCCCTGTATGCTCCTTATAAAGCAAAAAAGGCCCAGGTACCCCCAAAAATGCCCTAAAAGGCTTACAAGAGCCCCAGGGGCTAAAAAAAATGAGCCCCCGGATGCATGGAGAGCGCCGGGGGCTGGGCCGAAGCCCTCGGTCCATCATAGGACCGCCAGCCTATGCAATAAGCCCACGAGGGCTGAACAGACCCGCCAGGCGGCGGGTTAGCCAGGCGGCGGCGGCGGTGTTGGGGACCGGGCGCCCGCCGGTGGAGCAGCTTCTTTACAAAGCGGAGAGCGCAGGAACCGAGCGGAGGCCGTCGGGGCCGGCTGAGCGGTGACTGCTGAAGCCGCAGAGAATAGCGGAGCGGGG
The DNA here is from genome assembly GCA_018584345.1 of Thuja plicata. Classification (NCBI taxonomy): domain Eukaryota; kingdom Viridiplantae; phylum Streptophyta; class Pinopsida; order Cupressales; family Cupressaceae; genus Thuja; species Thuja plicata. The sequence continues at coordinate 2,391,071 of MU228269.1, forward strand.
GCCACGGAGAGGAGGGCGCCGGGGAGATGAGTGGCGTGGGCCGTAAAAAACAAAGGCGACGCTAAGGGCCGCGGGCTGGGCGGGGAAAAACACCGGCGGAGGAGATGGTGGCGGGGGCCGGAGAACCAAAATAGTAGGTGACCGCTGGGTGGCGCGGTGGCCGCTGGCGGCGCCTTTTGAAAAAAATTGGCCGCGTTAATAAAAAATGCAAAAACCTTTGAAAAACAAGGTTTTTTAATATTTTTTTCTCGTTTCTCGTGCCGTACGGCCCTTGAAGGCCGAAAAAAATTTGTCTGATGCCCCGGTGTCCAAAATGGACAAACTTTATATGGATTCTAGGGTTTTTGGGCCTTCCGGACGCAATGGAAGTGTTCGTTTGGGCCCAAAGTGCCTCCAAAAATAGAGACCCTCCAGAACCACTAAAAGAAGCCAGAGAAATCTGTAAAACCTTCAAACCCTTGAATGCTTCAACGAAACTCGAACAGCCAGCAGCAAGATGGCTCTGATACCATGTTAAGATTTCTAAACTGCAATACAACCAAGATCACCTGCATGCAAAGACTATTACGAGACAGAAGCAAAAGACAGAAGAGAGAAGGATCCAGAAAGCTATGGCGGCCGATAGGCCAGAGACTGCAAATCCATTGTGACAGAATAAATTTCTATTAACACAATAAAGATTACAAAATGATCTCCCTATGAATTACAAAGCGGTCAATCCTTATAAAGGATACCGAAACCCTAAAAGGGAAACAACAAGAAATAGAAACTGCCTAAGGTTAGCTGAAGCAAACTAGAGTGAATAGGGAAGTTACTAATTAGATCATAAAGATTTAAATTAGTAACCCGATAGACTATTACTCTAACACTTTCTCTGTTTGTGTGTCCCCATTTTCCTTTTGAGTTTCCTCCTTATTTTGATCAGTAGATGTATCTTTTTGATCATCGGTTATATCCTTCTCTGCAATTGTATCTTTTACTTTATTTGTAGTATCTATTGCTTCAACATCACCCTTGTCCTCAGGTGTGCTTGTGTCCTCCGCTGCAGATCCATCATTACCCTCTAGAATATTTATTGCCCTCATTAGTACAGGCATATTGCTTTGAGTGGTTTCTTGGGATGTATTTAGAGTGGTGTCCTGCTTATCAGTTTGATCTTTTGGAGCATTGACATCCTCATCTTTTTGTACTTGGTCTGGTTCTTTGGAGGCCATGATTGAAGTGTCCTACACTTTTTCATCAAAAACATTAATTATTGTACCATCTGATTTCTACAATTCTTGTTGCTTTCGTTGATCCTTAAGTGTGATAAATATGACATCATCTTTCTTCTGTGGATCTTTGTCAGAGTCATAGTTAGTGATATCTTGGATGATATCATCCATGACTATGTCTATGTTTATAGGCTCATTATCACTTTCCGTATTGTCCAGAGCAATGTGTTGAGGACTTGCATTGTCTGTCTCCTCCTCTCTATGAGGTGTGTTGGTGAGAAGTAATTGATTCTCACCCCTTGTTGACTCTGTCGGTAGATCCACAAGTTGTCTCCATTTAGTTTCAGTCATATTTTGTTAGCTCTATGAATTTGTTCTCTAATACTTTGTATGCCCTTATTTTGGCTACAAATTTACTTGAGTGCTTCTTGAGTATTTATTTGATCTCTTCAACTTTGGATTCAGGAGGCATTAGTGTCACTAGTACCCTCTCCCTTGCTTCTTTTTCGATTTGTAGAGCATATGACCATTATTGGTATATTCTTTTACCTAGCTCTTTAGGTATTTGATTGACAAATTCTGTAGGTGCATATTTGTTCTTGATCATTGACTTTATAACTGCCTCTTGTATCTTATTCTGGTCCTCTGGGTTTAGTGTATCCCATTGTCTGATTTTCTTATCAGTCATTGTAACATGTGTAGCAATGGATTCGACAACTTCATCAATTGTTTGATTCACGTATTTCTTTTTTTCCACATCAGGCTCATCATCTTGAGTGTCTTCTATGTTAGCCTTTGTCCTAACCAACCTTTTCCTCTTCTTTGGCGGTGTTGTTTTCATAGTTTATTGCCATGTTCTCTTAGTTGGCTGCTTCCTTATGTAGGTCCTTACTTGAACTTTCTTAAGGGGTGTTGAATCAGTTGTAGCAGTTTGACTCCTTGTCCTCTGCTTCTTTGTAGGAGGTGGAGGTGGAGATGGAGGTGTATCAGATTCAGACTCCTCTAAATCTGATTTATTTTCTTCTTGTTCCTCACTGATGCTGCCTTGTTCATCGGTTGTCTCTAGTTGTTCTTGTTCATCATCTGTTACCGATAGAATCTTCTTGAGATTCTTAACCATTTTATCCTTTTTGTTTACAGTCTTATTGATTTCTAGGCCTTGTTTTATCTTTGATTTGGCCTCTTCATATGTTCCAAACCTTGGTTGTTTGCTATCAATGGGTTCATTTATTAATGCCTCAATTGCACTTGTACCGTGATCAATATTGATCTCATAATTCATTGGTGCTAACCAAGTTGTCCTTGGTACAACTGGTTTGATATGGGTGAAATCTGTGTCCACTATAAAACATATTTCATCTTTATGTTTTTCTACAAGTTGTTTAGGAATCCTAGTCCTTTCCATCGTCTTTTCCTTAAACTCAAGGAAGTAGGCAGACATAATAGACTCAAAATTTTCTCCTAGTGACTTAATTAGTTCACTAATCTGTTGGGTTACCGGTTTGGTAGTGTCCCATTTTACTTTTCCTATTGAAGGAAAGTATTCTTGAAAATAGAAAACGATACACATGATAAGTGAGCCAAACTTACATGTGTTGGTCTTTATAGACCTGATTGTGTTCATGTTCTCATCAAGTTGTTTTAATAAGATCTCACACAGATCCATCTAAATTCCTTTTGTCACTATCTTGTAAGTTGTGCTTACTGCTATTGCAGAAATGTTGTTCAATCTGCTAGCTTGAAAGTTTTTATACCCAACTACACATGCACCAAATTTTAGTTCTTCATCGGTGATTGTGTTCACTTTGAGACCTCTGTTGTCTCCTTCTGCATTGGTGAGTTTTTCAACTTCTTTAATGGATGGATGCTTGTGTGCCCTAGGTTTGTCGGTTATTGGATAATCAGTGACATCATGAAGAACATCCTTGGTTATTTGCTTGGGTTGGTCTAGCCATAGCTTCTTGTCATGCATTCTGCTCAAGACTAACCTTATCCATTCTGTTTTGAATTCCCTCGGAAAAAGTAGGGCATTAGTTAACCCTTTGACTTCCAAGTGTTTATGCTCTTCCTTCAATTTCCCTTTGGAATCACAAAGCTTCTTAAAATCTTCATCCATTTTGAGATCACCTATCTTTGCGATCTTGCAGTGAATATAAGGCTTAACGTCTTCTATGAGAAAAACCCTAGGTGGGATTTTAAAAAATGTGTCAATTTCATCGAGTTTTGACGCAATTTCTGGGTAGATCTTATACTTGGGCTCTACACATGTACTGTTCTTGATCAGCTTAACCACATTCCTCTTATCATTCTTGATTTTAGCAGTTCTTGAGGTGATTGCCATTGTTTTTCAAGTTTTAGGGTATTCTGGAAATTTAGGGCTTTTTTGAAAAATAATGACAGAGATATTTTGGTGCCTTTGATACTTTCTTCAATTCACAATAGTGGTGAAAGATCTGTTTGTTGTGTGCTTAGATTGATCTGAGGACGCTCTGCTTTCTTCTCTTTAATCGCTCTTTTTTCTCTTCAAATCGCGGGTGAAAAATGAAGTTGTCCCGTCAACTTTTTATAGAATTTTTTCCCTAAGTCTTTGTAATAAATGCTCAATGAATCATTGGGATATGAAGACAGGCTTTGTCGGGAAGAATTTCTAAAACATCGTCGGTGAAGTTGAGTTGCCCAGGATAGTTGTTAACAATGTTGTTTGTACCGACGGATATCGGTAATCTATAGTGACAACTTTTAACTTTCCTTTCTTACCGACTGGTGTCCGGTTATATTGGAAACTTAGTCACTTTGTGTGTTGACCGACAATCGCCGGTAAGTGTAGAACAACTTATCTTCTTTGTTCATTGATGATTTTTTGTTATGCATATACCGACGGGGTTGATTTCTTAGAATTGTAACAAGTAACATAATATGCATCTTTATTAATGTAGATTTTGAATATCTATCAATTTTATAATGGAACTGATGCAAAATATCACTTGGTATAGTGCAGTTCCATACTTACTTGTTTAGCTTAAGTAGTGGTTGTGATGTCACTGGATCCATTGTATGGGGTGTCACGATTTGCATTTCTTGGCCCAACTTCATTATTGCTTGAAGCTTTTATCCACATTTTGTCTCTTGTCCTCCAGATATCTTCAATGGTGTTTCCATTGGGATATGTGCTTGTCTCTGTCAATCGGTCTTTGCAATCTTTCTTGAGGTGACCAACTTTATGATAGTGCAAGCATGCCATTTCGGGGTTTGACCAGCCTCTAGACCTTTTGGTCCATGCTCTCATGCAATTTTTAGCAATGTGACCATATCTACCACATGTTTTACAGTTTGTCCATGTATCGTAATCCCATGTATATTGATTACCTATTCTCTTTGGTTGATAAGTAATCTTTTGACCTTTAGGCTTCCATGCTTGCTTTTTCTTTTTCCAGCATTCTTCAAATGTGTGCCCATTCATTTTTCATGTAGGACAATATTTGTCCATGTAGTTTTCCTTCTTTGGCTATTCTATCTTAGTCTTGCATTCATAAGCCTTACGTCCTTTCTTGTTACATTTATAACAAAATCCTATGAATGTAGGTGTAGATTTAGGATAACCTTTCATTTTACCTCGAAATACATTTCATGTGTGTCCTTGCTTTCCAAAGTGTTTGCATGTTAGCTTTCTTGGTCTTGGATTTTCATAGACATTCTTTGAGTTTGCTTGATTGGACGATTCTCCATTTTCAGTAAAGCCTACACCGTTGTTGTTGTTGACTCTTCGTTGTCCTTCAAGAAAGTCATCCATTCTTTTATTTCTCTCTTCAGCCTTTCTAATAATCTCGTTATGTTGTTGCTAAATTCTAACCTCATGTTTTATCTTTTCATTTTCTTCTCTTAGTTCATCGATAATCTGTATTCTCTCAATGAGTTCCATGTTTATTCTGTTTGCTTCTTGACTCATAAGAATAATCTGATTTGTGAGATCATGGTGATGATCAGCATGTCTTTGAATTTCCAATTCCTTTTCTTGTAGTTTCTCTGTAATCTTCCTTCTGTCATCAATAGAAATTGTTCTTTCTGTTTCAGCTTGTCTAGCATAACTCATCACATCAATCATTCTTACCATCTGGCTCTCTTGACCGATTTGCAACATCTTTATTTGCTCTGTCAGATGTTGATTGATCTCCTTTAGATTTGTGATGTTCTCTTCTGATGTATTTGATATATTACTTGTATTTGATCCTAAAGATTTAAAGAAATATTGAATCTCTTCTTCTTGATAATCTTTTTCATTGTTCCGGGTAGCCATACCTTTCCTCTCATCCAGCAGCTCTCTCATCTTGATTCTAGCTTCTTTATACTACTTATAGAACATCTGTATCTCAAAATTTTTTTTCTCAATGTGCTTATCAAGTTTTTACTTCTCCATTGTATGATCTTTGCTATTAATCTTTTAAGCTTTCCAAGAAGAGACTTAGCTTTGATACCAATTGTTGGAATTAATGGGAAGTAGTACTAAGAGGGGAGGGGTGAATCAATACCTCTAAATTTTTAACACCTTTCTTAATAAATCATTAGTAATCATGCATTACTGTATTACCGACCATTACTATTGTTCTTTCTTATGTATGTATTGTTCATTCATAATCTTTAATAGTTTGAAGCATTCATGAAAATGATAAACACATAACACAAGATATGGTATCGCAGAAAACTCCTATTAGGAAGTAAAAAATGCGGTGGGGATGGCACCCACAAAACTTCACTATCTGCAGAATGGAAGGGAGCCAGTTAAGGCTTACAATTTGATCACTTCTGATGATCTACCCTGTTAGGAGTATTAAGGTGGAGACCTGTTAAGATCTACTATGTTAAGAGCTTTATCAACACTGCTTTAAGTGTGCACTCAGTTATGAGATTGTACAATAGGACAGTTAAGCCCACCTTTCTTGAAAGGATTTCATTAGTGTACTACACTTGTTAGAATGAGTACAAATGTTGACTTGACTGCATACAATCTATAATTGCTGATTACAGATCCATTAAAGCTCTCAAAATTATAATATCACCTTAAGTGATTGATGAATACCTTTTCTCTGCTCATCAGTAGCCTCTATTCTGTTTTTGAAATTGACTTGATTCTTTTTTTGTCCTTCTGCATGAATTCTCTTATCTGGTCTTTAGTTTCTCTCTATGGCTACTATCTTCATTGAATAACAACCTTTTCTCAATAGATTGAGCACCTATTTATACAAGTATTTTTACCTATCTTGGAATCACGCATTACAATGTTAACTCTTAGATCCAAGGTTTACAACTTGACCTTCATCTTTAGTTTGCATGTTTTAAATCAGTAAAACTAATTAAAACAATAATAAATACATTTCTTCCTCCGTACATAATGGATTTAAAAGTAAATCCAGAAGCTATAAATACAACTTCAGTGATTTATCTGACGTGGAAAGTCAGATCCACTTTTTGCGAGATGTAACTGACTGTCGGTTCTTGGTCATTGGTTTGAACTTGAATTCTATCGACATTCCTTTGTTTGAACTATTCGTCATGTTCCATTTGTCTGTTGGGTTCCTCTCTATGTTGTTCCATTGGGTTGCACTATTGTTACTCGTCGAGTTTCCTTTAACCTTTTTGTCATCGGATAACACTTAACAATGTTTATCAAGTAACCTTATTGTCGGGTGGTGTTGTTCCCTGACTGTCGGTGTGGAGTAAACCGATGGTGCATATCATGTTTTTCTTTAAGTATACTAATGGAAAAATATAATGCCTTCACAAATATTCACCAATTACTTGGTCATGCTGCCATTTGCAGCAACGCAAATCATACCACCTCCCCAACAACCAAGTATTCCCGCACACATTGACTACCTTCCTCTACCCTCTCGAGGTATAAACCCGTAGAACACTTATCCATTCTATGGTAGCACTAGCACATAGCTAGTCTATGTGGGCTATACCTATGCTCACTCGGCCTACCAAACATCACAACAGACACAACTCTTCTACCAACTACCTTCACAACCATAAAAAACCTTACCTCCACTCTCTCAATGAGATTACACCCAACAACAACAACCACTACCCCTATTTCAACCCGCTTATACAATCTTTCAATCTCCTTATCATACTCCTCAATATCCCCCAAAAAATCCTTAATATTCCCTGGCACCATTTGACCCATATCAAGCACCAGGATCCAATGTAATGGGGTACCCACTCCACTGTTTGTCAACTCAGAATGGGAAGAAATGAAGAATGCTCTTAAAGAGCTCTGTGCATGGACTGAAAGAAAGACCTTCAAGTTTGAAAAAGTGTGTCCTTATCTGTTTGACCACTCTATCACAAAAATCCCCTTCCCCAAGCACTTTGAAACTTCAAAATTTGACAAATATAGGGGGAAGGGAGATCCCGTCAGTCATTTCAAGGAGTTCTACATGGATTGCAAAGAAGTTTCCTACAATGAAAACTATCTCATGCACCTGTTCCCAAAATCTTTGGGGGATATTGGTTGATTGGTTTTACAAGATTCCCTATGGCATAATCATGACATTTGTAGAGTTATCCAAAAAAAAATTATCACAATATGTGCACAACATTGAGAGTGAACTATGTCTCTTGGATCTATACAATTACAAACAAAAGGGGGGAGAAAGCTTGGAAGATTGCCTTCAAAGATGGAAAGGAATTATTACGAGACTATCATATCAATCCCTTTAAAAGCATTTGACAAAGATATTCATTGATAATTTTCACCCCAATCTAGCCCATCACGTATGCATGAATTGTCTGCAAACCTACCAAGAGATTGAAGGAAAGGGAATGGACCTCGAGAAGGGCCTTCTAGATGATGGTACTATCAAGAACTATAAGGAAAAACAACATGATAGGTCCAAACATGACCGTTCATGCTATTGGAACAAGAATAAAAGTGTGGTAACTAATGGTGCCACAGACACCAAGCATGTCCAAATTGTTATGGTTGGACCAAAGCCACTTCAACCTCCTATCTGTAAACTGATGGCCAATCAAACAAATGCTATATCAATCACCTAGGGACAGTATAAACCTTGGGTCCAAAATATCCAGAAGCACACATTCAACCCTTTAGATGAACTCGTAGAAATTATCTTCCACATAATGGATAAGGCAAATCTAATTGTGTACCCACAGACTCAACCATTTGATGAGTCTACTCCCAAACATACCTGGTATAAAGAGAACGAGTACTGTGACTACCACCGTGTTATGAGACACAACACTATAAAGTGTATGAAGCTTAAACATTACATCCAAGATCTCAAAGACCGAGAGGAAATCACAGTGGATCCTCTAGCATAGACCTTGTCTAACACAAACCTCTAGATATACAATAATGTGTTTCCTCAATACGACACTGGCAAGAGACCCGCTAATCTCAAACCACCGTCGAACCAAGGAAAAGGTAAAAAAGGGGATCATGCTGATGGAAAAGGTTACACCACTACCTATATCAACTATGATAATTTTGACAGTTGCATCTCCCAGGTTGAGCCTTCTGTCAATGTGATCCATGTCAAGGGCGTGAATAGTCAATGCATAGTTACCACACGTCAAGGAAGAATATATGTTTTAGGTACCACTATTGCTTCATCCTCTGGTGCACAATATAACATCTTGAACACCTTGGGAATAAGCCCACACAAATCTCCATTTTAGATCTCCTCTGCACCTCATTCATCCATTAGGAGATCCTTAATAAGGCCTTACAAGAATCATGTGTACCAAGTGACATTGACCCCACCCAATTTAAATCCCTTTTAGGCCACTTATCAACATCTTGTGGTATCTAATTCAAACATTCTAACATTCCATCTATTGAGCCAGACCACAACCTCCCACTTTGTATCATTTTCATGGTCAAAGACTTTTCTGTCAAATGGGTAATGATAGATAATCATTCGGCCCTAAATCTATGCACATTAAAATTCATAAATTAAGTGGGGTACACTGAAGAAGACATAACAAATGATGTCATAACTATCAAATCTTATGATAATCTAGAATGTACCTCTAAAGGTACCATCTCATTGCCCATCAAGTTGGGCCCAGCAATACAAGACAAAGTATGCCATGTTGTTGATCTTGACCTCACATATAATATCCTCTTTTGTCATCCATGGATCCACTCCATAAAAATTTTCCCTCTACATTTCACTATTGCATCAAATTTTTGTATAATGGAGTTGAATTCACCATCCACGTTGATCCCTGACCCTTCGCATATTGTCTTGCATTGGAAGCCTCATTCCCATATTCAAATCATTTCCTAGACATTGACATTGGTACAACAATCGTCAGCTCCTCTAGAACCCATGCTGACCCATAAACCATTCTCGCCTCCACACTCTCTACTAACAAGATAAAAAACAAAGGTTGTGGGAATACAACTTATAAGATGAATTTGCAATTGGAGCACTACCTCTTGATCCAAGTACTTAAGGGCTTTGATCCCACCAAAGATCACTAGAGAGAAATGAACCATAAACAAGAAAAATCGTCTCCTCTACATTCTTATCCCATGGGATCCTGAACAGTCAAGAAATGGAACCAAACATTAACAGATGGTTGTATCGGGATGACTAAACCCATGATGACAAGCTCCTTGGTTACTTTAAAGAGAAGTACCCCGAATCTCACAAGTTGGTTATGGAATGATGGAACTACCAAGGAGATGGTTTAGGTCATGAAGAGAGTGGTATGAGGGCTCCCATTGAACCTTCACACCTAACAAGAAGCCAAGGTATGGGTTTTGGCCTAGACTTGACTCGAGGCACCAAAATGAATAGTTATACCTACTGTAGCACCCTTGAAAAAATTGTTGAAATCAAAGACATCCCTAAAGAGGTTAAGAGATCCTATGATGATATCCTTGATGATGAAACCTTCTTAGGAAATTATGTCATTTTCCAACTTTGCATTAACTTCATTGACCTTTCGCTCATTCATGCCAAACTCATAGACTGGGACAAACCAAGCGTTGCACATATATATGAATTCCAAAGAGAGGATGCGCTGCTGAGGTTCATGATGGCAACATAACAGTAGAAAGACCAGTGGCATAACTTAATACATGCCTACAAATTGGACCCAAAGGCATATTTTGAGGAAGAGGAGATCTTTAGCCGCAAAAATAAAAATAAAAATGAAAACGAAAAAATATGGGTCTCCTAGTGAAAACCCTAGGGCACTATCCGACTCCAAAAAGGTAAAAGAAAAGGGTGTATCCCCTGGTGAAAACCTCTCTAAGGCACCATAGAATGAGTACTTTCCTCTTCCTTTCATTCATGATTACAAGCCAGAACAATCATCTATTTTTATTGAAGAAACTAAGCCCATCAATCTAGGAATGGAAGAATGTTTGCGTATCACACATATATAGCAGCACCACTATCAGAGACCAAAGAAGTATCTCTCACCACACTCCTCTAGGAAGCTACAATTAACATTGCATGGTCTTACTATCACATGCCTAGGATAGATCCTAACCGAGTCGTGCATCATCTTTTTATAGATCCAAATGCCAAGCTAGTCAAGCAAAAGCTTCACAAGATGAACCCTAAGGTGGCCTTACTAGACAAATAGAATTGGAAAAACTCTTACAGGATAAGATCATACGTGTTATTGATTACTTAGAATGGATTTCTAATATGGTGCCTGTTTCTAAGCCAACTAGAGAAATCAGAATATGTACATATTTTTGAGACCTCAACAAGGCATTTCCTAAAGATTATTTCCCTTTTCCAAACATTGACATGATCATTGACCTCATAGAGGGACATGAGATGCTATCACTCATAGACAGTTTCTATGGCTATAATCAGATACACATCACAGAAGAAGATCAACATAAGACAACATTCACAACCCTCTGGGGTACCTTCTGCTACAACATGATGAATTTTGGCTTGAAGAATGCAGGGGCCACATATCAATGGGCCATGACTGTGATCTTGCACAACCTGGTTAACAAGATCCTTGAAGATTGTGTGGACGATATCCTAGAAAATAAAAAAATAAGGGAAAATCACCTAGATGTGTTGGAATGTGTATTTGAGCGCCTTAATCAGTATGGCTTAAAGATTAACCCAAAGAAGTGTGTCTTCGGAGTTACATCTAGAAAACTCATGGGAAATTCAAAGACTAACATAAAGATTAACATAAATAAATTCAAGGCTATAATGGAAATGCATCCATAAAAAAAAATCAAGTAGTTGTGCAATCTCCAAGGAAAGTTATAGTTTGTCTTCCATTTCATCTCACAACTTGCTGATAAATGTCAACCTTTCACTCATCTATTACACAAGGAAACCAACTTCAAATGGGATCCTTTATGTCAGAGAAGTTTTGAAAAGATCAAAAAATACCTAGCAAATCTGCCCATTATAATACCACCTACTTCTGGAAGGCCACTCATTTTGTACATATCTATAACTACTACAACACTCAGGACACTTCTTTCCCAACCTGATGAAAATGGAAAGGTAAGATCTATCTACTACATCAATCACACACTTGTCGGGTATGGGCTTAACTACTCACCTATGGAAAAGATATGCTTACCAGTGGTTTTCACCACTCAAAAACTCTGGCACTATATGCTCGGTCACACTGTAAAGCTCATATCCAAAGTGGATCCTCTCAAGTATCTACTATCTATAACTACCCTCACATGTTGCATGGCTAAATGGGTGATGCTCCTTAGTGAGTTAGATATCTTATATGTGGATAGAAAGGAAACCAAAGGACAAGTCATTGCAGATGAGTTGGTCAAAGAACCACTAATAGATACATATCCCTTAGTCATGGAATTTCTAAATCAACAACTATGCATGATCAAAGAAAAAAATACTTGGAAGCTTTATTTTGATGGATCTTATATGACTCATGGGTCAGGGGCAGGAATGCTCTTTGTCACCCCTCAAGGTGACTACATTCCTAAATCATTCAAATTGAAATTCCCTTCCACCAACAACATTGCAGAGTATGAAGCACTTATCTTCAGGTTAAAAATGGAAATTTAAAAGAACATCACAGAACTAATGTTAATCAACTGATGGAGATGATTAAGACCGAGTGATAATAGGTATACATGTTTGTATAAATGGTTAGATCAATTTTTATTTTGTCATTGATGTCAAGCAATTGATTATTGTTTTTTATTAAGTTACCATATCATAAGGAGAAGTTAAATGGGTGACAAATACAGATTAGACAATGATGAAGTAATGTTGATATTGTTGTTTGCTACTATATATTTGATGTTATCAAGTCGGAAAATTTGATTTATTGAGTCAGAGATTGCAAAGAGTTAAGTTATGACTGGAAAGAGTTACTCTACTGAACTAGACATAGTCAATCCGTATAGAGTTGTGTTAGTTGGTTTCATTAACCGAGCACCGAGAATGATTTAGGCATCGAGTAGTGAATGAATTTAGTTACTGAATCGCAAAGCAAGTTACTGAGTACAAGATATTGATTGAGAATGATGATAAGATAAAATTTAATACGAAGCTATGATGATCTAGATGTTGATAAGAATTAAAGGAAGTTTGTAAGAAGATCTACAAGCGAGAAAATTCAATGAGAAGATCTAAGGCGAAGATTAAGCGGTTAAAACTAATTATTAAAATTCCAAGAAAAAGTTCAAGTTATGAGGTAAAAGTTAAACAATTAACCAAGCTAAGATTTGTGAAGAAGATGATCGAAGGAATAAGAAAAAATGATGGAAAACCTAAGCAAGGAGATTATGAGGCAAAAAAATTTCTATATAAAGGATGAGAACTAAATATAAAAGAGATGCTAGAGAGTTGAATTAAGAAGCAAAAGAAGTTGAAGAACAAAAGTTACCGAATAGAATAGAGAAGCCAGAAGAGAAGAGTCTATAGTCTAAGAGCAGAGAGAAATGGAGTATGTGATGTTAGTATTCATGTGAGCATAAAGGATCTTACCCAATTAAAGAGTATTTTCTATATTTATAGATCAAAGTTTTATTGTTTCTTATTAGCATTTGTAACAAAGAAAATCTCTTAATCGAGTGGATTTAACAGTCCTATTTGTAAATCCTAGAAGTAGGTGACATTCCAAAAGAGTGTTTAAAGTCCTCTAACAAGGTCACTCCTAACAGGGTGAATATCATAACAGATCTGAGGTAAATCTCTTAACAAGGTCACATCTATAAAATGTGATTGTAATCTTTAAAAAGATAAGTTCTTAATTGAGCGTACTTTAGAAGGGTACATTTTTATTGTGGCTCACAATTCCCACAGAGGTTTTTCCCATATTGGATTTTCTCATTAAATATGGTGTTAACTGATTTTGAATGATTAATTTTCATATTATAAGATGTATGGTTGTTTAAGTTATTAAATTATTTGGTGAGCCGGTTATTATTGTATTCAGTTCTATCGAGTGAATCAGTGAGCTAAGTTTTAAGTATTAAAGTTTGATTTTGACTGATTCACCCCATCTCTCTCAGTGGACCAAAAATTTGTATCAGAGCTCTGGTTCTCTGAAGTGTTAAATTTAAAAGGACTTGAGTCAAGATCTAAAGATGTATAAGAGGGAAGCACCAAAGTTGAATAGGGAACATTTCTCTACATGGAAAAGCAGAATGAGATTGCCTGTGTCAGGTATAGAAGAATATGGACTTAATTTTCTTGATAGTGAATAGGTTGCACCTACAACTGCACCTTTGACAATTAGTGAGCAAAGACAAAGGAAAGAACACACACAAGTCATGATTGAGATTGATTCTACACTTACCAACCAGGAATATGATGAACTTGATGGATGTACTACTTCGAAACAAATGTGGGATAAACTTATTTTGAACTATGGTGGAGATCAGCATGTTCAAAAGGCAAACGCAGAATGTCTGAGAGGTAAATTTGATTCGATGAGAATGAAAGAAGGAGAAAACATAATACAATACAACACTATACTTAAGGAGATTGTTAATTCTATTAGAGGAGCTGGTGGAGCCCTAACAAAAGAAGATGTAACACAAAAAATGTTGAGAACCCTGCTACCGAGTTATGATATTCGAGTATCTTCTATACAAGAGTTGAGATCCATTCCTTATATGAATGTTTCACTTGATGCTACTATTGGTAAGTTGGTTGAATTTGAGATTAATAATTTTAATAATAGTCTACCTGCTACATCTAAGATTGAGCTTGTATTTAAGTCATCTTTGAAGATTCAAAGTTCTAAAGACTCTAGACCTAGTGATGGATATATGAGCAGTGTTAGTGAGAGGTTTTACAGTTGTCAGAGTGGTTTGGAAGAGTTATATGTTGCAGATAAAGAGAACGAGAGAGATTTTGAAGCTTTGTTTGCTAGAAAGATACAAAGAGGCAAAGGAAAATACCTAGGTAAGTTACCCTTGAAATGTTTTAACTCTAACAAGATTGGTCATTTTGCATCTAACTTCCCTGAGAAAGATAATGAGGAGAAGAAAGATAACAAAGATAAGGAAAAAAGAGAAAACATATTCAGGAGATTTAGAGACTACAAAAACAAAGGTAAGAAATCTTATCATATTACTAATGAAGAGCTAAGTGATGATGATTCATAGGATAGTGATGAAACTAAAGTTGTGTATGTTTCTATTAAAGACAAATATTATGAAGAAAATAAAGAACTAAGAGCCCTAATATCACAACTAAGTAAGAATCAAACATGGATTATAGATAATGGTTTTTCACATCACATTACTGGTGACACACTTAAGTTTACTTCCTTGAAGAAGCATGATGGAATATTTGTTAGATTTGGCAACGATGCTCCATACTCTATGAAAGGAAAAGGTTCTATAATTCTACTGAATAACACAAGATGTGATGATGTTTATTGGGTTGAAGGCCTAAAGTAAAATCTGTTGAGTGTTACACAATTAAATAACATAGGTTGTAACCACCTGGATTTGGTCTGTTCTAAATATAGACCCTATTTTCCCTAAGTGTGATCATACCCCCAATTATGTCATGACAATGTTACTTTGGCATAATTCATTTTTAAATCAAATTTAATGTCCTAGGTGATTTTTATCACTAAATTATATTAACTATTATAGCCATATGATTCAAATCAATTCAAATTGATTAAATCAAAACAAATTCAAACATGGCTATAGTATTTAATTATAAAGAAATTAAATAAACCCCTAAATCAATTGTCCACTTGCAAATAACCCATTCCCCTAGCCTATTTAATTTAGTTTAAATGGCTATAGTCCCCTTAATTATTGAAAAGCAATAAAATGCTTAAATAATTAAATTCCTATATTTTAAATGAATTAAATAAGTTTAATTTATTTCATTTATATTTCCTTAAACCCCAACCTAACCTATCTCAACCACTTCTACCCTGGGTTCTAACCCATCTCAACCTATTCCCCCCATGCTAATCTAATCCTAATTCTAATTCTATCTTAAATCCCCTCCTAATGTTGTCACATTCTATTAAGGAATGATTAACAACTCAACCCACTTGAGAAAGTCAACTTTCTCAAGCATGACTTCTCTAAAGGACCAACTTCCCAAGTTGAGCCTTACTCCCTCCCATGCCTCTTAAATGAATTTCATTAATGACTCATTAATGGATATTCTCTCTTACCCATCCCTCATTAATTCCCAAGGCATTAATGGCTCTTACACATCATTAATGACCTTAGGGGATCCATTAATGAACCTTGTCTCCCCTCTCTCTCTCCCATTATTCTATAAATTGAAGGGATTTAGAGCTCATAATAAGCCTAAAATTTTGAATAGTAGTGTTGTTATGCCAAGATTTTGAAGGAATCTCAAAGCATTGTTATGCTACCCGTTCCTCCCTAGCTTCATGCACACTCCATTAGTCACTTTCTTACATGGTTATAATGTCCATTTTAGACTAATATTTATGCTTAAATCATTAAATAGTTTGTTTTAAATTTAAATATTTCATGCTAGGTTGTTTATGTCACTGGTATTAGCATAATCTGAGGGCTGTTATGTTATTCGCTACACTCATCCTAGTTAGAAAGTAATAGGTCTATGTTAGGGTTTTAAATTCTCATTAACCCTTGTTTCTCACTAACAGAATGACTTATTGAAGTGTTGTGTCACAGGTAACATGTGCACAAATATACACACACATTTCTGACACCCACCATGGGGCACGATTTCCAACTTGGCCTCATTTTGAATCAATTTTTCACTAATTTACATGCATAGGATTCTGCTACAGGATCATTTCTAGTCATTCTGGATTGCTTCCAGGATACGCCCTCGCACCACAGAAAACAAGGCTCACATCTGGGATTTCCTGGATCATTTTCAGTTTAGAATCGCATCTGGGGAGAAAGATAGTATCTGGGATTCCTGGATCGCATCTAGGGAGAAACATAGTATCCGAGATTCTTGGACCACATCTGGGGAGAAAGATAGTATCTGGGATTCCTGGATCGCATATGGGGAGAAAGATAGTATCCGAGATTCTTGGATCGCATCTGGGGAGAAAGATAGTATCTGGGATTCCTGGATCGCATCTAGGGAGAAAGATAGTATCCGAGATTCCTGGATCGCATTTGGGGAGAAAGATAGTATCCGAGATTTCTTGGCTCGCATCAGGTTAATATCTTTGTTGTCTTCATTTGCTTAATTCTAACACTTAACCAGTTATGTTTTTTGACATCTTGAGCAGCTTAACAAGTGATTGCAAGTTCTATTTGGGAGTTGGAAGACATTTCTAATGTGTGTGGTTGCAGGATTTTTCAATTGCTTTCAAATACTAACCCCTTTCAAAGTTTCCAAACTTAAGACCATTTCTCCACACTTGCTAAAACAACCAAATAATATGCTCTTTCCCTCTTGAGGAAAATCAGAAAGTCGGACGTTGTCTTATCATTTATGATGAAAATTGGGGGTAAATGAACAAGCAATCACATTGTATAAATTCTTTTGGATCAGTAATTGGACAAACAAAAAGCATTTAAATATTGTGGGATAAATGAACAACTACATTGTATAACTTCTTTTGGGACACATAAAATTGAACAAGCAAACTCATTAAATATTGTGGTTAAATGAACAAAGGAAAATCTATTTTCAAGCATCTTGTTTTCATTAAAATAGGAACATCTAAATCAAGCACAACATTTCTTGAGGGAAAGAACCACTTTGCTTGACTCTGTTTTAGGAGAAAACAACTTAGATTAGGAGAGTATGCTCTTCTTCTTTGGAAGAATCAGAAATCCAGACATCTAAAGCTCGCCAATCCTTTGTATGCATATTTAATAATAGAGGGCCTACCGATTGAAGGAAAAATCTCCTAGGAATGACCCAAGTGAGGACAGGTTTTATGCCAGCCCTTCCAACTCACTATAAATAGTTGCTTCCTTGTAGGCTAAAGCCTCGGAAGACGGAGCTGGTTTTGTTCATGGAATTTTGACATCATTCTTTGAACATGCTTGGGTATATATAGAGCGGAGCCCCTTGAATATTTCTTGTGAGACTACATATATTCAGGTACTCATAGGGCTATACACCTCAATTTTGCCTTGTGCAATTCTATGGGGGACAGTTTCGAATGGATTGCCCAATAATCTACAACAATTTCAATTGAAAGAATTCTTGCTTCACCCCTGAAAGGGTGATAATCTTTGTGCAAGGAAAAAAGTAATTGCCCCAAGACACTCTTCATATCGTGCCCTCACTTGCATTTGGAGTTGACTATTACAACATCATGATTGGAGCCATTGTGTGCTTGGTGATGGTTGTATTCTGATTAGCATTTGAGTGTGTACCTAAGTCAACAAGCAAGGATTTTCATCCTCCACCTAGAAAATAGGACAAAAAGTATGTATGTTCCTCTAACAAAGCAATGTTTGCTTGATGTGTCTGAAAAATCACTAAAAAGATAAATTCCTTCAAACAAGCAACAAAATTAAAACCTCCAGATACATGTGTTTTTCACCCACTGGCAAGTATCCAAACACGATCACAGATCAGACAAACTGCACGAACTTCCAAAACAAAATTTTCAAAACTGGAAAATTCTTACAAAGACATCAGTAAATTACATCCCAGATTTCTGGGATAGTATCTGGTATCTTGCATCGCATCCTAGATTTTTAGGATGGTATCTGGTATCTTGGCTTGTATCCTAGATTTCCAGGATAGTATCTGGTATCCTAGATTGCATCCTGGATTTCTGGGATATTATCTGGTATCTTGGCTTGTATCCTAGATTTTTGGGATAGTATTTGGTATCTTGGATCACATCCTAGATTTCTGGGATAGTATCTGGTATCTTGGCTCGCATCTGGTATTCTGCACCATATTTGGTCAGCTCTTCATCACATCTAGGAAGAAAGCTCACATTTGGGGTCATTAGAGGCTTGCATCTAGGATAGTGGGCACTTGTAGAACAATTTCTTAGAAAGTATCAGTTGATTTGGATACCCTTTTGGCTCTTTAGTCGATCCTCATTGTCTTTTCCGGTCTCCCTGTAGCTGTGTCAAACCCTTTTTCAGACATCCACCTTGCATGTCTGGTCAGTTTCTCGCAATTGGTCCCGAATTGTGTGGTCTTTACGCTCAGGTAAACAACTTGATTCCCATATCACTATCAGGTCATCCTAACCCTCTGACGCTGGAGTCACTTTAAAAAATTGACTGTCATTGGTTCCTAGCTCACTATCAGGGCATTCTAACCCTTTGACACTGGAATCAATCATTTTGAAACATCAAACCCAAACTCACACATTTGGGGACAATTCAGAAATCCTTTTGACACCATTCTGAGACTTTGATCAAAACAATCTTACGATGACTGAAAACAAATGGGATGAATCCTATGGTCTTAACAACAAGGAAGGAGAAATTCTCATTAAGACCCTATCTAAGAAAATGCAAGCTTTGCAATCTGAAATTCAAGACTTAAAGGAAGAAAAGGATACCTCATCAAGTGGGTCTTCACTAAGATCAATCTTTCCTCTTCTCTATGAGCATGATGCACACATGTCTTCACATTCTTTAGGTAAGAAGAGACCTACTCATGGTAATCCTATATTTGGTGAGGAGATTATGTCAAAGGATCATGTCGATCCTATCTGTGATGAACGTCCTCATAAACTTGAATCCAACATCTCTTTGGAGAGTTCAAGTGGATCTACATGCACAAGGGATAGAGAATTTATTCCTTCGAGACAATCTTATACAACAATGCTTGCAAAGCTTCTTGAAAACAATCTCATCACATTTGGCGACACTAATGGATTATCAAATGAAGATACCAATCCCAAGCATGATCAAAATCATGAACCTATGTCTAGAAATGAGCTACATGTTGCTTCTACTTCTTCCGTTATTCCTCCATCTTACAAAGCTTCAAGGATATCCAAATATCCTCCGTCACGCAAAGATCCTAATGCTTTTCATGATAACTATGTCTACCCTCAAGGGATGCCTTTAAAAGAAATCCAAGCTAATCTATATCTTGTAGCAAGTACATTCCATGCTCCTATGATCAAAGACCCTAAGCTTTCATGTACTTCAAGGCCTATTTTGGATAATTCCCCAGCAACCCTTCAAGAATCCCTCATGAAGATTAAAACTCCTATCTCTTCCTTTGGAGTGGACCCATGTCAAGAGGATAATACAAAGAACAAAGAAACGAATCTTACTAATGATCAAGATCAAGACATTATCCTATCCCCTCCAACATTTGACGAAGATCCCATATCCTTACAATCTGAAGATGATCCCCTTGTATCTTTTCATTTCCTTCAAAAAGATATTCCTTCATCTCAAGAGCTACATAACCCTCCATCTCCTAAGCAAGATCTTAATACTTCTAAAAAATATTATTGAAAAACAAGAGCAAAGTACTCTTCCTGCATTATACAAAGACCCTTGTCAAGATCAACACATTCAATCATATCCTTCACATAATCCTCCATATCTACGTCAAGAAACCATTTTCCTCCAAATCACTTACATGACAATAAATCACCTCAAGTATCAATAGTTCCTATCAAAGTTGTTCCTACCAAAGTTATTCATGAGCCTATGGGTATGACGATGAATTTTAAACAAAAGATCCTTGGTCGAGAAGCTCACTCTAAAGATGTTGATACTCATTTCACACCTTATATTCCTCCATTTGTGCGCAAGAATCAACCTTCTCCATTTTCCAAATCTATCCTTGGTCCATACATTTAAAAGAAGAAAGCTTCAAACCTTCCATCTATATTGGGTCTATATATCCCTCCATCTTCCACTCCTAGTTTGTCATCCACTTATCCTATTTCCTATCAAGATCAACAGAAACATGCATCTTTGAAACCTCCATAACAACACATCCATATGAACCATCAATATCGGTTTTATCCATCCACACATCCCAAGTCTTTTGGAAGAAATTTGGATGTCAAACAAAGAAATCAGAAACTCAAGAATCCACTTACATATGAAGATCACTAAGTCCAATCTAATCGACATGTGAATACAAAGAAAAAGGAAACATTCAACAAACCACAAACGTCCACAGAGAAGAACATAATATCAAAGAAAATATGGGTTCCTAAATCCATCATGGAAGAATTACGTTCTAAATGATCCAAAAGCAAAGGAAAAACAAAAGTGATGTGGACTCCCAAGTCTCTCTTAAAAGGCTTGAATGAAAAGGAAAAATTTGAATTGGCATCCAAGCTTCTATAGGCTTCCACTTTATCTTCTTTCACACATTTTCCATCCTCTAACTCTATTTTGGGTCCTCATGTCCCAAAATCCATTACCTTGAATACTTCCTCCATCTTGGGTCCTTATGTACCAAGATCCCTATCCATTCATACATCAAAAACTCAATCCATACACTACCCTTCAAAGAGTGTGTTGATGTTGATCTTGTCACCTAATATCCTTCCATATTGGGTCCTTACATTCCTTCTTTTCCTCTCATCCAGTCCATTGCATAAAATCTTGGCTTCCATCTTCCTTATTCTCCATTTCATATTCTTACTATCACCTTATCAACATCTTTGAGCATACTTTCAGTGTTCTTGGCCTATCATAGCATATATTTCAGAAGAGCACTATCCCAAGAGAAAGATACATAAGTTCCTCCTTAAAATCATAACAGAGCACAAAGAAACAAAAAAAAAAGAAGAAAAAAGTGCCTTGGTGAAAACCTGGTGAACAGGCACCTTGGTAGAAAAAGTAAAGAGAAAAAGATTCATCCTATGGTGAAAACCACTTCTTGTGGCACCTTGGCTAAGTATCTAGATGAAAACCTGGCAAACAAGCATTACACATAATTCCTCCTACTTGCACTCTTCACTTGGGGGAAAATTCCTTCCATTGCATCTTCCATCCATTTTTCGTCTGGCAATCTTGACAAGGTTGGGCCTATTCATGAACAAATTGTATATCTTACTCACTTGCTCTCGTATGTTGCTTGTAATCATGATCTTTCTTATCCCAAAGACCAAATTCACTACCCTCGCACTAATCCTACATCATCCCTTATCTTGATGGTGCTATTCTATCAGTTTACCCCTTGGTCTTGGTAAAAAAGGAAGAAAAAAATAAAATGAAAAACAAGTTCTAAGAATTCTCTTGACATGTCCACTCTTTTGGACTGCATGCTATCCTACATACTTTTCATGACATCAGGTCACTATCCTATCTAATATTCCACACCACTTCATGAGCCTACATTGCTATATCCTTTTTAACTAGCTTGGGTAATCTTGAGGAGACTGTCCTTGAGGGTGGCATTCACTTTCTTCCTCCATCTTTGCCAATCCACTTTTGAGATATCAATACATCTGTAACACCCTGCACATTTCTAGACATTGGGGGCACACAAATATGATCATGCTTGAGAATTGGTAATCTTTTACAAATCTTCTACACACTGAATAGGACCTTATGTTATCACTGCTACTTTTGGGACTGGAGCTTATCAACTAGCTACACCTGAGGGGGACGTTCTTCCAGATCCTATTAACACTCTACATTTGAAGCGATTCTATGCTTGAGGTTTGGCTAGCAGAGCCTATACAATAAAAAGTTTTTACAAAATACCAAAAACATTCAGAAAATTGATCCTGAAGAAATCCAAAAATAATGGAAAAGGTCCTATAGAAAGGGGTATCCTTGGTAAAAACTTGGCAAACATGCGCCTTGATACTACAAAAATATTCAAAAAAGAAAAAATAGCAAAAAAAAATTGAAAAAGAGAAAAGTGCCTTGATAAGCACCTGGTAAAACAGGCATCTTGGTAG
Organism: Thuja plicata; assembly: GCA_018584345.1. Lineage (NCBI taxonomy): Eukaryota > Viridiplantae > Streptophyta > Pinopsida > Cupressales > Cupressaceae > Thuja > Thuja plicata. Next base: position 2,413,597 of record MU228269.1, read on the forward strand.
CAAAAAGAAAGAAAAACTCTTTCCAAGTGGTGAAAACCTGGCAATCAGGCATCACTTGTGTTCTGCGTTCCATCTATCAATGCACTACTAATACTAAGCCTTCATAATTTTACCTATGCTCAAAACGCTGACTTCATTTCCTAAATGGATATCTTATCCTCGCTTGGGATTTGTCTACATTTACGTCTTAGGAATAGGTCATTCTGCACTGGGGGCATCTTTGTTGGCATTGTAGGTTGTGGTTGCTAGATTTCTCTAAGATGATTTGTCTCGCAAACACAATGTTTCTTGATACATGCAAAATGATGTCACTTTTCAAAACAAGGGTGTCTTTTCAAACATCACATACCCAGACATGACATTTATATTAACGGAGTTCGTACAAAGCTATATTGGGTCGCAAACATGAACAGATTATCCTATCAATGCATAGGCATGGAAACACCATATTGCTTATATTCCAATTTTCTGATTGATGAATCTTTACTGTGTTTGACAAATGAATAAACAAGTACTACTTAAACACACAGTTTGATATTTGGTTTGATTATGATTCTTTTATGACCTGATAATGTTTTTCAACTAGGGGCATCTAAGTAATTATAAATTTTATTTGATTGATTCACAATTGATAATTTATTATGTCTTCTTAGTTACTCAATGACGTCTGCGCAAAGACAAAGAGTCACAAGGATAGGGGGCATAATTTTTTCTTGATTTTATGTGTATGGTGATTATTCCTAATGATCCTATAAATTTCACCTAACTTAGATGTTTATGGTAAGCGCTGCCACTATGGGTGGATAGCCGCATATATCTCGATCTTCGTTATGTGTAGACTATGATGAGGTTGAAATAATTTCCTTGTCTATTTTTTGATGCAGATTCTCACTAAGGTATACGAGGCATAATGTACCCAAGGATATGAATTTTTAAGGTCATTACGGGTCCAATATCTTTCCTTACACAGAATCTGGTATATTAAAAGGAAGATGACTATTTTGTTATCCTGGATTCTATGCCTTGATGCCTAAGTCTATTTCTGACATTTCAATAAAATATAGTATTGATATTATCATAATATCAGTAGGTATTAGTGATGGTTGTACTATCAGGTGGTATCCATTCTGAAAGAGTGCCCAATAATGATAAAAAGCTATACATTTGCATATCAGTGACAAGTCCTAAAAGTCTGCATATAACTGGATTTAGAGATTGCATGATGCATTTTTGAACGAACAACATAAGGATTTGAGCTCAAACTCCTTTCTCTTTTTAATTCATCTGAAATCCAAGTTTATTACTAATACCAATGCTTCCCAAAATCTTTGATCAATCGGGAACAAAATTGAACTCACATTTTCACGTAATTAACTTGATACTAGTGTGTTTATTTTTAAACACACCATCTTTTTCCACTTCTTCTACTCCATTCTTTCTTTCCCTAACCGCTTCCTACAAGTGATACATCATTTCAAAATGAGGTATTTTATTCTTTTCCTTCAATTTCATTCCCGAGAGGGCATGATCACACTATCATCAATTAAATTTTTGCTCGAAACAACATTAAAAATGACTTCGTTATCAAACAAGCTAGGGGCATAACAGTTTCCTTGACTAAAGTCAAAACTATTAGATAGAAAGATTTGGTTCTCATAAGCTGCATATATTGTGTTTCCTCATTTTAAAAGATTCTTATTAAGCTCCTAGCAGCTTCATACTGACTTTTGGATGACAACCAAGTTCGGAATCAGTATTATCAATCTTTGGACAACAACCAAGTTCAGAATTGGTATTTTAAGATCTTTTATTGATCTTTGGACAAAAACCAAGTTCAAAATCAATTCTATCAGTTTAGTTCGATCAAGTACGAGACTGATCTCATCAACATTTTGTTTGACAACAAAGAACAAAATTCTCAATCTTTCTGAAGTCAAAATCAAAAACTTTCTTTGAATCAATGTGTTGCTCGCACAACAATTCAAAAAGGGGTAAATGTAACCACCTGGATTTGGTCTGTTCTGACTATAGACCCTATTTTCCCTAAGTGTGATCATACCCCCAATTATGTCATGACAATCTTACTTTGGCATAATTCATTTTTAAATCAAATTTAATGTCCTGGGTGATTTTTATCACTAAATTATATTAACTATTATAGCCATATGATTCAAATCAATTCAAACTGATTAAATCAAAACAAATTCAAACATGGCTATAGTATTTAATTATAAAGGAATTAAATAAACCCCTAAATCAATTGTCCACTTGCAAATAACTCATTCCCCTAGCCTATTTAATTTAATTTAAATGGCTATAGTCCCCTTAATTATTAAAAAGCAATAAAATGCTTAAATAATTAAATTCCTATATTTTAAATGAGTTTAATTCATTTCATTTATATTCTCTAAAACCCCAACCTAACCTATCTCAACCACTTCTACCCTGGGTTCTAACCCATCTCAACCTATTCCCCCCATGCTAATCTAATCCTAATTCTAATTCTATCCTAAACCCCCTCCTAATGTTGTCACATTCCATTAAGGAATGATTAACAACTCAACCCACTTGAGAAAGTCAACTTTCTCAAGCATGACTTCTCTAAAGGACAAACTTCCCAAGTTGATCCTTACTCCCTCCCATGCCTCTTAAATGAATTTCATTAATGACTCATTAATGGATATTCCCTCTTACCCATCCCTCATTAATGCCCAAGGCATTAATGGCTCTTACACATCAATAATGACCTTAGGGGCTCCATTAATGAACTTTGTCTCCCCTCTCTCTCTCTCATTCTTCTATAAATTGAAGGGATTTAGAGCTCATAATAAGCCTAAAATTTCAAATAGTAGTATTTATATGCCAAGATTTTGAAGGAATCTCAAAGCATTGTTATGCTACCCATTCCTTCCTAGCTTCATGCACACTCCATTAGTCACTTTCTTACATGGTTATAATGTCCATTTTAGACTAATATGCATGCTTAAATCATTAAATAGTTTGTTTTAAATTTAAATATTTCATGCTAGGTTGTTTATGTCACTGGTATTAGCATAATCTGAGGGTTGTTGTGTTATTTGCTACACACATCCTAGTTAGAAAGAAATAGGTCGATGTTAGGGTTTTATATGCTCATTAACCCTTGTTTCTCACTAACAGAATAACTTATTGAAGTGTTGTGTCGCAGGTAACAAGTGCACAAATATACACACACACAGGTCACAGACTGGAATTTCAACATGGAAAGGTGAAAGTTTTTTATAATAAGGCGAGTCAGACTGCTACTGGAGAACAATCTAAAGGTAATTTGTGTTATCTTGATACTTTTATGAAGAGTTTCCTATTTTCTAAAGTTGAAGATGTTTGGCTATGGTACAAAAGTTAATTTTGACAATTTGATCAAAGCGAGTAAAAATAATAGAGTCAGAGGATTACCAAGATTAGAGAAATCTGATAATGTTATGCACAAAGAATGTCAAATGGGTAAAATGACTAAATCTAGTTTTTTAAGAAAGACTTATGTTACACAAGGAATTTTGGATTTAGTGCATACTGATTTATGTGGACCCATGAGAACTCAAAGTTACTATGGAGACATATATTTTATTTTATTTATGGATGATTATTCTAGAATGATGTTTGTAATGTTTTTAAAAGAAAAATCTGATGCATTTCAAATGTTTAAGTGGTACAAGGCCAGAGTTGAGAAAGAAATAGGAAGACAACTGAAATATCTGAGATCTGATAGAGGAGGTGACTTTACATCTAATGAGTTTACACTTTTTTGCAATGAAAATAAAATTAAGAGACAAATGTCAGCACCCAGGACACCTCAACAGAATGGTATTGCTGAGAGAAGAAACACATGTATTGTTGATTATGCAAGGAAACTGATGATTGAGAAAGGTATTTCACAAAACCTTTGGAGAGAAGTAGTCAATACTACTATTTACACATTAAACCGAGTACAAATGGAGAAAGGTACCAACATAACACCTTATGAAATCTGGTATGAACACAAACCTAATGTGAGTTATTTCAAAGTTTTTGAAAGTAGATGTTATATCTTGAAAGATTCTAGAGAAGGAAAGTTTGATTCTAAAGGGGATGAAGAGATATTATTAGGATATTCTACAAGGAGTAAAGCCTATAAGTGTTTGAATAAAGTTACCAAACAAATGGTGGAAAGTGCAAGTGTGAGAATCGATGAGTTTGCATAAAAGAGTGATGAAGAAAGCAAAATGGAACCTAAAGACTATGATAAGTTTGTATATGTACAACCTATTGTTTCTTACACCATACCGAGAGCACCTACCAAGGAGGAAGCTGAACATATAGCTCAACAAATGAGCGATGAGGATGAAGCACCGAGACCTACCAAGCCTGTATTAGCAAAGTATGTGAGGAAACACCACTCCCCGAGCAATATTATTAGAAATAAAGATGTTGGAGTGATGAAACGAAGTAAGGTAAGAGATAATACATGTTTTATATCTATATTTGAGCCAAAGAAAGTTAAAGATGCACTATGTTGGTTGTATTTCCCGTTTTGAAATTTTGCTATAAAATTTTTGGGTTCCCAGTGATGTTCTTGCATGAAATGTCAATTCCTTTCCAAAGTGCTATCAAATTTTCCCTGCAAATGTTGTTCTCCAAGTGATAAAATCAATGAAATGTGTAAAACCCTAAGTTCTCGGTCAATTTTATCCTTTTCAAAGAAAAAACCCTAGTTCTTCATGATTGGCTTCTAATTTGCAGTTACCTTTTTCAGAAATTTCAAATCACTTAAGTAATGTGATCCTTTTCATGTTTTAAGTCAGTCGCGTAGTCTCTTAAAACTTTCTAAATATTCCCTTTTGTTATGAGACTTGACGCAAAGCTTTGGTCACGTGGTCTCAGAAGGAAAAGAATATAATTCACAAGATTGGGAGATTTAACGCGAGCAGTTGATTTTCAAGCTGATCCTACGGTGGGTGTGAAGTCTCAAAATAAACTCCCGAGTTAAGAGATCATATGGCGAATTTGAATTCCATTTAGTCGTGTAGTCTCACAAACTTACCAAGGTTAAGACATGGTTATATCTATTCAGTCACGAGATCTCTAAAGAAAACAAGGGTTAAGTGAATTTTTATGAGATCTAGCGACAACCGTCAAATTCAAAGATGATCTTGTGGCCAGCGTTTAATCGTGAGATAAAAGTACAGATGAGTAAAAGTTCAAGAGATTCAGTGACTCTGTCAGATTGAGGAAAGATCTAAAGGTTGGCGTTTAATCTTAGAATAAACCTTGAGTTAGATGATTTGTTCAATGACAATGAGATTCAGTTAGTCGCTAAGTCTCCATATGAAATGTGGTTAGCAAAGGTTAAGTCAATGCTAGTTGAAGTTTGTAGCAGGTAAATCAGGATTGTATATGATGAAAGATCTGATGGTTGGAGTTAAGTCTCTGAAAAGGGTAAAAAAATCATAGATTATCTAGTGACTCAGAGGTAATGCTTCAGATGCTGACACGTGTTTAAGTCATCCCAGAGATTTGTGGCATGCATAAAGTCTCAAAGAAAACCTGTGGTTGGGAAATTTATCTAGCAACTTAGAGATAGCTTGTAGTCATGAAGTCTCATGACAAACTAGAGTTAAGGATAAATATTGGGAGATTTAATGTGATCCATTGGATTAAAGATGATCTAATGATAGTCATGTAGTCTCTGATTAGATGCAGTAAGTACAAAATGAAAGAGAGATTTAACGCAAACTATCAGGTTAAAGAGGATCTAACAATGGTCGTGTAATCTCTAACTAAGCTCATGGTAAACCAGAAAGTTCAACGACTTTGATTTTCTCCAGTTGCGTAATCTCTAAAAGAAAGAAGGTTGAGTAAAGTTGAAAGCACGGTTAATATGAAATATCTGAACCGTTGATAGATTTCAGATCGCATGGTGCACATTAAATCTCATGATAAAACTAGAGTTAAGGCTAACTCTCAGTGACAAGGAGATAGAACAGTTGCATGGTCACCAAAGAGAATTGGAGTAAGAGTAAGGTAAAGTTATAAGGGTTTTGTCTCGCGCCATGATGTACAGTCACTAGCCAATTAAAACAAAAGGATTGTGACAACATGTACGAAGTCTGCTGAGCTGTAATAATGTGAGCCATTTATATCAAGCATAGAGTTTATTTTGCATATAATAAGGTTTTTAAAACTGACAAAAGCACTCATGATTACCCCAGTTGGCTTTTTTCAAAATTGATCACCTGTCAACCTCAGGCGCCACAACTAAGAGAAATTGATATCAAAGAACGCAGATTAATGATAGAAGTGATTGAATAATAGTTTCATGATATCAAATAGACTGGTACATTGATTTCTCATGAATAAATAATCATTACCGTTTCTCATTTCAGTTTACCAAAGTTTCAGAATACAGAACTAAAAATTACATGAGTGTTAGTGCTTTCAGAAGAACAAAATTGGTTGGGTTTCAGTGTGAAGGAACAAGAATTTGTGTTTAAGATCAACATTGTTCAGATAAGAACATAAAAGATGAGTCAAGCAGCAAGTGTGGCCTCAACCAGTGGAAAGATTGGAGACGTCGAAGATGATCAGAAAGGAAAAATAAATTACTTTGATGAATTTGTGGCTCTGTTACCAGGAACTAGTCAGGGGAAAAGGTAAATGATGAATTCCTTGCTGATGATATGTCATATTGTAGAGATGCTAAGACTCCTGATGTTTCTAGATACCATCTTTTCAATTACTTTCATAAAAATAATGATAGTCATGTTCCTGTTTCAAACTCGTGGACATCAGGGTTGGCTAAATTGATATTACCAGACATCTTTATAGATGTTGATTTGTTGTTTGAATTGGCCAATAGATATGATACCATCTATAAGACCATCAAGAAGGATGATGGAACAACCTGTGTTACTCTAGATAGGGCATCTTTCATGAAAGCTTTCAACCTTTACAGTCTCTGCACCACAGAGATAGACCTAAAAGCATTAGAAGCTAGGTATGTTAGGGAAGCCTCCATTGTGGCTGAGTTGATCCAAGGTCATGTGCCTAAAAATACCAAAAATTATATAGCGGCCATAGAAAATTCCATTGCACCCTATTGGTCCAAGGATTTAGCTTTTTATATGAAATATATTTCCTATGGACTGTGTAGATTTTTAGGAGTGAATGAGGGTAGAGATAGGATATCTTTTGATATTTTGATGATTGTTTTGGATCTTCAGAGTCCACATGTTAGCACAGATTTTGATTATATCCAGTATGTTATTGATTGAATGCATCAGGGGTTCACAGACATTCAGAAAAAGGAACCCAAGCCTAAATTATTGCAGTATTCTCTTTTGATGTATTTGATTTTGTTTTACAATTTCAACGTCATGGACCTGCAAAATTTGAGACCAAGGAGATTCTTCCAAAACCAATCCAACCCTATACAACTCTGGTTGAGGGTTTGGAATTGCGTCAAGAAAAATGAATTCTATGCATTCCAGAATTGGATGGTGTATCCAATTCTAAGTTGTTTAGGAGTAAACATGACAAGATTGCCAATCAAGGTATTGCAGCTTCTCAGGCCTTGTTAGTTTGTGGATAAGTGGACAGGAGACCATAACAGGGGGAGATTTCTACTATAATAAATATTTTACTTTAATAAGGGTTTATGGTTGCTCCCATCCACCACATATACTTCCATATTGTGTGCCACCAAGGATAGTTGTTATGGAGTTCATCTAGCAATTGATGTTGACTGATAAGGAGCATTTGGCTTCAAATAGAAAATGTACCTTTACACACCGACACTTTAAAGTTTACAAATTCATAGTTGGCAAGAGGGCATTGGTCTCAGTAAACAGATGGTTGGGTCATTTAAGAATGAATGTAGCCTTGTACAAGTATGTTGACACGGAGATTTTCATTAAAAGTGCAAAGAAACTTTTGACACCAACCATTCCAAATACCAAAGAGCATGAGCATTGTGTAGAGGAGGACCTTATAAGGAACATCTTAGAAGATGATAAAGTTGCAAGAAGGGCAGAGACATTCCAAGAGATATTGGATCTGGAACAACAAATCAAGAAGAAAGGGATCCCTTTTGAGGGTTACTTCCCAGACGTGCCTTATTTGCAAAGACTTGATAAGATGATGGAATCTTATAACACATTGTGTAACCACCTTGAGGCACTAATAGAAGATAAGGAAAGAGGTCCTAACAAGCACTCTTCCTCAAAGTATAGTGACATTAGTTATTCAGTGCATAGCCATCCTCCAATGGATCAGCCACCCTCAACACAGGAAAACATAATAATGGATCTTACTCAAGTTCCTGAGGTTGAGGTGACTGATGAACCTCCCAAAAAGAAACAGAAAGTGGAAATAGGGGAGCCTTCTGATGTTAAGACATAGAAGAAGAAAAAGGATAAGGTGAGTGCTTTAATCACTGGTAATAGGGCATATGACCATTAGCTCAGGAAGTTACTAAAGGAAGGAAAGAGGAATATAGAAGATGTAGAAGAAAAAGTTGAAATACTTATTTTATTGTGTTGGAATGAAAGAGAGCTTCAACAATAAATTTTTTGAGTGATGATGATTTCATCAAAAGAGAGGAGTTTAAAATATTTCTAATTTGGAAGAAGAAGCAAGATGTAGGATCACAATTGCAGTTAACAGAGGGTGGCCAAGTGCCAAGTGAAGCCTTGCAAGCTTTGCAGGCTTATGATCCTGAAGTAGAGAAGATGACACCTGAGGAAGGTAGACAATTGGTTAAGTCTAGTGGAATGTTACTTGTGCCTAGCATGGATCTTACATCAACATTTATCATTGACTAGATAAGAAGGCAGCCTGATATAAAATTGTCTTCACAGACACATCTGGGAGAAATAATTAGGGGATGTGGATATAATACACAATCCCAAACTTTCACCATGTGGGCTCTGGCTCCTAAGACACAGAAGCCATCACTAATTAATGTGCAATAAAAAATGGATGGGGATAAGATCATATGGTCTAACCATAATACTGGAGATTTGGAAATATCACAGGCCCTTACTCATTTTGCTCATCTGGATGAAGCTAAAGTTGAACATATGTCAAAGAGGTATAAAAAATTGTTTGATGAAGCAAGTGATGTAGTAAAGGATAGAGAACTATGCTTGATTAAGATCAATGCATTAGAGAAGCTAGTGGCATAATTAAATCATAAATTAAAAGAAATCCCTGAGGCTATTTTTGCTTCACCTATGCAAGTTGTGGATGCACTAGTACAAACTGAGGATGCAGGGGATATTTCAAAGGAAACATAGCAGAAGGACAAAGATAAGAATAAAGAGGCTTTGGAAGCCTTGGGCAATATATTACAACATAGGATCAATGTCCTAAAAGACAAATTTGATTTAGTAGACAGTGCTTACAATAAGTTTTCTGGTATGGAAATAGAGGTAAATAATTATATTTCAACTTTGAACCCTTATTTTGAAACTTGGTCAGTAAGGACAACTTTGTTTGAAAGGTTAGAAACCCTACAACCACTTAGGGCAGATCTCCCTGAGATTGTGTGTTAAGTGGGTGAGGGAATTGAGTAAATTGGGGTTACCTTGTCTTTCTTCAAGGGCAAGGAAAATCAGATTGAGGCTAGGGTCAAGATGTTTGGCTCAAGATATAATAAATGTATTCCTCCAATAAAGGGAGAAGATGATGAGATTAAGGAAGTAGAAGTATGGAGAGGTGAATTTGATACATTACTGCCTAATGAAGAGGCATTTATGTCAGACAGTAATGAATTGGATATGGAAAGGTTTAATAAGACCTTAGATGAGGCCATCAAAGCCGAGACAAACTTTAATAAGTTTGTTGCAGATGTCAAGATCATTAGAGATGCCAGATGGGAAAGACAAAAGGCATAATTACAAAGCATTCAGAGCTTTAATTGGCCTACAGAGGCAGAGTTTGCAGCATGGGATGTTCTCACCAAGCCCAAGAAAAAGAAACCTGCAACAGTTGACTTAGATATATTGGACATGGAGTGAATAGACACATGGCACCTGGTCTATGAGCACATGGAGGTTATTCATCAGTAAGACTAGTGTAAGTTAGCCTGTATTGGCGGTCACTAGATCTCGCAACTATTTGAGCCTATCCAGAATATCTACAGATAAAGGTGCCAGCTATCAAATATTTGAAGATCAAATCTGATTGTCTTCTTTTTTTGTCTCTCCACCGCTTGAGGGTGTTATTGCTTTTTGTCTTTTAGTATCTTTAAGGGTTAGGTCTAGCCATCTGAAGCTTTTTGCATCCTTGGTCTTTAAGGATTCCAAGATGGATAAGACTATAAATAGCAAGATAGAACATAATTGTAAGCATGGTGAAATATATAACTACAAGGCAAACTTCTCATTTTTGTCTGAGTTTTATGCTTTTAGTCTTTCAAATGTATTGAAGCAGTAACACATTAATAAAATACATTGCAGTTTCTATTCTATATCATTTCTTGTCTCTTTATATTTTTGTTTAAGCTCTTGTATGTTTAATTTGTAAGGCATCTTAATATACCAGTTACAAGGTGATTGTGCAATTACTTGTAAGTTTCTTTCAAGGAAGGAGTAATTCTTATAAGTGGTTCCAGAGAGTTAAACATTGTATAAGGATTTGATACAGGGGTGTGGGAATGAAAAGGTAGATTATAAGGCATTCTATCTGAACTACATGTGTTTTCATTAATTAGTTTACTGTGGATTTATATTTGATATTGACTCTTTTCCCAAGAATTAGGCACTGGTTTAGGGTTTTACAAGTAGTTAATCATCATCAAATATTAAAGCAATAAATCATTCATTTTTCAGTTACAAAGAATATATATGTTTAAGTAATTGTATTAGAGAATACAGTTCAATTTATTGATTACTTAAAGAGTGAATCACTAGGTTAACCCTCATGAGTTAAAAAAACTCCAAAAGGAAGAAGGATGAGAATCCTTATCTCACGGATGTTTGCTATTGTTATGATCATAATTTGTCTTGTAAAGCTCTGTATTAAGTTAATTATTGTCATCTGCAAGATGTTTTATCAGTTGATACAGTGAAAGACAATTAGCCAATTAGTGAAAGCCCTAATCTACTATTACAGATATTGAGAATCAATAATCTATTGAAGGTACACCCGCCTGAGTTTGTGGATCTTGAAGTAGAAGGAGGAATTAGTCCTCATCAATTAGGCTTTGTCTTGCATGAGTTAGAAATTGGACGTATAATGTTTAAGCATTCATACTGTATTAAGATCCTGCAAGAAAAAGCTCTAACACACTAGATAATGAAGATTGGATGAAAGCAATGAAAGAAGATTTTGATCAGATAGAAAAGAACAGTACATGGACTTTATTACCTAGGCCAAAGGATAAAAATGTTATTGGTACTAAATGGATTTTCAGAAACAAAGCTAGAATGGTTTGCAAAGTTTATGTACAAGAAGAAGGTATTGATTATGGACAGACTTTTGAGCTTGTTGCTAGATTGGAAGGAGTTAGAATACTTCTAGCTTATGCGGCTTACAAAGAATTTAAAGTTTATCAAATGGATGTCAAGTCTACATTTCTGAATGGGATACTAGAAGAAGATGTTTACATTGAGCAGCCTGAAGGATTCATTGAGATCACAAATAAGAACAAGGTATGTAAATTACACAAATCTCTTTATGGTTTGAAGCAAACACCCCGAGCACAGTATGAGAGATTTTACTCTTATCTAATCAAAATAGGATTTCAAAGAACAAGTGATAACAATAATGTTTACTTGAAGTGTGACAGTGACAACAAGGTTTTGATTGCTGAAATTTTTGTTGATGATATTATTTTTGGAGGCAATAACACCTTATGTAAGGCATTTATTGATTTAATGAGAATTGAGTTTGAAATGTCAATGATTGGAGAGATTAAGTTCTTTCTAGGTCTACAGATACAACAAGTTGCAGAAGGGATCTATATTACACAAGCTAAGTATATCAAAGAGATCCTCAAAAATTTTGGTATGGAAGATTCAAAGCCTGTTGAAACACCAATGGCCACAGGATGTAAATTGTGAAAAGTAGATGAGACACAAGAGGTGGATAATACTCTTTACCAATCCATGATTGGTAAATTGCAGTATGTTATTCATAGTAGACCTGATATAACACACAATGTTGGGATTGTTATAAGATTTTATTCTAATACTAAGGAATCACATATGTATGCACTCAAGAGAATCTTTAGATATCTGAAAGGAACTGAAGATTTTAGTTTATTGTACAAGAAAGGAGGTACTTTTGATCTGCGAGTCTACATTGATGCAGATTGGGATGGAAATATTGATGACAGGAAAAGTACTAGTGGAGGATCATTCTTTCTAGGTGAAAGATTGGTCACATGGCTAAGAAAGAAGCAGAGTTGCATTTCACAGTTTATTTTTGAGGCATAATATGTTGATGCCGCCATGAATTGTGCGAACATTGTTTGGATCAAACAACTACTTGAACATATGAAAGAGATTTTCTCATATCCTATAACTATTTTTTGTGACAACACAAGTGCTATCAACATATCAAAGAACCCGGTTATGCATACAAATACCAAGCACATTTCTATCAAGTATCATTACTTGAGAGAACAAGTTCAAGAAAAAAATGTGGTATTGGAATATATGAATTCAAAGGACCAACTGGGTGATATCTTTACAAAGCCACTATCGAAGGATGTTTTTGAGTATCTCAGAGGTAAACTAGGGGTTCTTCCCCTATCCGATATTTAATAAGACCATGAGGCATGCTACATCAATTCTATACTTTATTAGAATATCTATTCTTGAATTGATGTTAGTATGACACACTTTAGGTGATTCTGGAAGTTGTGTGGAGACTTCTGTATGTAATGAATATTTGTACATGTAAGGTATAATCCATTGCTGAAACAATTTTTCAGGAGTATGACATTTTGACATTGTTTTCAAAGAGGGAGAGAATGAATTGATGACATTTATCCATAAGGGAGATATTGATGAAAGTGGAAGAGAATGTATTTCTACTATTAACTCATGAAGGAGAATCAGAATGTATGCTACAATATCAGAAGATTTATCCAAGAGGGAGAATAGTTTGATGATCAGAAACAAAACTATCAGCTCAAAGGGAGTAATGACAGAGATAGACAATATTGAGAATTGTCATCATCAATTGTAATAGTAATACTATAGTGTTTCCATCAATGCCAAAGAGGGAGATTGTTAATCAACTGATGGAGATGATGAAGACCGAGTGATACTAGGTATAGATGTTTGTAGAAATGGTTAGATCAGTTGTTATTTTCTCATTGATTTCAAGCAATTGATTACTGATTTTTATTGAGTTACCATAGCATAAGGAGAAGTTAAATGGGTGAAAAATGCATATCAGACAATGATGAAGTAATATTGATATAGTTGTTTGCTACTATATATTTAATGTTATCAAGTTGGTACATTTGGTTGATTAAGTCATATATTGCAAAGATTTAAGTTATGTCTGAAAAGAGTTACTCTACCGAGCTAGACAGAGTCAGTCGATATAGAGTTGTGTCAGTCGGTTTCAGTAACTGAGCACCGAGAATGAGTTAGGTACCGAGCAGTGAACGAAGTTAGTTACCGAGTATAGGGTATTGATTGAGAATGATGATAAGATAAAATTTAATACGAAGCTATGATGATCTGGATGTTGATAAGAATTAAAGGAAGCTTTTTAGAAGATCTACAAGTGAGAAAATTCAATGAGAAGATCTAAGGCAAAGACTAAGTGGTTAAACCCGATTATTAAAGTTCCAAGACAAAGTTCAAATTAAGAGGTAAAAATTAAATGGTTTACCAAGCTAAGATTTGTGAAGAAGATGATCGAACGACTGAGCGCAAATGATGGAAAACCTAAGCAAGGAGATTAAGAGGCAAAAGTTTGTCTATATAAAGGATGAGAACTAAACATAAAAGAGATGTTGGTGAGTTGAATTAAAAAGAAGAAGCTAAAGAACATAAGTTTTCGAGCAGAGAAGAGAAGTAGAAAGAGCATAATCTACAGTTTAATAGCAGAGACAAATGGAGTATGTGATGCCAGTATTCATGTGAACATAAAGGATCTGACCCAAGCAAAAGGCAGTTTCTATATTTACAGATCAAATTTTTATTGTTGCTTATTAGCATTTGTAACATAGAAAATCTCTTAACCAAGTGGATTTAACAGCCCTATCTGTAAATCTTAAAAATAGGTGACATTCCAAAATAGTGTTTAAAGTCCTCTAACAAAGTCACTCTTAACAGGGTGAAGATCTTAACAGACCTGAGGTAAATCCTTTAACAGGGTCACATCTAGCAAATTTGATTGTAATCTTTATCAGGATAAGTTCTTAACCGAGCATACTTTAGAAGGGTACATTTTTATTGTGGGTCACATTTCCCATAGAATGTTTTCCCATATTGGGTTTCCTTGTTAAATATGGTGTTAACTGAGTTTGAATGATTGATTTGCATATTATGAAATGTATGGTTGTTTAAGTTATTAAGTTATTTGGTGAGTCGGTACTGTATTCACTTCTACCGAGTGAATCAGTGAGCTAAGTTTTAAGTATTAAAGTTTGATTTTGTTTGATTCACCACCCCTCTCAATGGACCAACAACTAAAGTATTTGGAGATTCACAACTCATCATAAAGAAATTCCTAGATGAATTCCAGACAAAAGACGATAAGTTGCTACCCTACAAAGAATTGGTAGACAAAATGAAAGAGCAATTTCTAAACTTACATATCACGCAAGTGCCCAGATTGTAGAATAAAGAAGCAGATGCAATGGCCACCAATATTGGATCCCTTCTAGAAATTCCTTGGGATGCAACACATTATGAATTATTGGTTGAGAAACTCCATGCACCTGCTTACGAGAACGTCGATTCTGAAATGGTGTGTGTTTTGGTTGGTCCCTTGTCCCCAGGTACCACGACATCCATGCTTATCTAAAAAATGGTATCATATCCCCCACCTCACAAATACCCAATGCCAAAACCTTATTTGTAGAGCATCCCGCTACACTCTTGTGGCTAATACCCTATATCATTAGGGATATCATGACATTCTCTCTAGATGTTTAGACTCAAATGAGGCCGCCTTGGCATTACGGGAGGTACACACTAGAATTTGTGGTGCCCACATGAGTGGCATGGTCTTAGCCAAGAAACTTCTTAGAGTAGGATATTATTGGCCCACAACGGAACATGATGCTTACAATTTTGTAAAGAAATGTCTACCATGTCAGTAGCATGTCAATCTGATTCATGCCTGGGCACAAGATCTACATCTCATCACAACTCCATGACCATTCTCATGTTGGGGCTTTGACCTCGTTGGTAAGATCACCCCTCTATCCTCAGAGGGAAACAAGTATATCATCACTGTTATTGAGTATTTCACCAATGGGTGGAAGTAATTTCGCTCACCCTCACAACATGAGTCCAAATATCCAATTTCATCCTTTACCACATCATCTATCATTTTGGCGTTCTGTCCACCATTTTCACATATCATGGCACGCCATTTGAAAACCAACAGATGAAAGATCTGTGTGCCCAATTCCACATCCACCATTGCTTTTCTAGTCCATATTTCCCACAAGAAAACAACCAAGCTGAGGCAACTAACAAAACCCTCCTAAAAATCCTCAAGAAAGTTGTCAATGATTCTGGTCGTGATTGGCACCTCCAAATCAATCCCACCCCTTGGGCATATCATACTTCTTATCGCACTCCAACAGGCACCACCCCCTACTCACATGTGTATGGTGTGGAAGTTGTCTTACCAATTGAGGTCGAATTACCATCACTGCGCGTTTCACTTAAGAACCTAATCACAGATGAAGACTACCGCATGACATAACTACAAAACTGGATATGTTAGATGAGAAGAGACAAAAAGCCTATGATCACC
Source organism: Thuja plicata (assembly GCA_018584345.1). NCBI lineage: Eukaryota > Viridiplantae > Streptophyta > Pinopsida > Cupressales > Cupressaceae > Thuja > Thuja plicata. Next base: position 2,429,569 of record MU228269.1, read on the forward strand.
TTGTTGTCTACCAGAACATGATTAAGAGAAGCTATAACAAGAAAATTTGTCCACGAGAATTCTAGGTGGGGGATTTAGTCCTCATAGAGAACCAAAAGGTGCAAGCTGATAGAGAATTTGAGGTTACTTGGTTGGGCCCATACGTCCTCACAACATTTTTTTGGCTCAGGAGCATATCAGTTATCTACACCCGAAGGAGAACCTCTGAATGATCCCATCAATATCATTCACCTCAAGCGGTTCTATGCCTGAGTCATAGTGTACCCCAATTATCTAAAAATATCCATAAAAAGTATAAAATGTCCTGAAAAAATCAGTCTTGGTGAAAACTTGGTAAACAGGCGCCTTGATGATCACAAAAAAATAAAAATAAAAGTAGAAAAATATGAAAAGTAAAGAGAAATAAATCGTCCAATGGTGAAAACTTGGCAATCAAGTGCCTTGGACAAGTATGGGTGATGAAAACTTGGCAAACAAGTGTCACACATAGTCGACCATACCATTATCTATAAAACTCTCATTCCCATCAATATCATCCACCCATCCACCACCCCCAATCAAGTCTCCATCACAGAACCCATATTCCTTGGGTGTTCCATTATCGTACACACCTGTTACAGAATCAAACTGTTATCCCAAATTTATGTGCTTCACATCAGTCAATTGTATATTATACCCTATCCCAATCATTGAGCTTTGCACATAACTTTTGTATATATGCTGCTTGTTTCAGTCTTGTCTCAGCGCCAGTCCAGTCCTCTATTCAGGTCCCCTTGTACATATCCAATATCCTAGATCAGTCGTCTTGCAAAAAGTGATCTAGATTCTTTGTTCCTCTAAGTCTTGTGCTTCAACAAGTTCCTTCAGAGAAACTCTTGATCTTGTGATTGTCCTTGATACATCTTTTTTCCATCCAAACACAAATTTGTTGTCTCCCCCATCAACATGTCCTTACAGGATGTATCCATCCTCATGTTTGACCTAAATCCAATCAGTCCTCCATACTTTTGATCTGTCTGGCAATATAAATTTTGTGGATACTTATTTTGATCTTGAATTTTTATTTTGGTTCTTGATTATCATTTTCGGCTTTCTAGGTTTCCGTCCTCCTCAAAGTTGTCACGATCCTTTATATCATGGTACACTACAAAGGGATGCACTTGAGATAAGGTCTTGATCTCTTTTTTTGCCTGTGAGTCAATTAGACATGTCCCTTGCATACTCAACATGTGATCCTTTCGTGATTACATGGTGCATTTGGGAAGTGTCATTTGTTTGTGGGTTACCCAACATCGTTTCCATCTTGAATCTCTCGGGAGTCATGTGTGATGTCGGGGAAACCCTTGTGTGCATGTTGTGTCAGTCCCATGCAACATTGGTGACAAGGCCTTGTGTTCCTAGTAACCTTGGTAGGTCTCTGGTGTTTCTATATTAAACTAAGTGCTCAAAACTACATGGTGGTATTTCATTTCGAAATACCCTGCGCTCAAGCTTCAAGAAAAATCCCCCCAACACTCCCCAGAAAAATCCCATCAAAAATCCTAAGCAATCCTAACAATCCGAGAAACCCCAAACCCAAAGCAAAAGCCCCCCAAACCCAATCCAATCCTAAAAATGCAAAACCCCCCATCCTAATGCAAACTTGAATCATTCAACCCTCTCGTTGCCTATTTTTCCTAACCCATGGATTTTGATTATGCAAATATTAACCCCAACTCCCTCTCCTAGTTAGCCTCTCATAGCGAGGGTCTAGTCGGGCCGTGATATGTTGCATATATGCATCCCACCTATGCATTTCGCTCCACATCCCTATCTAATTTCACTTAGTTTTCATTCATTCTTAGTTTGCATTCATTTCATTAAGTGCATTTATTTACAGATTTAGCTCAATAACATTAAATCATTATAGTTGTCGCATTTTATAGTTAGATTTAAAAACTTTGCAATTAATTCATTTTAAGTGTTCATTTTTAGGTGAACATTTTATCACTTTGCATTCATTAAATCATTTTAGTCCTCTTGCATTGTTCACCATTTTTTATTGCATTACATACATATGTCACATAAATTCAAATCATAAGTTGCCTCATAATAAACCAAAAGCATCATGTGCATCCATCACATATATAAACACATTAAAACATAAAACACACACACACATAACATCCATCTTGCATCCACACACGTTAGTAGCTGCATCCTGCAAAAACCACATCTCACACAATGCATCACATAGATATAGAACTACACATACAAGCATTCATCTTGCAACACAAACATGTCATCATACCATAATCACATAAAGCATCCATCCTGCACCACCAATGCGTCAGTCCATCATAAATCATCCATATGCATAATACATCCATAAAAAGAAAAACATGGCATATGAGACATGAAGCTCACCCAACTCAACATCATATATATAGTCTCGCAAAAATAGAGATAAAGTCCCACAAAAACTATCATGAAAGAATAAATGTTGAATGTCCATCATCACAGAGTGAAAGACTCATATAGTACAACATGGGCCATGTGTCCCAAAAACAAATACATCATATCACATGTAGTATATCACTGCCCATCTGGTCCTCCTATGGGAGGATGGCTCTCTGGGTCCTACATCGAGGTATCCAGTGGGTCCATTTGCTCTGTGGGTACTTGTCTTGCCACCACTATCATCCTAACTCTAGTTTTGGTCCGCTAAGTAAACATCAGAACCCCTGCCCCTGTGACCGATAGCCTCAACCTTGTAATCAGCCTATCCCCTAGAGTACCTGTCCCTATCCCCTGCCTCTCCCTCGAGGCCCCTGTGTCAGCACTCTCTGCATCCTGCATCTAAACTGAACTCCCAGCCGACTATCTCTAACTCTGATTTTTACCTGACCAGTGGTTCCGTCCCTGTCCCTGAGTACTATGTGATGATCCTCCCCCATGTTAGCTTCCACCTGACTGTCGGCTAGGCCCTCCACCAATAATCAAAGATCCCCCCATTGACCTGTATGACTCTCTCCTATCTCGAGGCACCGCTGCATGATACATCGCTCAATACCACCCCACCAGCTCTCTGACCTCTGTGAGCTTTGTACTCAACCTCAAAACTATTGCGGTATCAGCACCTCCACCACCTCCCCCTACTAGCTTTGTCCTTAAACCTCCAATATCCTGCAACAACCCTTCTCTCTCCCTCTGTAGCCTATCCCGCTCCATCTTGTAGGCATCCCTCTCCCACAAATAAGTATCACTCTCCTCCATCATCGTAAACCCCCCAGTCGTCATATGGGCCACTTGTCCTTGAGTATCATCCCTCTCCCCCCTCGCCTCATCCAGCTGTTGTGACTTGTGCCCTCCAATTTGCAACCTCTATATGTGCCTGATCCCACTCACGGGTCATGGCGTCCCTCTCCTGTCTGAGCGTGTCTCGCTCAGCCTGCAACCCATCTCTCTCCCCTGGGTGTCCCTCAACTATTGATTGGTGGCTGCGTGCAACAACTACAATGATCTGAGTTGCTCTATCAGCAAATCCTCCACCCCGCTTGAGGAGGATCCCCCTCTCCCGCCTGACCCTGTATTTGTACCTACAAGTGTTGATGGACCTTGAGTCCATGTCTCCTGTGTCCCTTTCTGCGACACTAGGTCCTATCCCCTATCTCCCTTTCCATCCACCTCCATCTCATCTCCCCCTTCGCCCACCACCTCCTCTCCCTCCTCCTGATCAACATCTCCCCTCACCACCTTCCCCGGGGCTCGTCTCGGTGGCACTACTATGAATGGTCTCCCCATCTGTGGTGTTCTAACTCCTCCCTGTCCTCCTGCTCTCCTCCCCACTCCCCTACCCCTCGCCACCTGGGTTGTTGTTGCCCTCACTCTCTCTGCCTCTGCTGGTAGGCTCGTCCTCCCTATAGCTCGTGGCCTCCAAAACCAGGCATGATACTCCTGAGTGCTCACTGCGTCGGCCTGCCCCCTACCAATCCCACTGTACTGGCTGAATAGCCCTCCATGTTGCGATCACACCCTGTATGTCGAGCAGTGGCCCAAACTTGAACTGCATCTCTCAGGTGGTACGCTGGTACCATTTCTCTACATCTGGTACCCCTTGGGTGTACCCAAACTATCGTGCCACTTGATCTGGCCTATACTGCTCAATAATATACTCCCACCGTCTAGTAAAAAATGTTGGGGTCATCCCGTAAGGGAGGTGCATTTGGTCCTCTGGCCATGGCCTCACTCTCTTGTATGGCCTCCATGTGATGTCATCCCTAATCTCGTCTATATTCTCCCTCTAGTAGTCTGTATCGTCCACGTCATGGTATGTCAGAGGCTCCCCCGAGCTATAGACCACTGGCTAGTCAGCCTTCCTCGATCTCCTGCCTACTTGCCTGAGCACTGCAATGTGCTCCCAAGCCCACACCTGGAGTAATGTGGCAAAGCCTATGCTCCTTCCCTGGCCCTCCCCACCTTGCTACACAATCTGGTGGAGATCCATGTAAAACTTAGCTAACATCAAAGCACCCCATGTTGCGGGTACACCTGCATCCACTATCTGCACGATCACTAGAAACAACGCTAGTGTCACGCTAGTCCCTCCCGTGTCAAGGGCAATGTACCCTAAAACTAATCCACAGACATAAAAATATACCCGCCTCGCTCCTGACGCTACATCAAGATATTTATCCAAGGCTAGTTGTTTGTGTCGTAAGATAGGTGTGACACCTGGCCCCACTAGTGTTGTCGGTGCCTACTACTGAGTGGTATCCCCAGCAATCACCTCGGTCCCTCAGATCGGTAGCCGAAAGATGCGATAAACATCCTCCAAAGTGGTTGTCATCTCCCATGTCGGTAGATGGAATGTGGCAGTCTCTGAGTGCCACCGCTCACAAAGTGTTGTAACCATAGCCATGTATGCCCTCCTATGGGGCATCCGCGCTAGATACCCTAGCCTCATTGCATCCACCTGCACCCAGTTAGCGGGTGTGAACTGATCCGCCGCACGTAAAACTGCAAATTGTCTCTCCCGTGACGTTAACCGATCCACGGACCACTGCAACTAGCCAAAACGAGTAGTGTTAGTATTCTTTTTCCACTTACCTTAGCCTAACAAACCCCCCATTCATATCGTTGCCATGTTCCCTTCTTAAACCCCTTGTTTTAACCCTGTCCCCACATTCCCAGAAAAATTATTACCTACCCGGGATCCCGCAGGCGCGGGATCACTTAACCTACTGCTAGCCCCAACCCTCGCAGGAATGCAATCCCGTAGTGACCCTACCCTACCCTCGCGAACCCTCGCGGGATAACGCAACTTTGTTCTAATCTTGCATTCCGCTCCGTGAATGTGATCCCGCAAGAAATTGTCTACGGGATCACATTCCAGTGACAAATCCCATGACCCTCCCCAAATTGGCGTTCCCACCAACAATCATATTCCCCCCTCATTCAACCCCATCCCACGCATTTTTCGTGGGATCACAATCCCGCCGGACCCGGGGGCGAACCAGCGTCCGCGAGATCACCGACTTACAATGTAAAATATGCAAAATAAAGCAAATGCCAAAGGTACTGGGTGAGGTTGCGCTCCTATCTGTCTATTTGGGGCTCGGTGTCGTACGCTCCTCACAATATCTCCTCGGTGCCTCGGTTGTCCCGCGTTCACCATCGCTATGTGCTATATCATAGCTCAAAGAAACAAAGGTTTTCTAAGCTCAATATGCACAATTGATCTCTTTCTTAGCCCTCCTGACCTTATATCCCTTGACGCATTTTCAACCCCCAAGCCCCCATTTTTATCCAATTTCTTCACAGGCCCCTAATTTCCTACCCATTCCGCATTTACTTACCCAGGTACTCCTTTCTTGTCGGCCCCGTTTCCTTTTTGAGACGCCGCCCGGGCTCCATTTTCTTTCCCTACTGCCCTCTCGAGGGGGTATCACCCAATCTAACTTTGTTTTCCCTATCCTGGGGCAACTTCGTTGCCTGTTGCTTCTTCGTGTCGTCTATTATTTTAAAACATCTTTGAAATAATGTTATTCTAACACTATGAATAAAAGGGACAAAATATAAACACCTAAATCTGATTACATAATTAAGTAATCTTATTTAGTTCTCTCCTAGGGCATTGATAATTAAATATTTAATCTGTCATCCCCTAGTTAATTAATTAACTATAGTTTGATTAATTATCTAAATGACAACGCATAGTCTGATAATTAATTAAATCCTCATTCCTTTATTAATTTAAATAAATAGACTTATCTATTTAAATTAATTCACTTTATCCTATTATCCCACTTGTGATTAAATAAATCATATTTAATCTATTTGAGCACATGGCTCCTAACTTTAACTCACCTAACCTTGCATCCTAACCTACCCCAACCACTTGACCCATAATCCTAACTCAAGCCAACCCACTCACACATACTAACCTCTCTTAACTAGTTAATTAATCTTGATTAACTAGTTATCCCCTCCACTCATTCTCTCTCCTCCCATCACATCCTCCTAATCCTCTCACTTGCCTACCAACCATCCTTGATCCAAGTCTAATCACCCCCTGAATATTTGCACAATCATAATCCAAGGATTAAGATTTCCTAAGCTACCCCAATGTCAACACAAGTCACATCTTCTCCAATCCCCAACCATATGCATTTAAGTCTTCCTTAAATGCTCTTACACTCCTTTTACACACTCCATCCATCTCTTACATTCTTGTCCCCTCTCACATCTCCCAAAATGGTCACATTCGCCAATTCTTCCAAACCTCTCTCCTTGTGACACTTGTCACAATGAGAGGAATTTGAGAAAACACAATCCATGTACTATCTCTCAAATGCATCTCCACCCTTCTTCAAGTTTGCATCTTGACCCTTCATTCAACCCTCCTCTTGCCTATAAATTGAACCCTTCACTCTTTCATTTTCATCCACCTTTTATGCATTGTTATCATGTCAAATTGAGAACCAAAATTAGTCTAACATCGTCATAATAATGTCAAAATCCTTTCAAACTCTTGAAGCTTGAGCAAATCACTTTGAGCACACATACCAAATCAAGTATTGAACAAATATACACTACAAAGGAGGCTACTTGAGTTTGAGGTTTGCATTCTCTTTTGGTTATTGGTTTTATTTGTAGTTCTAATATATTTGTTGCATTATTTTAGTTGTTTGAATATTATAACTAGTTTATTGTATTCCCTTAACTTCTATTTTATTGCATGCACCCATAACAAATTATTATTTTTACCTTGGGACCTCTTCCTAAAAATTAGAGCTTAAGCCCTCATCATGGGACCCCACCCTTATTTGGAATCTTCTCCTTCGAAATAGGAGCTCCTACATTTTAGCATTGCATATTTTAGGAAGGGGTCCTATGAGGGGGGCTTAAGCTCTATTTTTTAAGAAGAGGGTGGTCCCATGAAAAAAAAATTGTTTGGCTATGAGATTATTTGGAATATTCTCCTTCAAAATAGGAGCTCCTACTTTTTAGTAAGCGGGTAAAAAAAAGGTTGGGCTAGAAAATGCCCAAATGTTTTTCTACAATTTGTCAAATATTTAATTTCAATATTTTTGGAAAATGAGTTTTTTTAGTTATTTTTCTTATGCACAACCACCAACTTCCTTAAATGTATCAAACATTTAATTTCAGAATTTTCTTAAAAGTATTCCATTCATAAGACCACCAACTTCCTAGTTTAAAATTTACTAAAAAATCTCGGCGGCATAAGACTATGTTTAAGAAACCCCTCTCCATAAATCCCAACCTTACATCGCTAAAAAATAAATAAATTATAAAAATTAAAAAAAAAATAAAATAAAAAATTTATCGCATACTAAAATTCCACTGGGTAACAAAAAATTCTGCATAATTTTAAAACAGGAAAAATTTGGCAAATTCTCGCATGATTAGTAGAGTAAAAATTTGGCGATTCCCCTCTACTAATAAAATGAAATTTTCTCCATTTCGACAACAGACCAACATTCGAGAGAGCGAAGTTTCTTCCTGCAGAAGACAAGCAGAACCTTCAACGCCACGAACAGTTGAAGCCTTAACAACACCACTGGGATTGACAAATGTACCAGTGAGCAACAATGTAGGGGCACAACCTTTTGAAACCCTAAGATTATTAGTGGTAGGTGATGAACACATCATGCAGGGCTCATGAGCATGGAGTCCCGAAATAGGAGCACATGAATCCCTAGACCCTAGGTCAAGAGTAGGGCAACCACGAGCCCGTGTTGGAGAGTTGTTCGATACGCGCTGCGAGGGGCCAACATCATAAACATTGTTCAAAGGACGATGGATAATCGCGTGGAAAAGAAAGAGCCGCTCATGAGAGGCATAGGGATCTCACCATTGACAAACAGGGCAACAATGGGCGGGATAAGTTTATTTGAATCTCCAACGTTAGGGAATGGGAGTGCTTCCATCATAGCTATTTATTCCTCGTTACAATGATGCTATGTTGGAGCTGGAGAAAGTGAGGAAATTTGGGGAAAAGAATTTGTCCCCTTGCTTAGGTATTAGTAGTGATTGGAAATTTACTTGCGATTAGAGTGTTGTTTTGGCCGTTTCAATCAAGTCTCTCAGTTGTTTTTTTCTTCCCCTATTTCGCAAGGTTTTCCTTTCTTTATGGTGTTTCCATTTTGAAACGCTTTATTAATTCGTTGGTCAGATCCTTGTGTTGTTATTCTCCTCGCTTTTTAGTTCAGTAGCATTTTTTGCCTTGTTGGACTCTTTTTCTTGTTGTGGTAGTTGCTCACACAGCTGCTCTGTATAATATTATTGTCTTCATTAATCCAATGAAAAAAAGGAGAGAAAATGGAGTACATTGCAAAAAAATCAAGAAAAAGTTCAAAATTAGCTTTTTATATGACACTGCGTTAACTTGCATTCAGTATTTAATGCACAATAAAACAACTATCGGATTGAATGGGAAAAAATTACAATAACAGCTGCTCATGAGCGATTTTAGATCAGCAGGCACCATCAAACAGTATAAACAACCACTGCTGTTGACTGTAAAACAAACCAGAACATATCATTATTGTTGCCCAGTATTGACAAGGTACATACAGTCCCTGTGTCTTTAATGCAATGAAAAAAACAAAGTTTGCGCGCATTATAAAGGCTAACTAAAAGGAATATAAGGTTTACATACATTCCAGACCGCTTGGCATGCATGTCGACCATCCCGTGCAGCAAGTATTTGAATCTCTATAAGGAATTTCAACAATGGCATTACAATTGCATATCTGGTATCTTATGGGAACCTGGATTCATGAATGATCGCACAACTACGCCTAATTCAGGAAACTGGAAGTATAAATGCAGATGGATTTGCTATTTCGCCTATTTACTTGGAAAACAAATGGGTGCATTTATTTTTAATATATTGTGAGTTATTCCAACAAATAGACCGCTATCTTGGAATTCTTCTCCACTACAACGACTGTTTTTCATCCGTAAAATCACAACACAAAAAATAATCAATGACAATGGAGCTTAGTGTTTAATGCCCTTTATAATAACAGCGGTGAAGTTTATTAAGGAATAAGTTCATCTTGATTCTTCAGCATATATTCACACCATTCGTAAGCTGTACAACCACAAAATTATGCAGATGATAACAAGAAAAAAACACTAATACCTTAGAGAAGTGTCGGGCTTCTTGACGGATTTCCTTCACAGCAATACCCCATCCTTCCTTGGCAGCCCCGTTCTCAGCATCTTTAGCGAGAGCAAGACAAGCAGTTTGCTCTGATAGCTTTTCACATTTTTCGTTAGTGCGACCAGCCTCTGCAGACTCAAGATACTATTTCTATCAAGATGGGATCCACCGATCCTGAACCCCAGATCCACGCTATCCCCACTTTCAGCAATAAACACAAGAGTTTGCCCACCCGGAAGTCATCTATCCCTGGGAGGGTGGGGGGCAAACTCTTGATTCCCTCTAATGACAGCCCCCATTTCACACTTTCCCCTAAATAGCCCCAGGATCCCACCTCTATCAAATGCTAATCCCACCTTTACCCACCCCCCCTTTAGAGTACAAGATCTAGTTGAAACTAACAGTGGCTGGATGAAGCAATATGTTAACATACTCCACCAGATGTGGGGGCAGCAAAAGCAAGTGCGTAGAGGCAAAGCCTCTCCGTTCTCTTGGCCGACTGTTTGACGGTACTCTAGATACTTCTTGATTCTTTTTCTTGATGGTATGAGTAATTGGTGGGATACAACTGTTTTTTATGATGGCATTACATCCAACCTGAAACGATATATATCTTGATATATAAGATTGTGTGCCCTCTGATATGAAACATGATATTCAAGCCTCTTTTTTATATGTAGAATATCATAGGCCCTGTGATATGAAACATTATATTTCTTCCTCTTTTTTGTACGTAGAAGATTTCCTCTTTTTTGTACGTAGAAGATTCTAGTATGTTCTCAAACAAAGAGTAGATTGACCTGATATGATAATATGCTGATTGCTTCTGGTTTTCATGGCATACAGAAGTAACAAAGACGCATATATGTAAATGACCAAGAAAATATAAGGATACAATCTTGCAAGGATTGCATAGCAAAGAAGCCCTTAAAACAATGTTCATTTCAAGTTCAAGTCGAAAATAATCATTGACTTTAGTCCCACTTTATTTTAATAAATTCCAAAACGACTTTTGGAATTAGGGCAAATATACCTGATATAAAAAATGAAAGGGTACTTTGAATAGTGAGTGCGCTTAGGTCCCGTTTGGACGCAGGCATATCGGCCGATATACCGGAATATCGAATTCCGAATACGGTCTCCATTGTTTGTGTGCGACATCGAAGGATGGAATTGGAATTTCGGAATTCCAATTTTGCCCAAAAAATGAGCATACCATCTTCCACTTGAAAAGGTGGAATTAGAATTTGACCTCTAATTCCACCTTTCGAATGCCAATTTTTTGTACTGTCGGGTCCGGTTTCGGCCGTTTATAACTTTTGACGTCTGAAAATTTATGAGCAGCCTCCCTCGTTTGTTCTGTTTTTGTGTCCTTCGGAAATGCAGGGGTTTTGTCGAGGGAGCAATTAACAGAACTGGCAATTGGACTCGAAGCCAGCAGCCAGCGGTTCCTGTGGGTGGTGCGTGGGTACAAATCTGGGGATTCCTCTTCTCTGGAAACTGACATTTCCGAAACCCCCAACTGCCCCCATGCTAAAGGCACCTCCAAAGTCATCGAGAATTCTATCGGGGCAGGGCTCCCTCACATGATCG
>MU228269.1:2446814-2463133 GCA_018584345.1 Thuja plicata
CGCCGTGGTTTGGATTGGCCTCCTGCCACCTCTTCCAAGTATCCCCGCCTGGCTCTTGCTATCTCCCCGCCCAGGGCGGATGAAAAAGATAAAGAAGATGCTGATGATGATGGTTGCTTGCTTCCCGACCCTCCTGTCAATCCCACTAATGCGTGGGGATCAGATGATAAAGATCCTCCGCCTTCTGCTACTGCTCTTGCTGCCTAATGGCTTTATGTTTTTTTGATGAATAGTTTTTGTTTCCGGCTCTGCCGTGTGAACTCTGCGGGGTGATTTCTGTGTCCCCCGGCCCCTTTTTTGTGGATATGTAACTTTAATATTTTTTAATAGAGAAGGCACTATTCATAAAAAAAAAAAAAACCAGCTTAGAACAACCTACATTTGCTAATTGAGCTTAATTCCGAAATGATAGGGCACCCTCACTTCCAAATTCACACACCTTTCTCAAAGACTTGATCACATCAGAAAAATAACTCATATAAAACGCTAGAACTTACAAAGGGTTGGTTAAGGGAAAATTAATAATAAAAGAGACGAGGAAAAAAATATCTATGATAAATTTTCTTAATGTGAAGGCCAAAGAATTTAACCCTAAGTAATCTTATTTTGCTGCAGCAAAAGTTTTTCGTATTGGATACAATATTAACTCAGTTGAAGCTGATCTTGGTTGAGGCCCTAAATTTTCCAGTGTAACCTGGAAAGACGTTTCTACCCTAAATGCACCCGTTTCGGAAATGAAAGTTGTTTCGGGGACGGGAGGACGGCCAGAAATGTTTCCAAGCCATCCCTGATGAAGCATCAGAAACCATTCCCGAAAGTTGGAAACAGTCAATGGCCGTTTTGGAAACTGCTGACTGTGCCCCGGATGGCTGGGGACGGCCAAGCCATCCCCCTCCGTCGCAGGGATGGACAGCCTTTTCCAGCGACTGCAGCTTTATTTCATGACATTTTTAAAATACATTTGCAAATTTTTTAGAAACTTTTAGAGATAGAATGACAACAGTAGCATCCACCCAAGAACAGAATTTCTAAACTTTCAGACTACTGAAACTTATGGCAGGTTACAGACTGCTAAAATTTATGATCAGACCGGGCATATGTATGTTTACATGGATAGTTTCAGATTTTGATGTTTAAGTTTGTATGCAGAGTTCCAATTTAAAAATTGATAAGTAGAAAGTTAGAAACACTTTGGTAACATTTCAGAAAATGAAATAACACTTCAACATCCAAATATATACAAAGATTTAAAATGAGCAGGACAAAAACTTGTATTCGTTGAACTGTGTATTAACATACAGAGAATATGGTCTACAGGCTTGACCTTAATCCCTTCAGCTTCCTTAATGAGTCGTTAGTAGCAATTTTCTCCACTCCAAAGGCCATGTTCAGAATCCTATTAGTTTGTAATGCCTTCAAACCATACAGCCAAGGTTGGAATTTCAGATTTCCATATATATATATATTGTCGTCCCCTGCTCCGGGGAAAAAAAATGTTCTGGAAACCCATTTCCCCGTCCCCCCATCCCGGAAACTCGGGGTTGTTAAATTTAGATCTAATAAAATGACCGAGCTGATAATTATTAACAAATAATTAGATCAAGTAATAAGTAGATCATGCATAATAATTTAAATAGTTCAACTTAATTAATGATCTGAATCAAAGAAAGAGAACACATGACACCAAAATACCCTGGGAAAGCCTCCTTTGTGGAGGTGAAAAACCCAGCAAGAAAGAAAGATTAATATTCAGAAATGTTAACTCACAGTGCAATGCTGATTTGTCAATTAGAGTGCAGCACCAGATAGTTGAAAAGATCAAACCTTTATCTCTACAAGCATAGCTCTGATGTAGGTCCAGTATGGAGTCTTCTTCAATGTGCGATTTACTTATGTATCAAATCAGATCACCATATTGCAATGTGGTTGTTGTTCAGATCAGATCGCTGTCTTTATGTGTATTGATGTCTTTCTTTGTGGTATTCGTTCCCTAGCCTTTGAATTCGCTGCTGAAGATAGATTGTATTATACATATGACTGAATCATGTTTTCTTCACAAAGTCGCAGTCACAGTCTTGTAGATGCTGAGAAATACAACCATGAATTATATTCTTCGCTGAAGTGTAGCAGAGATCAAATTGCAAGTAACCTTGTGTACATTGATCTTCTCGTGCATTCAAACTCTCTCATATATATATGAGGTAAAACAATTACAATGCAAGGTCGGCCTCCAAAGCCGACCTTGAAATTACAATATTGATGCCATAATTTGGGCCCAACCCATAATTAATTCAATTTATATTATTTTAGTTCTTTAATTAAAATAACTACCATAAATAAATTATTTAATTCTCCAATTAAATAATTACTTCATCCAATCTCACAATTAAATATATTATTATTTAATTCTCCAATTAAATAATTAATTCCTTATTTTAATTCTCCTAATTAAAATAATGAATTATTTAACTTTCCAGTTAAGTAATTAATCTCACAAAAGATTATTTATTTAATGGTTAATGCTCCCAATTAAATAAATAATTAATCCATCCATAGATAATATTATTTAATTCATATATTATTTCATTCTCCTTAATTAAATAATTAATGTATTTAAATTAATTAATTAATTATTTTAATTTTCCTAATTAAAATAATGAGAGCTAGAATCCGATCTAGCTACTAAACATTAACAGGGGTAACATAGGAATTTTCATATGAAAATACATCTTTAATGTAAAGTTAGGGGACTGAATTCTCCTGCACCCAAAGTAAATAAACAGCCATTGAACCATGATGTTAAATCTAAATACAACTATATTCTTCCACAAAGATAACATTCGACTGAGAAATTGCACTAAGGTCTGATGAAGCCAACCATTAAACAATGGTTTCCAAACATACCTAGAGGAAATTGAAAAAACAGAAGCAAAGGCATAGATATGATTATGGTTTCACAAATTGCAAAGGTTGACATTAGACAAATCCTGTTAAGATAATGTGTAGTCATTGATATGTTTGTTGTACTCTGAAGTTACATCAATGAAGCTACAAGCATGGGTAGTCCGTGTAGCCAATAACAGGATCAGGAATGTAGAAAGTTTCCCTATTGTATTTGTTGAGAGGAGCATTCAGCTCAAACCTTCTAGGCAAATCTGGATTTGCGAGAAAAAATCGACCATAAACTATCAGATCTGCTTTGCCACTTTCAATTGCTGCATTGCCATCTTCTCTATCATAACCTCCTGCAACAAGAAATGATCCCTTGAATGCCTTCCTCATTGGTAGTAGACTTTTATCCATAGGGAAAGACTCTAGGGTAGTTACCATTCTGGGTTCTATATAATGGGCATACAAGATCTTGTATCTATTTAAGGCCTCTGCCATGTGAAGTCCCAGGGCATCTGGATTGGAGTCTCCAAATCCTAGATTACCTCTAAATGGAGATAACCGGATCCCAACTCGATCTGCTCCTATTTCATTTGCCACTGCTTCAACAACCTCAAGAGCAAATCTGCAACGGTTTTCTAGTGTACCACCATAACAATCAGTGCGGTTGTTTATGCTGTCTTTCAAAAATTGGTCAATAAGTCCATAAGCCCCATGAATTTCAACACCGTCAAAACCTGTTACAGGTCAAAAGAGCAGGTCCTAGTCAGCTCTTCTACAGGCATATCATAAACACAAACTTGGGCCTGTGTGGAATCTGCAACTGCAAAGGGTAAATGCAATTTCCATTAAAATTAAAAACAAACATGTGACCTCTTTCCAGCCTTAATAACAAAATAAAATATTAGTGGGCTTAAAAAGCACTGATTAAATGTTGATTTATAAAACAATTGACAAATGTTTACCTGCAGCCCTGGCATTTCTGGCAGCAATGCAGAAGTGCTCAACAATTTGTGGTATTTCATTTGCTGTGAGAGCTCGAGGAGGTGAAAAATCTACAAGGTCCTTGCCATTGGGTAGGAGAGTTTGTCCTGGCATCTTTTTGCTTGTTGAGGAGATGGGAGACTGTCCGTTGGGTTGATAATCTGCAAAGTGCATTGCATACCTATATGTAGTCACCTCTAGGCACTATTGAAAAATATACAGCATTGAAATTGGATAGAAACAGGAAATTCGAAATGAAGTGATCTAAAATGGGTAAAAAGTAATAGTTCGTAAAAGGCAAAAGCGAGCACTTACCCACATGTGAATCCCTTCCAGTGTGCCAAATTTGACAGAAGAAAACAGCTCCTTTGTCATGCACAGCATTCACAATAGGCTTCCATGCCTCCACCTGCTCCTTGCTCCATATTCCAGGTGTATGTGGATACCTATTAATACAAGGCAATCATTCATGGGAAATATTTAGATAAGAAAAACTGAATCAATTAATGATTTGCAGCGTTACCCTTGAGCAGTGGGAGAGATGCCAGTGGCTTCTGCAATGAGGAGGCCTCCAGGGCTTGCTCTTTGGGCATAGTAAACAACTGCATGAGGCTGGGGCATGCAATCATAAGATCTTTGTCGAGTTAAAGGTGCCAAAACCACCCTGCAAATGCAAATGCTACTCACGATCAACAATTTCAAAGATCAAACATTAATTATAAATTTATAATTATAAGAGAATTCCTAGTGTAACCTAAATACCTGTGAGACAAAGTGAAAGGACCCAATTGATAGGGTGTTAACAAGGGGATAGGATGAGTAAGAGATTGAGACGTGTTCTCTTCTATCTCTTGATTTTGTTCACAGTTGTCTACCATATTCATGCTAGCAGCCCAAATGATGGTTATTAATGTAAATCAAGGGCCACAGTGCGGCTAGTCCCTGTGGAAGATTACAAAAAGTGCATTTAATCAAAATACTTATCTAACTTTTTGGAAATATAATTACATTTATGCATAAACTTTACTTAATCCTTACCTTGAAACCATTTAGATGAGTTGTCTGAAATACTTAGTGTAAGAGGTATAATATTTCCACAGTCCATATTAGCCATCAAGAATGCCTCTAGATATAACTGTGCTGAAGCTTTTGCATAAACATCTCATATTATATTCCATGATCCTTCATTACGATGAAGAGAAAAGAATGATGGATCGATCATCCTGATAATAGATCATGGAGCATGATCCAAAATGTTTCAAAAAAGTTTCAGAAAGGTTATCCAGAATCATTCTTGATCATATTTATAATTTAATGTAGGTAATTTGAAAAGGTTAAAATAACTGCTATTTTTAATGTAGAGAGAATGCTGTAACAATTCATATTTATCACATTCTGCCAATGTGATTATTGTTTGGTGTGGAGCCTGATCAGTCTCCAAGTGGGAGATTGTTGATATTGTGGCGACTGATCATGTAGTAGGTGTTGATATTGTGGCGACTGATCATGTAGTAGGTGTTTTCATCTGCAATGGTTGATTTTAGAGGTTGCCTTAAAACACATGTTATAAGCGTTTGAGATGTATAATGCATTGTAAGGTTGTGTACGTTTTTGCTGGATAATAAGAAAAGTTGGACGGCTGTGTAGGTGGACGTAGCCCAGGTTTTGGGTGAACCACGTTAAACCTCTGTGTTATCTGTGTTTAGTTTCTTTCTTCTATTGTTTCTGCGTATAACTGTTTATTCTTATATTGTTCCGGTTCTGTCAAACCCTAACAATTATATACATCAGTCTTAATAAGTAAATATCTATGTTCCACAACATATCCAGGACGGGGACAGCAGGATATATACAGGGACAGGAGTGTGCATGTGTGTGTAAACTCAAACGTTTACAAGCTAACTTATACATGACATTAAAATTCAAGTTTAGGCATTCATATAATGTATCAAACTTGTTGTAACACCTTCTTGATTCATGTCTAGCAGCAATAAATACTGAAAATTTTTAGAAATTTGCAATTTCATTGTTCAATGTTTTCATTATGTTGTATACAAGAGACGGGAGGCCACAAAATAACAAAATGAAAGTGTTAATGGTTACATTCATTTATTGAAGAGGAATTAATTGAGATCAAGAACGGTAGAGAATTTGGTCTCCAACATAGCATGCTTTGTCTCCTCTGTTGAACAAACCTGGTACAAGAGTGCCATTCAACAAAATAGGACTAAATTCCATCTTATAAACCAGTTAAGGTCTTGATGGATCCAAGCTTGAAGAAGGTAGAGAATTCAGTCTACGTCATAGCATTCTGCCTCCTCTCTCAAATAGGCCAAAGGTAAAGTAGTATCCTTCAACAAAATAGGCCCAAGGTAAAGTAGTGTCCTTCAACAAAATAGGACCAAATTTCATTTGAAGGACCAACCGAGGCCTTGGAGAATGAAATGTCTCAGGCAAATAGCCTCAGTGATTTTAGTGCTGGTTCTATTTACTACAAGGAGCTACAGCATGAAAGTGACAAGTATCCAGAGAGAATCCTAGTTAAGGACCCAAAGATTGATGACATAGCTACTGTAGGATTTAGCTCTCAATCTATTGATGTATGATTCCCACATATAATTTATCTTTTTTGCTTTAAGATTTAGTATTTGATAACTAATATGCCTCTTTCAATTCGTAATTGTGAGTTTCAAAAAGATTTTCATATGACCACTATGAATATTTTTCATTTCCATCTACGTTTGTACTTTAAAATGTTAATTTTGAAACATTTTAATATGTGAGTATTTTTTTTAAGTTGAATGGCCATTCTATAGTTAATATTTATAGTTTTTTTTAATTATTATTTTTTTCATTTTTCCATCTTCAAGTACCCATCTCCCATTTCTTTAAAAATGGTGTACCAGTATTTGTCCCCAAATTGTAGCAAACTTTAAACATATAATGATAATAATAAGAAGTTAGAAGCGTGATTCTCATAAAACGATAAATCCATAATTGCCAATATATGATTATATCATATTCATATTTTGCAAAAGTCTCAAAATGTCATTACATGATGAACAAAAATGGTGAAAAATGCTTGAGAGATAAATGAATGACCTTCAAATGACCAAATGTACCAGTCGAATTAGGATTTAGAGGCTTTTTAGTTTTAAAAAAGAATAATAAATTGGCATGTGTGGCCCGTTTTTGGGCACCCACATGCTCGGATTCTCTTGGATTCCTCCGGATTCTGCGCGGATTCCAGCAGGATTCTTGACTGGAATCTGGAATCTCTGTGGATTCTGCACTGCAAAATCCAGATTCCAGTCAAGAATCATGCCGGAATCCAGGCAGAATCCAAGCAGAATCAGGATCTGGATTGTACCAGAATCAGGATCTGAGGCATATCAGAGGGATCCGGTAACACAGGATTTAACCAGCCATGAGGTATTAAGAAGTCAATTAATGGCTAAGGCACATGCTAATTTGTAAAAGGTCGGTTGATACTATATAATGGTACAGATACCATGCAATACACAACTGCACATAAGCTTGACAAGACAATCAAGTCAAGCAGGGTTAGATTAGTTTATAAAGAGTTTCTGTCTAGCATATCTGCAGTAGCGAGCAATTTCTGCAGATGATCCATAAAGTTCTGGAAAGCCAGAAATACAGAATTACATATAATAGAACTCACAGAGGGCAAAAGACCAAAGCAAGGAAGAAGGGGTCTGGGAAATCTGAAAATGAAAAGCATTTAAGAAGAAATCTAGGAAAATTCCATTGGTAAAAGCTGAGAGCATTAATGGTCAAAATTTAGCGAATATGAAGAATTTAGTAATAAGATATCAGTTTTCTACTTTCCAAATGTCATATTGCAAGAAATCCCAAACAACGCAACCAAATTTTGACACAGTAAGGATGAGTGGATTGGAAGATGGATGTGCAAAAACCAATAAGGAAATTGAAAGAGTTCAAACTTATTTTCTGTTCATGTTGTCATAGTTCATATACAAATTATTTACACTCCATTCATACTGAATAGCAATATTGATAAAATGCTCGGAAGAGTCTTTCCTCTTCACAAATTATTTACGGTGTGCCATATTATAAAGAACCTATGGAGGGATTGAAGGCATCAAATTTACACTACCCATAAACAACCTTTTTCTATGAGCAAAACATGAATACCATGAATAACCATGCAGTTCATACTGTTTTGACTTCAAGCCTTCTAATCTGTAAACATATGATCACGATCATCCTGGTATTGAACTTTCAGGCTCATCTAAAGAGGGAGATCATTACGAGAGGGGGTTTCTTCTTGCAAATCTAGAGATGGAGCGTCTTGAGTTGGGACAATTTGGGATATAGATTCTACAAGAAAATCTATCAAAGGTGATTCTAAAGGAGTTGGCTCCCCCCCACTCACCCCCCCCCTCCCCCGGGCCGCAAAATGATAAACCTCACAACAAGTTCAATCCAATATTGTAGTGTGGAGGCAAGCTATGCAAAATGAGTATGATGCTCTTTTGAAAATGGCATATGGGAGTTGGTTGATACTCCACTTGGTTGTAAACCTATTGGTTGCAAGTGGATCTTTAGAAACACATGTAAAATAGATGGTTCACTTGACAAACACAAAGTCTGACTTGTTGCAAAAGGTTATGCTTAAAAAGAGGGCATAGACTATGATGAAACTTTTGCACCTATAGTGAAATGGACTATCATTCATGCTTTGTTGGCTCTTGCAGCTCAAAATGGGTGGAAAGTGTTAGGATTAAGTAGTACTGAGAGGGGGGGGGTGAATCAGTATTACAACACTTTAAACTTAAACTTATCAAATTACAACTTAACCAGATAATTGCTGAAATGAAAAGAACATAAACACAAAGCACACAACTCATAACACCATGAATTTGTTCTCGAGGAAACCCTAGCCAAGGGAAAACCCCAATGGGGATGGTACCCACAAATATGCACTAAAAGTATTATGTCCCTGTTAGGAGCTGAGTATTACATTTGTACATTTCCCTGTTAAAGGTATACACTGAGCTCACTGCTCATACAATCAGAAATTTGTCTCTATTACAATGATTTATCAAAATGAACATAAACAAGCATTTGCTATGCTTAAGTAGTTCCAGTTGTAGCTCGCATCACCATCTGTCTGATTTTGACATCACAATGCATCCATTCATTCGTTCGCATTACATTCATACTTCGCTTCTCAAAAGCTCTTCATATATATACTTTATTACATACCCAGTCGGCTCCCAAATACATCACAAAATGGAACCAACACCTATACAAAAAATAAGTATAAAGTCGGCGATCATACGCTACCAAAATATAGGTAGTACACAATCCAAATCCAACATAGCACGTTTGGATTCCATGTTACACTCCCTCAATCATCACAACCATTCAACTGCTCTGTCTCGTTGTATCACTGTCTTCCCATGACTTCAAACATCTGTATCTTTCATTTCTGAACTCCGAAACTCAAATGACCTTAACTGAAGGTCTAGCATACCCCAAAATAGCTTCCTCTAAGCTCGCATGTCTTCATTCATTATATACAGTGTTCGCCGCCTAAAAATGTACTCATGTACCATGTAAACTGCTTTCTGGAGACATTTTTATAAGCCTTAACTCCAAAACTGTGTTTTACTCCAAGCGATCATTCATAACTGATGTGTTGCCATAAATGACAACCCTAAAGTGTTCCTGAACACTCCTGAATGAGCCACTTGCCAACAATTTCTCCCTTTGGCATTGATGGCAACACTTAGTGAAAAATGATTGAGTGTCAATACCAAAACTATGACGAAGTATATGCAATACTCTTCTTTATCTCCTTTACATATTTACTATTCCAAATTATCTTCTCTATTTTTCCTTTGTACATTTTTCATATCTTCTCTTCTCCCCCTTTGACATCAATGGCAAAGGTATACAAAAATGTAGAATACATAACAAAATTGATACAACTGCTTACCAAAAATTTAGACCATCTTAAGCACATCTTGGAAAGAGCTTTCCTAGATCTTTACTTCCTCAGTCCAAGTCTTTACTAATATCTGACTCACATGAATCAGTCCATTCAGTGAAAAAGAAGATGTCTTTACTCCCTTTAACTCAGTAGGCATGTACCTAGTGAGAGCCTCAGCTATCTACTCCATGTCCAAAAGGTGTATCTCAAGAATTGATAGCTTAGGAGTAATCAAACTCTTCAGCATACCAAATCTTCCCATAACTCTCTCTTTCTCTGTCTCCAACACACTCAACTTGTCCAATAGTCTGGACACTTCTTTGTCTAACTCTAATACAGTGTGTGAGTTGGTCTCACAATTTTGCATCAACTTATCTAGAGTTTGTCTGTCATTTCCTATTATGTCCTCAATGTTCTTATGGTGTCTGATAGGGTTTATACAGTAACTGTATAACTTCCTTCCATGTGTCACACAACTCTTTGCTTCAGACATTGTTTTGCCTAGTATGCCCAAATCCCATGAAATAGACTTGCAAACTTCTTCTAACTTCTTTGCTATGTATTTATGTTCTGCTTTTTCTTCTGCAATCTTCTCTAAGGACTCATAGTGACTGTCAAAGTCATCTAGTGCCTTGTTCAAGTTCTCTGCAGTGTCCTTTCCTTGGAAAGTAAGAGGTATAGGTAGGAGTTTGTTGATGGTATCAACTGCCCTGTCCAATACCCTTGACTTCTTCTATGTTTTCTTCTCTGATCTCTCCTTAGCTTTTGCAAATGCGATGTAAGATAGCTTCATCAACTCATCCTCATCCATACTCTCCACATCTGTACTCAATGTTCTCTCTCCACTTGCCAACAATAAGGTTGAAGAAACAAGTGTCATTATTTCTTGTTTCGCTTCAGCCTTACTCTCTAGTTCCTTCACAACCTCAGCAATGCTTGCTTGCTCTTGACTCTTAGAGGGCTCTCTCTTAGTAGATTTTACCTTGTCTTTATCAATCTCAGGCACAGTGTCAATGTTCTTCAAAAGGATCATCTGTATCCAACGAGGTGTCTAAGACCACAGGCACACCAGCAGCAAAGAAATCTGGTTGCTTTATTGTGCTAACAAACTGACTATTATCCTCTCCATCCTTAGGTGCATCAATGTTGATTACTGAAGGCTTGGAGGACCCTCCCCTTAGGATAGTTTTAGGCTTAGTAGCCTCAGGTCTAGGAGGTGTGAGCTTCTCAAGTTCATCTTCCATAAGAATTGTCTATTGCCTTGTGAGTATCCTCAATTACCTCATCATACTTTCTTGCCATTATCTTGATTAGCCTAGACTTAGTTCTTAACAGGGGTTTCAGTCCATTCATAATTCTTTTATGCTCGTCATATGATATTACTGGCAATATATCTTCAATAGCTTTTACCCTGATTTGATCATCTTCTTGAAGTGCTAATTGTTTCCTCACTTCAAGTTTATCATACAACTCTCGAGGAATGCTTCCAGACATCTCTAGCAAATTCTTCTTGAAAACTAACATGTGCTTAATCACAATATCTTCTATAAGGATTTGATCATTAGAATTATACTTGTCATAAAATTTGCTTACTTGATTTAACTTGCCTTGGTCCACAACTCTTCTCTCCATCATTTTCAAGTCAGGTTTCCAAAGTTGTCAACTCACAGGTTTGTCTTGTGATTTCTTCTCTTCTGCTTCTTTCTTCTTCTCTTCTTCCTTATCTACATCTGATTTCTTTTGTTCATTTGTCCTTTGTTGCTTTGTTTAGAGGATCTTGTTCTCTTCGCAGGGGTTTTTGCAACCTTCACAGTCTGCGATGTCTCCATAGGTACTTCTGCCATAGTAGAGGGTGGACTAGAAGTCTTCTCAATGTCTAGAGGTGGAAGAGCTGCAGGGGCAGAGCTCGCCACTCCAAATGCTCTCTCAGTCATCTTCCTTCTTATCTCCTTCATCTCTTCTTTAGTAATGCCAGCTTTACCTACTAGAGTATCTACATCATTTTCAATTTTATTTCTCTTGGTTGTCCTTGTCTGTTCTTCTCTGATCTTAGAGAATTTCTCCTCATATGTACCCCATCTTTCCTCTGATGAATCCTACTCTGAAGATAGTATATGCTCAACCTGCATAGTTAATAATTCTTTACTCACTTCATACCCCATAGGGTAACACCACTTCATCCTCGGGTTAACTGCCTCAAAACAAACACAATCAGTTTCAACCATGAAATAGATTGTCTCCTTGTACTTTTCTACCATTTCCTCTAGTGTCCTCATTCTCTGTTTCATCTCTCTGTAGGATTTTGATCATTGCAAATAGTTCTCCATCTACCCATGTGTTATTCTGTCTTCTGTAGCTATTTGATACTTGTAGACCAGTGGGTTCATTATCTTTCCAAGCTCTAGGGTGCATACCTGGAAACTTATGCACAATGTGTATATACATATGTATCAAAAGTGATCCAAATCTGAATGCCTTAGTTCTATCTCTCTTTATTTGTTTCACATTCTCCATGAATTATTGTGCAAGAACTTCACATAGGTTATACTTGACATTCTCCTTTACCATCTTATATGCCATCATTATAACACCAACAAAAACTGAGTTAGGTCGGCTGCTATAATGAAGTTTGTATCCAAGAATTGTCGCAACTAGTCTAACATCTTGCTGGAAGATGTCAACTACTGTCATTGCCCGCTTATCCCATTTCGAGTGGGTTAGGGTTTCTACCTGCTTCTTGGTGTTCTTCTTTGCAGCAGGAATGACTCCAAAGTTATCCAGACCAATAATGTCATGGATCAACTCACTACAAATCTTGAAAGGCAGCTCACCAATCCAAATGAATTGGTCGTGTACTCTACTCAACAAAATTTTGAACCATTCTTCTTCATCAAACTCATGCAATTCTGTCATTTTCATTATGCTAAGATTCTCAAGATGAGCAAACTCATCCTTCCACTTCCCGTCCTCTTTAATCATATCCTTCATTTCCTTGAAGATCTCAAAATCTCCTAAGGATTCATACTCGCAATGGATATAAGCCCTAATATCCTCTACGTGAAGAACTTCGTAGGGCGTTTGCGAAAAGGCACCTTCTGAATCATCCTCAGTGGTTTTGCAAGGATGTCTCTTAAACTTGTATCTAGGTCTCTCAGCAACATCAAATATCATCGGTGTATCCATATTCACAAGTTCGCGAGTGATCTAAATACCTTTTAATTGTTGGTTTTGTGAATTTCCGCTTCGTCCAATTGCTCAATGCTCTGGCTTCTTTAATCTTCTTGCTCAAATCTCTGTTCTTCTTCAACTCTACTCTTTGAATGATGATTAGATAAGTTCTTTTGTTTGTCCTTACACTTCGCTGTGTAAAAAAATGACACAGTTCCCCATAAACTCATTTATGCAAATGATCTAGTCAACTAACAATCTGACGATCACAGGATATAGATTGTAAAGCTATGCGATCACAGACATATGTTCCATAACATTTATACATACTCTCCCTAAGCTCACAAGAGCTTATTCTTCATAATCAGGGGTTGGATAGATTTCTAATGTTTCTTTCCAATACTCCCCCTAAGGCTATGCTTGGCCATCTAGGTTGATGTAGCAATGTTAGCATCAGGCAAAGACTCAATAGCATCTACTAACTCTCCCTGAACCTTTTCCTCACTTGGTTCCTTTACCTTCCATACCTTATCGCTATTCATATCTCCTGCTTTCCTGAAATGATTATTAAATTCATCCATGCAGTCTGCAATACTCTTACCAGTATCGCCAATATTCTTCTTTGAAGCAATAGGTGGAGGTCCATTTTTGTTCCCAGTTCCATTGTATCTGCAAAACTTCGCTATGTCATAGATTATTACATTTGTAACATGTAAGAGGCGGTCTGTTATGATTAATCTGCAACTTACAATACTTTGCGATGTGCCCAAAGTTATTGCATTTGTAACATGTAATCATAGTTGTTGTTCCTTCTCTAATGTAATCTTGCTTGGTTCTTGATTGATCAGGTTTCCTGCATTCTGGCTTCTTGTGTCCATATGCATGACAATTGAAACAATAGTCAGAAAAGGGATTGTAAGGAATTTTACCTCTGCGGTCTCTCTTCATATGTCCAATCTTGTTGCATCCAAAACATCTACCTCTGAAAGGTCCGATCTTCTCTCTAGGTTCTTCATGAGTAGGTCTTTCTTCATCAGTCTTCACTTCAGATTTTTCTTCCCGAGTCTTTGAACTTTTAGCTTCATTGAAGCCAACTCCAGTCATGTCTCCTTTAGGTTCTTGTCTATCTCTCTGCTCATCAATCTTATCACTGCTCATATGAAGTTTTTCAATATGTTTCTTAGCCTCAACAAGTTCTCCCTTTATTATCTGATTGTATTTTTCTAATTCCAAATATTTGTTCTTATAGTCATCAAGTTCAATTTGCATTTTTCCCATCTGAATATTAGCACCTTTTAAGGTTTCTTCAATTTTGTTTCTTTCATCCACCTGTTGAATCTCTTTAGCCATTTGAAAAGAAGTAGTTTCATGATCAAGCTTCAAAGTATCTTTCTCTTATTCAAGCTGTTTTATCTTATCTAATGTATCACTGTCTGAATCCTCTTTTATCTTATCCATAAGATCTTGCCTTTGATTTTAGGAAAGTTCAAGTTGTTCCTTCAGTTTCTTGATGAAACCTTCTGCTATTCTCAATTTGAATTTCAAGTCACCATTTTCTGCTTTAGCCTTATCAAGGTCTTCAAGTGCTGCTCAAAGTTTTCTTCCAAACTTTCGGAATCCATCTTGATCTCCCTTAAGTTGTTAGACTTTCTCTCCAAGGGCCAATAGCTCTGATACCAATTGTTAGGATTAAGTAATACTGAGAGGGGGGGTGAATCAGTATTACAACACTTTAAACTTAAACTTATCAAATTCCAACTTAACCAGATAATTGCTGAAATGAAAAGAACATAAACACAAAGCACACAACTCATAACACCATGAATTTGTTCTCGAGGAAACCCTGGCCAAAGGAAAACCCCGGTGGGGATGGTACCCACAAATATGCACTAAAAGTATTGTCCCTGTTAGGAGACCTAGCCCTGTTAGGAGCTGAGTATTACATTAGTACATTTCTCTGTTATAGGAATACAAAACCTTGTTAAAGATATACACTGAGCTCACTGCTCATACAATCATAAATATATCTTTGTTACAATGATTTATCAAAATGAACATAAACAAGCATCTGCTATGCTTAAGTAGCTCCAGTTGTAGCTCGCATCACCATCTGTCTGATTCTGACATCACAATGCATCCAATCATCCGTTCGCACTACATTCATACTTCACTTCTCAAAATCTCTTCATATATATACTTTATTACATACCCAGACAACTTCCAAATACATCACAAAATGGAACCAACACTTACACAAAAAGTAAGTACAAAGTCGGCAATCATACGCTACCAAAATATAGGTAATACACAATCTAAATCCAACATAGCACGTTTGGATTCCATGTTACACTCCCTCAATCATCGCGACCATTCAACTGCTCTATCTCGTTGTATCACTGTCTTCGCATGACTTCAAACATCTGTATCTTTCATTTCTGAACTCCAAAACTCAAGCGACCTTAACTGAAGGTCTAGAATACCCCAAAATAGCTTCCTCTAAGCTCGCATGTCTTCATTCATCATATACAGTGTTTGCCGCCCAAAATTGTACTCCTATACCATGCAAACTGTTTTTTGGACTTAGTCATTTTTATAAGCCTTAACTCCAAAATCGTGTTTTACTCCAAGCAATCATTCATAACTGATGTGTTGCCATAAATGACAACCCTAATGTGTTCCTGAATGAGCCACTTGCCAACAGAAAGTTCATCAAATGGACATCAAAGCTGCATCCTTGAATGGTGATTTGAAAGAAACAGTATATATGACTCAACTTGAAGGCTATGCAATCAATGGTAAAGAATACTAGATATGCAAGCTTGTGAAATCATTATATGGCTTAAAGCAAGCCCCTTGAGCCTTGTATGAAAAACTTACTGAGCTTCTCTTTGAATTTCAAGCATTTTGAATAAGATGATGCAACTCTTTTTGTTAAAAATTTGATGGCATTGTTGTCCATCTTGTTGATGATTTATTAGCACTGGTAATAATGAGGATTATATTCAAAATGTGAAAGAACAATTAAAGCAAGGGTTTGACATGACTGATTTGGGCCATCTTCATTACTATTTGGGTATTGAGGTGAATCAAAACCCACGTATATCTTCATCACCGAAGAAAAATATATTGGCGAACTTCTCAAAAAATTTGGCATGGCTAATAGCAAACCCCTTTTTTTACTAAAAGAGGGGTAAAAATTTATTGATAACAAAAGAGAGCAGAACAAAACAAGACACAAAGAGAATTACAGAGCCTTGTCCTGGTCAACAAGTTGACCCAGCCTCTGTGATAAATCAAA
>MU228269.1:2471513-2493668 GCA_018584345.1 Thuja plicata
TATTGATGCATAGCACAAGTCTCAGGCTCCTCTTTTAAGATCATTTTTTTGAAATGCATATTTTTTCCCCAAAAAATCTGGATCTTCTCATATCCTACCCCCGCCAAAAGCGAAGATTTACAACGGGTGATGCAAAGAACATTTGAAGGACAAAAACATGCAACAGACATCAAAGAAACACGCAACAGACAGAGCAAAGATTACCTGTTAAACACATAGTAGACAGAGCAAAGATTACCTGTTAAACACGCAGTAGACAGCGTCGAACAACAAAACACGCCAGCAAACCCTAGCATCTGAAAACGTGAATATCTGCGGACGTTGCCCAATATCCGAAAATGGGATTTTCATTCCAAAAACGTGGAGTTGCCCGGACCCGACGGGAAGTTTAAATTTGCTTTATTTGAGCACATAACCGTGGATTCGAAAGTGATTCCACCTCCTGAGGTGGAATTGTGAAATCCACATTTTCAGCTAAATGGGGATTTCGAAATCCACATTCTCATTCTTGCAAAGGGCATCCAAACAGGGAATTGCACCCCATAACTGGGTTATGGGCGGCATAACCCATTTATGGGGTGCAACCAAACGGGCCCTGATTGAACAACTCGGAAGAATGAAGTTAGCGCTCACGGTTTTTTGATGTCATTGTAGGAATCTGTATTACGCTGTCCAAAGAAATTTGCCGAATAGGAATACGATTTTTTTCAACGTTTTAAGCTTCTTTTATTGCATTCGGGGTTGTGAATTTGAAGGTATTTTAATCATGTCTATGGACGGAGCAGTCTAATACAAATCTACTTACAAAAATACATCAAATTTATTTATTTTCAAGTTCTTTTTCATGTTGGCTCTTATGTTATAAATCTTGATTAAGAAACTAGCTGTTTTATTAAGTCTTGCCTCTTCAAAAAATTCATTCAGATTGTTTATCATTTTCAATTTCAGTGTGAATATCTTCATATGCTTCACACTCCTTGATGAAAAATATTCCATGTTCAACACCTTTTGTTGTAGTAAATGCAAGTCCTTTATCCAATTTTCAAATGATGAGAGCTAGTCTTGCACAATGCAATTAAAATTTTAGTTTTTCTTTTTATTGCAGATCTCAAATAAACTTTTTCATCATACTACGAAGTGGGGTTAAATTCTTTGTTATAGCATATGTTTTCCAGCCTAACTGCTTGGTCCATATGGTATTCCTAAATTTTCCTAACATCCATTTTTTAAATCTCCTCATTAGTTTTAGGACAATCATGCAACTTTATTTCCCACTTGTTCATCTACTTGCTATTTTGTTTCTTACAAGTCTTTTTCCTATGACTTAGCTCCTCTTCAACAATCATTTTGGTATCATGGTGCTTATCCATATTTTCAAATTTTTTTAAAAAAGTAGCATGACAATCAAAAGGATCGTTGAACCTTCAATTGGAAACATACCAACCTCAGCTAAACGAATCTCATATGGTATTATTGATTAAGGAAGCTAGTGATTAGATGTTTTTGAATTCTTTCTATTTGTTGTCATTTGTGGTTTGAAATGTTATTCCACTAAACCTCACACCCGTAAAGGATAACCAACGCTCCTAACAAATTGAAAATTTTTTTCTTAGTCTTCCAATCTCACAACTCCACTTTCCTACACTTGTTCCTGAAGAAATTATAAAGCACTCCACCCTCCTTGGATCCTTTTTGATCTACACATCTCCCAATTGCGCCTATTGTGAAAATTAGTTCCTAGGTACTTGTATTCCATCACTACGTCCAAGGGGTTGCCCTCAAAGATAAAATTAACATATTGCTTTCTCTTTTTCAAAGAGAAGATCACAATTTTGGTCTTGTTGGTATTCACTTGCATCCCAACCTCCTGACAAAAAATCTCAAGAGCTTTCAAATGCTCTCTCAAACCTTGTGTAGATTTTGGAATAAGAATAAGGTCATCCACATCTAAAAGTAACTTCACCACGTATCCAGCCAATTGGATACCTTCTCCAATGGTATTATTTAACCACTCTTCAAGTTTGTCAATATATAAATTAAACAATGTGGGGATAGAGGACATCCTTGTTTGCTCCTAATGTCACTACTGAAGCACGAGACATACCCTTTGTAATTCTAATTTTAGCTCTAAGTTGCTCATAATGTTTATGTATAATAGCTCTAAACTCCTTTGGGACCCCAAGTTATTCCATTGTGTCTAAAGTGTGTGTCTAAGAACAGTGTCAAAAGCTTTTTTGAAGTCAACAAAGCAACAAAAAGCTTCTACGCCTTAGTTTTCCCAAATTTTTCCAATGAAATGCCTTAGAGAGATGCAATGGTCATGGTAGAGTGTTTTGGCTTGAAACCAGCCCACCCTCTAGCTCATTTACCTCCTTTTCTATCCATCTATTGATTTTATGCTCTTGTGTGCTCTCAAAAAGCTACACAAGAAGAAGGTTTACCATAATAGTACGATAATTAGAAGGGTTATTGATGTCTCCATTTTTGGTATAGTTGTTGGCAATATGTGTTGTCATTGATGTTAGCCTAATGTCTAACAATATGTGTTGTCATTAAGTTAGATGAATGAAGTATGTGGTCATCGGTGATTTAGTTTTGATGTTTCAAATGATGCATATTGGAGAGAAGGTATGTTACTTCAGATGAAATACATTTGGAGGTTGAGATAAGTTTGAGAGTAGTTGTGCCATGCCAGCTTGGTCAGTGACACAATAGGGCCAAGGAATCATTCAATGGTAGTTCATCAATCAGGAGTTTTGGTATGTATAGATTCATTTGATTTTTTTCTTAGCTACATTATGCAGACACTTTGGTAATCATCTGCATGGTATTGGTGTTATGGGTTGTAGTTTGTGCTCGAACTCTTGATTTTGTGGTGGAAGAAATTATCTTAAGTGTGGAATTTGTGCATCTCTTTATAACTATGAGATATCATTTTTCTCTTCAATCACCACACTGGATCCTATGGTTGTGTGGTTTAGGATTTTGAATAAAATAAGTGTCGAGTACGTGTTGTCAATTTCTCCAGTCATGATATCTTCTACAATAAAATTTATAAGGGTTTGAACTTCAAAATTATAATATTTTAGAATAATGTATTCTAGTTCACTAGAATGTTCTACATTATACCGTGACGATTGGTATGACCTTATGGTTTTGAGAAGATGTTGAGGATAATGCATTGGATCTGTGACATGAGTTTCATATGTGTTGGTGCTTTGGTGCATAGTATTTATTATGTTGATATCTTTCAGTTGATTTGCTCTACACAATGTTTACCAATTCATGATGATGTTATTTTGTACTAGCACTTAATGATTGATCTCTTCAAGAGATGTTCTAGAGAGGTTGTAGATGGTCTATAGTATATCATTCTTGGTCCACATAATGTTTTGAGTTTCTCCCTAATAATTAAAATGTTAGTAGTTAGCAATTTTGACAATGACATTGATATTAGGTTGACTAGGTATATTCCTTCAATTGTAGTTGATCTTGACCTATTCCATTGGCTTTGAAGGATGTGTTATGAGGTCTTTAACATTTAGTTAAGTGCTAGTTTGGTCCACAACCTAATTTTTTGTTGATGCATACGCTTGGATCTAATCTATTTGAGCTAACCTAATTAATGTATAGGGATGGCATGAAGGATATATAAGAAAGAATAAATCATTTGTGGAAGGAGGTGAGTTTGATTAAAGTTCTATAGTGTGAGAAAATGATTAGAAATCAAATTATGAAGTGTGTGAAGTCAATATAAAAAAAGAATAGGGCTTCAAAGAAAATTGCACCGTCATCATTAATCAAATGCTTCTTCTACAACAATACATATCATGTATTTCATAATCAACTAATTTTATATTTCTCTACAGAAGAGATCTTCATTTTGCAAGTCCATTGTATCTTTCCCCAAGACAATGAGTCTTGGTTGCAAGTCCAGTAGTGAGCCTCATGTAAAACTTGTTGCATATTGTGAGTTGATTCTTACCATGGTTTTTTTCTTCATATGTATTTCACATAAAAATATTGGTGCTCTTGTGTGGTGCATGTTGTGTGTTTGATCTTTACTTCTGCACATCTGTTCAAAAGGTTTGAAAATTAATGAATGTTTAAATTTTAGTTTATGTTTGTAGTATGTAAAAAAATGCAACAAAGGAATAAACATAAGCAACTATATTAATTCCTATATTATCACATACACCTCAAAAGAAAGATATGGAAAGCATGCTAATGTAAAGAATAGAAATAAGAAACTATATTAACCTACTCAAAACAAAAGCAATGCAAACCTCCAAAGTGAAATGACAAAGTGTAGATGATTTGTTGTAGATGGTTGGAATGTGGTTGCTCAAAAATCCAGTAGCATGAAAATGTGATGAAAGTGGTTGTTTAAGATGAGATGGCTCTCCTTTTATAGATTCCTGAGGAAAATGGACGGTTGAGATTCAAACTTGGATGAAGGGATAAGATTCTTCAGGATCAATGATGTGGCCATGAGGTGGAGGCCAAGTGGATTAGGATTTTGACCATTCAAAGGGGGAGAGATGCTCACACATGTGTGAGCAACCTTTGAAAGTGATGGGCCAATGACAAGATGTAAGATGGTGAGGAGAACAAAGTTTCTCACACATGTGTGAGCAACTTGGGAAAGTGATGGCTCAATGACAAAGGTCAAAAGATGAGAGAATCAAGGTTGAATTCACATGTGAAGGGGGACAAAGATGTAAGGGTGTGTAAGAGTGTGTAAGGCTTTGTAAGAGGGTGTGTAAGAGTTCATAAGGCCTTGTAAGAATGTGTGTAAGAGTGTGTAAGGCTTTGCAAGAGGGTGTGTAAGAATCACATGTGACTTGGGTTGTGTAAGAGTCACATGTGACTTGGGTTTTCTAATCCCTTGATTAGGATTGTGCAAATGATTAGGAAGTGATTAGGATTGTGCAAATGATTAGGATTAATTAGTGGCAAGTGGGTTCATTTGGTTAGAAGGATGGGTTAGGTTAGAGAAGTGAGGTTAGGTGAGGGTAAAGGTTAGGAGCCAAGTGCTCAAATAGAATTAAATGTAATATTTAATTCCAAGTGGGAGAAAAAGGGATAAGCTATGTTAGTTCAATTAATTTAGGAATTAATTAAACTTTAAAGAAATGGAATAGGATAAGACTAAATAAATGTAAATTTATTTAATCAAGAGTAAGGCGTTAGCGGATTATTAATTAAATAAATGTAAATTTATTTAATTAAAGGTAGGACAAAGGATTATTAAATAAATAATAAATATCTATTTAATTTGGCTAGGATAAGGGTAATTGATAAATTTTGGTGTCTACATTTTTCCCCTCTTTGATGTAGCATCATGAAATGATGTTATATCAAAGAATAATAAAACATAGTGGATAAAATGGATAAGACTAGAAGCATGATGCCCCAGCCACTAGATGACGAGGAAGGAGTGGTATTCCCCCTTGAGAGGATAGGTGGGTTCAAAGAACACAATTGTGCTCTCGCAACGGATAGGAATGATAGAAGGAAAGGGGAAAGGATAGGGATAGTGAAGGAAGAATAAAGGAAAGTCATGTTGAAATGGTGTGAGCAACCTAAGTTTGATATTGTACTTGACACTATGCAGCAAGGTATGAGGAACCAAGATGCCAATGTGGCAACTACGTGATAAATAAGGTCAAATACAACTGTATGCCTTATGAAACCATGATATGAAAGACCATGATGCCTTGTGACAATAGGATGAAAAGATCATGATAAATGCAAAAATGCTAACACATACAAGCAACAAGAAAGTATGCACATAAACTAAATGCAAACCAAAATATTGTCCCTAGTCAAGCTAAAAACCAATTGATTGTTTGATTGATTGAGGATGGAAAAGCTAACGATAAGAATAATGCACATCCAAAGGATTGAGAAGGGTTCATCCCATGATGATAAGTTGAAAAAGTGGGCAATGGATTGTCAGTTGATTGGGATCAATATGATGATTTGATTAAGGATTATGTGCTAGATTACAAGATTTAATTGATTAGATTAGTATTGATGGAACTTGATTGGATTAATTTGGGATTTTTGGAGGAATAGATGGGAAGTAGGATAAATGATTGGATAACAGAGGAGGAAGATAATAGGAGTTAGATAGAATGGAAGTGGAAGATAAGATGATTGGAGGATAATATTGATTAGAGGTTAGATAGAATTAGATTAGAAGACGGATGAATTGGACATAATTGAATTGGAAGATGGATGAAGGATAAAATGGATCAGGAGGAATAAATGGATTGAAGGTTGGAAGGAGGAATAAATGTAGAGGATTGGATAGGAGGAAGATAAGAAGAATTAGATAGAATGTAATTGGAAGATAAGATGATTTGAATAGAAGAGGAAGGGATTAGATTAGAAGAGGAATGAATTGGATAGAATTGAATTGGAAGATGAATGGAGGAAGATAAGAGGAATTGGATAATGAGATGGATTGAATGGAAGAGGAAGGGATTAGATAGAATTGAATTGGAAGATGAGTGGATTGGCTTAGAAGATAAATGAATTGGATAAAATGGGATTGGGACCAATGATAAGGGAGAACCAAGGAATGGTGGAGATGGAGAGCTGGCTTTGCTGGGAGATAGATGGAGGGAATGGAGGGATAAGTAATATTGAATGGATGGATATGGAATCTGGGATTAAAGGATGGAGATTCAAGAACTAGTTGGTAAAGGAGCAAAATGTCCCACACTAGAAGCAGGAAAATGAAGGATGGGAAGATGGGAGATACATGATGCATGAAAGAAAAGGATGGTATGTAAGGGATATGAGTGGAAGACTAAAGGATGTGGAATAAGTGGAGTGGGATCTAAGAATGGTATTGCAAAGGATGCCCCCATGGGAGGATGAAGGACGGAGAGATGGTGGATAAAGGATAAATGAGAGGATGTATAGTCTCTGAAAGGATATGCATGGAGGGAATAAAGACTTGTGTTGTCCAAAGGATGTATGGATGTTTGAATGCCTAGAGTTTTTAAGAAAGAGAAAAGGTATGAAAGTGGAATGGATTTGGAGAAGAGATATGAGATGGAGGGTATGAATAGGATATAGGATAATGATATGGGGGATATTTCTGGAATAGGAAACATGGAATAGAGGAAATGCATAGGATAATCAAGATCAAAAGACATGGGAAAGGAGGATGGACTTATATAGGATTATGGAAGGAAGATGGAGGAACTCTATAAGATAAGGACTAGGAGATGGAGGACATGGATACCCGATGTCAAGATCAAAGATGGAAAAAGGATGATGTAGTTAGATATGATGATAAATGGTGGATTGGGGATGTGGAAGATATGTATGGTAGTACAGGCATGGATGGGTCTTTCCCCCAAGTATAGAGTGCAAGGGGATGAGTATAAGTTAATGGATGTATAAATATATTTGGAATAAAATGGATATGTGATAGGAGAAATGGTGGAAGGACTCAAGCATCTAGTTCCATGGATGGTATTCCTTGATAGTTGTAAAATAGACCAAGGTATTTTAGATATATGCTCATTTTAAAATGGACGGTTGAGATTCAAAGTTGGATGAAGGGCTAAGATTATTCAGGGTCAATGATGTGGCCATGAGGTGGAGACCAAGTGGAGGCCAAGTGGATTAGGGTTTTGACTATTCAAAGGGGGAAATATGCTCACACATGTGCGAGCAACATTTGAAAGTGATGGGTCAATAAAAAGGTGTAAGAGGGTGAGAAGACCAAATTTTCTAACACATGTGTGAGCAACTTGGGAAAGTGATGGCTCAATGACAAAGGTCAAAATATGAGAGAACCAAGGTTGAATTCACATGTGAAGGGGGACAAAGATGTAAGGGTGTGTAAGGATTTTTAAGAGGATGTGTAAGAGTGTGTAAGGCTTTGTAAGAGGTTGTGTAAGAGTGCGTAAGGCCTTGTAAGAGGGTGTGTAAGAGACACATGTGACTTGGGTTTGTTAATCCCTTGATTAGGATTGTACAAATGATTAAGAATTGATTAGGTAGGAGATTAGGATTAATTAGTGGCAAGTGGGTTGGTTTGGTTAGAAGGATGGGTTAGGTTAAGGAAGTGAGGTTAGTGGAATAACTTAGGAAATTTATGTACTAAGAGGGTAGGGGTAAATCAGTACCCTTAAAAATTTTAACCATTCACACTTATCAATTATCGATTTGAATATAATGCATAAAATGAACATAAAGTAAATAACTCACATCATGAAATCTGCAACACATAACACAAAATTTTGGTCACGCAAAAATATTTTGTTAGAGGAAAAAACTATGGTGGGGATGACACATAGAATCCTTCACTACTGCAGTATAAAGGTTGCTCGATTAGAGCTACAATATTAGCTACTTCTGGTAGCTTACCGTGTTAGGAGTAATATCCTTGGTTAAGAGTACTAGAGACTTATTCAGTCTATCTTATTAGAGGATTTTACAATCTCTAATCTAAGAGATGTACCTAGTTAAAGGATTTACAAAATATAAGACCTGTTAGGGCCTATCTACGAGTGGGATTTGTACTTCTCTGACTACAACAAAATTCACTACAAAATGTCAGATAAAGGTGCATCAATCAAATGTTGTCCAGACTTGGTGTGCTCTATAACTCTGTTACCTTGTTTTGCACTCGATAGCTTAGTATCATAAGCTCTGCTTCATTTTGCATACCTCTCCTCTGCTTCACTTTTTAACATCTTCATCAACTCTTCAGTTTTAGCAACATCAGCAACAACTTCAACAACAATGTCAAATTTATTTTCAACAACTTGATAAATGTTCAAAATTGGTCTCTTATACAATCTTCAGGCGATTAACTGCGACTTAGGCAATTAACCAGATCTAGGGAATCAAGTATCAATGGTGTAGATTAAGTGGTTAAATTTAGGTTACATCTCCAATATCGTATGCCTTTTAAAACTTCATTGGCAGATCTGCCTCATGATCATGACCAATCATGTGTTTGGAGTCCCAATGACTCACCTAAATTTTGTCTTGAAATCCGTGCAATGCTCCATGCTCGATGTCCAGATAAAATGTATCTAAATTCAAATGAAATTTTATCTCTGGAGTTCTCGGTAACATACTTGTGCTTACTCGGTAACTCTGTACTCTCTTCTCGGTATTTATGAGTGTTCGGTAACTGTCTTTGCATAACTTGGTATGTGCAGCTTGCTCGGTGCTTGATAACTACTCGGTGCTTGGTGGCTATCTCGGTTGCCTTTACCAATAGTGTATCCTTTATTACATGACTTCCTTCCTTCGGTTACATTCACCGATATATGAATTTGTAGAAAACTAATGACAACAAAATTTCTTTACGAGTAACAATCTCCCTCTTTGACATTAGTTTGGCATTTTGTGAAAAACTTCAAAGTCATCAAAATTTTCAAAGCTTCAAAAATACTTATGACTCCCCCTTTGATAATACTCCTCAAACATAATTATCCATACATATATCTCCCTTTTTATATATCTTATGTATATATCAGACTATCCTTATTATCAGATTATCCTTACTATCAAACTATCCTTATTATCCACCTTTTTCTACAAACATGCCAAAATAATACTTATTCTTATCTTCTGGAGATATCTGATCAAAAATGTGTTTGAACTTGGTCTTGGCATTAGATAGGGCTTGTTCCCATGCATCCTTAAATTTTTTTATAACATCAATCTATGTAGCAATATCAGTTGCCAAACCAGTAATTGTGTCCAATGAACTACAATTGAGAGAAGCAATTAGGTCATTGGCTTTCTTTAAATGAGTCTGCATTGACTCCAAGTGGGGAATAAGTGTTTCTTGCAGCTCAAAGATTTCCATCCTCAGTGTACATTCTACATTTTTGAGCTCTTGTTTCCTTCCCATTAACTGTTTAACCTTTGAGTGATATGCATGTAGGGATCCAGGCTCGATTGATATGTTCTTTAGCTGCTCAGTCAGCTCTTGTTCAAGAGATTCCTCTTTTTATTTGATCTCCTTAATGAATAGTGAAATGGAACAGAGTTGCTAAAATAATAAGATAATATCAAACAACTTGTTTTGCATGTCAGTGCATGCTTCAGAAAGAGATACCTTGTCAAGTGCAATGTTCTTTAAGATCTCTTCTAGCAGCTTTGGTTCCATGGTCTTCTGATGAATTTGCATCATGCCATTGATTGTGTCTTTTCTCAATTCTTGCACTTTTTGAATCAAATTTTCTACCTGATTAAGAATACTTGCTTCCTCATTTATAGTAGCATCTGGCACAATCTCCTATAATACTTCTTTCACATCTTCCAATACAGTATTTGCCTTCTTCTTCTAAAATGATTTATTCTAGATGGCCTTCAGTCTTACCAATTCTTCATACTCTATCATCTCATCAGGATCCATAGTATATAGATTAACTTGAGGTAATATGATCGGTTGGCTCATACATACAAGTTTTCTCTTCTTTGATTTCTTCTTCTTAGTCATTGTACTATCACCAGTAGATAATTTGGTGGAAGGGGATGCCTTTACTACATCAGATGTGGTCTCTATAGAATCAAATATACTTTCATCTTTAATTTCTGCTTGCTTTTATTTTCCTTTAGTGGCTGGTGATTCCTCTTTCTTTTCTTCTTGTTTCTCTTTGGTCTTCTCTTCGGTCTTGTATTCTATTCTTTCTTCTGTCTTTTCTTCTTCCTTCTGTGTTTCATGTCTACCCTAGGTCTTGTATTTTTTCTTGATCCTTGAATTTATCTTTTTATAATGTGGGGTTCTCAGTAGAAGGTTCCTCAGTGTTCTATTCTATGTGGGGCTCGATGGCCTCAGGCTTCTGGGTTTCTCCTTGTTCTTTTTCCTTAGGTGATTTAGTGTCTTTCTCTTCTATATTAGTTGTAGCATTAGACATACCAATATGATGCAAAGGCCTTAGGTGGACTTCAATAAATAATTTTATGAGGGAATCCAATAATATTATTCATTAGGATCATCTCCATGGATCCAATCTACACCATAGTCAATCAGAGTGCACATCAACTCCTTATGCCACCAGAGGCTCCACACCTTTTTAATCAACTCAAAGTCCCTCAATCCATCCACTTATCTTATCACAAAGAGGAAATCCATACTAATTCTCCACAAAAAACTAATTTATTTACCAAACCAATCTACTATGCATTCCCACACAACATCTAATCCCTTCACAAAACTTCCCCAACACATTCAAGAAGGAAATTCCTCACAAATTGGCCTGTCACTGCCCCTTGCATAGACCTGTACACAGTCACCAATAAATTTTTTAAAAAACATTATTTTCAAAGTCCCTCAAGTGAGTATGTGAGAAATTAGGTTCTCTCTAACATATCCCAAATTTAGAAAGATCCAATTGTGAACTTGGGAGATATGTCCCCCGCACTGAACTACATTTTTCTGGGACAATCATCTTCAACAATATCTAATCCTTTTCTCAATCTCATGTCCATCCCTGCATGCAAACACTTATGGACACATATGTTACATGTATTGGACTCTCCCTATAGTCACATTAACCACATTAAGTGGGGGAGTATATACATTCATTTAAACTTCAAAAGAAATTGTTGATTGCACCAAGTTCCTGTGTAGGAACAGTCAAAACAATCTTGATGTTTCTTGCCTCAAAAATTATCAAAATACTATAAAACTTGAATGTAAAAAAAAATCTAATCCATATTCAATATAATACATTCACACTCAAGATTGCCTATAGATAAGGAGTTTTAACAACACAAAAAGGTGACTGTTCCCTTACGACAGTGAACAAGCAAGTTGCAGAGAATTAAAGTTTTATTGATATAAACTCCATTACATTGCTTCCTTTCAACCCAAACACTACTACCAAACCCCATAAAACTCCTCTACCACTCAAAATAATGAACACCAATTCAAATAAACCATTTCTAACCTGGTTGCAACTTCCATCAACCGGTTATAGTCAGTTATATGACTGTTATCTTTTAAGTTTATGGTTTTATTATTATCAAGTTGACAACATAGTTGTCAACTCGACAAACCTCCATATTAGGAATTTTATATTTATTTTCAAAGGATTTTAGGACTCCTATCTTAAATATTAAAGCCTTAAACCCTTCTAAAACCCTTACATAAGCCTTTTAGGCCATATTTTGCCAATTTAGGCAAATTTACATGTTTAGCACTTTTTGTACATTTGACACC
The DNA here is from genome assembly GCA_018584345.1 of Thuja plicata. NCBI lineage: Eukaryota > Viridiplantae > Streptophyta > Pinopsida > Cupressales > Cupressaceae > Thuja > Thuja plicata. The sequence continues at coordinate 2,483,728 of MU228269.1, forward strand.
TTTAAATGGCTCTAATGGCCAACTTGCAAACATCATAGACCTTATAGGTCATTAAAAAACCTCATCTATACTTAGGATTCTCAAGTGACCCCAAGGTGCACCTCTGGCCTTCAAATGGCATCATGGCTTACAAGATTGATCCTTTTACAAAGTGATCAATAAAGCATATTTAAAACATAATCAAATGACCATTATTGATCTTATTACAATGCCAATGATCCATCATGGTCATGATTGTCTTTGACTCCCCCTACGATCTATAAGTCACCCTAGTGCACCTTCATGTCCTTCGTGCTCCTGTACCATACTCCTTAGCTTTAAAACTTTTCCAAGTCCTCTTGGAAACCTACAAACAAAAAAATGTCAGCAAAGAAAACATCTTTATCGTCACCCTTGGTTTGAGAAGATTATCATTAATGATCCATGGAATCCCCTCATGATGTTTCTCCTTCATACACTCTTTCATCTTTTCTCTGGGTTTTCCTCTCATGGGAAAAATGTAGACCATTCTCTGATCACCAATCTTCACTTCATCTTTAGTCTCATGCCATGAGACCATTTTTGCCATCTGCAACTCTCCATTGCTTTCAAACTTATAGTATCTTCTTATTTAGACCAATGAATCTTGGACTGCATACCTCACCTCTTGGCATTCCAAGTCTTCCTCAACATTCATGGTTGTCTTCTTAGCCTCACCAATGACCCCATATTTAGGTTCTGCCTTACCTACTACCAACTCTTGTTGATCTTCACCATGCCATTCACCTAGGCATACCAAAAACTCACTTGCCATTGTCGCTTCCTCTCTAGCAATGGTACCTTTCTGTTTGCCATCTTCCATCACCAAAGGACACAATACTGCCCCTACCTAAAGAATTTCTTTAGATTAAATCTCTTCATAACTTGATTCATTGTTGCATCCATCAACATTCTCCTCTAGAATCTCTAATTCAGATTGTAGAACCTTTTTGCCACTAGATTCATCAACATCTAAAAACTCCTTGACTTGTTCTAGAACTTCCTCTAATAGTTTTTCATCAACAAAATCAACTATATCCATTTGTTCAGTCACTGTTTCCTTTTCTATCATCACATCTTCAGCTTCTGCAATTTCAGTGGTAGGGTCCTCCTCTATAACATCTTCAATTAATATTTCTTCTTTATCCAATGTAAGTTCAATATGATTGTCCTTACCTTTCTCTTTGGTATCTTGATCTTTTCTTGTCTTATCTTCCATGTATATAGAGAGAATTTTTCTTCATTGGTCATCGATATCATCTTGTACTTTCTCTAACTCTCCAAGTATAATCCTTAATGATCTACTTTTAATAAGAAAATAGTTAGAGTAGGTCTTCATTTTCTCATCAATCTCAATTACAGTCATTGCGGGTTGAACTAGAATTAGGGATCTTTCCTTTATTTTCTTTTCAATGTTCAATGCATACTTCCATCTGGCATCAATTTTCCTATAAAGTTCAGTAGGTAGATGGTTGACAACTTCAATTGGTGCAAGTTTAAACTTTTGCAAAGTAAAAAAAATGCCTCTTCTATCTTGGTTTTACCTTCTTCATTCCGGTTGTCATACTTCATGTACCTGATTCCTAAGATTCCTCCATTCTTCTTAAGTACCTCAATTGACTCATCTAGGGTCATCTGCAATCGACCTGAGCTTATATTCTTATGTTTGGTGAGATCTTTAGCCTCTGTCTCATTTTTTTCTTTTAAGTTCAATTTTATCCTTGTTTGAATTGTAGCCTTCTTACTTCTCACATATGTTTTACCTTTTGGCTCATCTTCTTCTGATTTCCTTTTTGCTCTTGGTGTTCCTAGGGAGCATGTGTTTGGTCTGGTTGTCTTGGTACTCGGTGAGGCCTTCATTGCTAGTGGCTCTTTCCCTTTTGTGTCATAGGATTCATCCTTGTCTGTTTCATCATCAACTCTGAGATCCTTTGACAATTTATCAATCATTTTGTTTGTCCTCCTTTGGGCTTTAGGTATTAAGATTTCTTGTTTTCTCTTCTCTTTCACCTCTTCATAAGTGCCATATCTTTTGGATTTTTTTTTTTTCAGTATGATTTGCCAACATAGGCTCAATTTTTTGTGTTGTGATGTCTATGTCCATCTCGTATCCCATAGGTTGTATCTAGATACTTCTTGGTTCAACTTCCTTTATGATACATGTGTCGGTGTCCGCTTCAAAACATATGGTGTCATGATATTTTTCAACCAATTGGGGTGCTATTTTGTACTTCTTATGCATATTATCTTGAAACTTAAGGAAATAATAATTCATAATCATATCAAGATCTTCACCTAGACTCAAGATGTAATCATTTATTTGATATATGAAAGGCTTCTCAGTGCTCCATGTAACACTGCTGATAGATGGGAAGAAATTCATGAAATAGAAATATATACATACCAGTAATGATCAAAACTTAAAAGTGTTTGTCTTTTCTTTCCTTATGGTATTCATGTTGTCTTCCAATTGCTTTAGAAAAATCTCATAGATGTCAATCTGCACGCTCTTCTTCACAATCTTGTATGCCAAATCTACATCTCCACATAGTACGTTGTCAACTCTCGAAGATTAAAACACTTTGTAGGATATGACATTACATGAAAATTTTAGTTATGGGTTTTTAATATTAGATGTCTTTAGACCTCTCCATCCCACTTTCCCTTGGTCAATTCGCTTAATTTGTTCTTCTCAATTTTCCTTATAGCCTTTGGCTTATCTCGAGTAGGATAATCAGTTACAATGTGTAAAATCTCTTTTGTTATTTTCACTGGTTGGTCAAGCCACATGAATTGGTCATGTACTCCACTGAGGACCATTCTTACCAACTCTATTTTGAATACTTTTGGTATATGAAGGACATGAATCAAACCCTTTATTTCCAGATAAACATAGTCATCTTTCAGTTTTCCGTTCACACATATTTTTTGAAACGACGTATCAATCTCATCTATACATATCTCTTCAACTTTGCAATTTATGAACACTCACACATCTTCAATCAATATAACCCTTGGTGGAATCAATGTAAGAGCTTCCATCTTGTCAGGATCTGTTGCTATCGTTGGAGGTAACTTATACTTCAGGTTCATGAGTTCAACAATCTCCACTACAACTGGATTATTAAGCTTAGGTGCCATGGTTCTCAATTTATCTGCTAGATTTTCTTAGGAATTTTCTTTTCTTAACTCAGTGACACAAACAAAACTAGGGAAACACCAAATGATATCCAAATGTGTTCAACTGATCTTACGACACATTGAAATAGTTCAGGAATACCTTGTTAATCACTTGAAGATTCAGCTTTGCAAATTTTCTCACGATGCTCTCGAAAATGATAGGTAACAATGATAAACGACTGGGTCTATTTAAAGTTTTCTCTAGGTTTAGGGTTTCCAATGGTCATAAAGAAATAATAAATGCTTTACCGATCCCTTTTACTGATTACCTTTACTTACTTCTTACCGAATGATGTAAAATATGAATTTAACAATATGTATCCAAGTGCATCTAAATATGCTAGTGTGGATCTCTATACATATACTAGGAACTAATTTAAGATTTAAAGATTTGCTTTGCAGTTCCTATACATACCTCTTAACTAATTAGGTAGAGTCACTTGCACCCAATCTGGAGGATGTGGTGCCCTCAATTGTTTCTAATGATTTTCCATCTTCCATAGTCTTTCTTTTCTATGTCTTATTCATCTGCTCTCATTTATTCAACATTTACTTTTGGTTTCTCAGATGTCTCTTCCTCGGTTGGAGTTTTATCTTGGTACCTAAAGTCTTTGGCAAGGTGACCTAGCTTGTAACAATGGAAATAGTCCATTCTCGATTTTCTCCAAGATCTCCTATTGTTTCTGTCATGTAATAGCATAGAATTTGCAACAATGTGTACATACCTTCCACAGACTAAAAATGATATCCTTGTGTTGTAGTCCCATGGTATAGATGCGTTCTATCGGTTACTCTGCATGTTATGTTTTTTTGATACCTATTTTTCATTTCTCCTTGGTGGTCTGCATTTTTTAGACTTGTGACCATACTTGTTGCAAGTATTGTAGTATCCATCAAAATTTTTCTTCCTCATGTTGTTTATAGTTATTGATCTACATTCAAATGCTTGGTGCCTATACTTATTGCAGTTATAGCAATACCCATCAAACTTAGGTGAGCTTGGTGACTTACCCCTTTTTCTTTTGCAGACATTTGCAGTATGTCCAGATTTCCCATAGTGGTAACAACTAGGCTTGTTTGTCTTCGGTGGGGTAGAAGTGTCTTGATTTTCAAATTGCTTAGATGTTTCCCCTTTCTCAGTAGTGCTCTCACTATTGAATCCAAGTCCAATTTTGTATCTAGGTTGTTTATGACCTTTGATCTCTACATCTAATGATATTAGTGCTTCATCACTTCTGTTTAGTACCTCATTGGCTTCTTTTTTAGATTTTAGTTCACTAGCCAATCTTTCAACTTCACACTTCAGTGCTTGATTCTCAAATTCTTTCTCAGCTATTTTAGTTTCAGACTTTCTTATATCTTCTTCATCTAATTTTAGTGCATTTTCAACTTCTCTCTTAGAGTCAAGTATCTCAATGATTCTTAATTTTTGTGCTTCTTAGTCTTTCTTTGCTAACTTTAGTTGCTTGATGAGTGTCTTGTTCTTTTCCAATAGTTCTGCAATGGCTGATTCAGCTTTATCACTCAAACTACCTTCAGATGTTGTCTTAAGATTTTCAACATGTTCTTGTGTGGATTTAATTTCACTGCACAACTAATTTCTCACTCTCAAGGAATTTTCTAAATTTATTTTCAGATCTTCAATCACCTCTTGTGTATTTTCTAGTTCAAACTCAAAACTATCAATCTTCTTAGATTGCTTTTAACTTTCCATAGCCATGAGCTTTCCTCTTAGGTGGTTAAAACCCTTTCTCAAGATACTAGCTCTGATACCAATTGTTATTATTGGTAAAATAACTTAGGAAAGTTATGTATTGAGAGGGGAGGGGTGAATCAGTACCCTTAAAACTTTTAACCATTCACACTGATCAATTACCGAGTTGAATACAATGCATAAAATGAACATAAAGTAAATAACTCACATCATGAAATCTGAAACACATAACAAAAATATTTTGGTCACACAGAAATCCTTTGTTAGAGGAAAAAATTATGGTGGGGATGACACCCACAATCCTTCACTACTGCAATATAAAGGTTTCTCAGTTAGAGCTAAAATGTTAGCTACTTCTGGTAGCTTACCCTGTTAGGAGTAATATACTCGGTTAAGAGTACTAGAGACTTATTCAATCTACCTTGTTAGATGATTTTACAAGCTCTAATCTAAGGGATGTACCTGGTTAAAGGATTTACAAAATATAAGACTTGTTAGGGCCTACCCACAAGTAGGATTTGTACTTCTCTGACTACAAAAAAATTCACTACAAAATGTCTGATAAAGGTGCATCAATCAAATGTTGTCCAGACTTAGTGTGCTTTATAACTCTGTTACCTTGTTTTGCACTTGATAACTTAGTATCATAAGCTCTGCTTAATTCTGAATACCTCTCCTCTACTTCACATTTTAACATCTTCATCAACTCTTCAGTTTTAGCAACATCAACAAAAACTTCAACAACAATGTCAACTTTCTTTTCAACAACTTGCTAAATGTTCAAAACTGATCACTTATACAATCTTCAGGCGGTTAACTGTGACTTGGGCAGTTAACTAGATCTAGGGCATCAAGAATTAATGATGGATATTAAGTGGTTAAACTTAGGCTACATCTTCAATGTCATATGCCTTCTGAAACTTCATTCGTGGATTTTCCTTGTGATCATAACCAATCATGTGTTTGGAGTCCCAATGACCCACCTAAATTTTTCCTTGAAATCTGTGCAATGCTTCCTTCTCGGTGTTCAGATACAATGCATCTAAATTCAAATGAAATGTCAGATTTGGAGTGCTCAATAACATACTTGTGCTTACTCGGTAACTTTCTACTCTCTTTTTGATATTTATGAGTGCTCAGTAACTGTCTTTGCATAACTTGGTAGATGCAGCTTGCTCGGTGCTTGATAAATACTCGGTGCTTAGTGGCTATCTCGATTGCCTTTACCGACTGTGTCTCCTTTATTATATGACTTCCTTCCTTCGGTTACATTCACCGATATATGACTTTGCAGAAAGCTAATGACAACAAAATCTCTTTAGGAGTAACAGTTAGGCGAGGGTTAAAGTTAGGAGCCATGTGCTCAAATAGAATTAAATGTAATATTTAATTCCAAGTGGGAGAAAAGGAGATAAGCTATGTTAGTTTAATTAATTTAGGAATTAATTAAACTTTAGGCAAATGGAATAGGATAAGACTAAATAAATGTAAATTTATTTAATCAAGAGTAAGGGGTTAAAGGGGATTATTAATTAAATAAATGTAAATTTATTTAATTAAAGGTAGGACAAAGGATTATTAAATAAATAATAAATATCTATTTAGTTTGGCTAGCATAAGGGTAATGGACAAATTTTGGTGTCTACAATGTTGATTCACCCTACACCTCCCCCAACATTTGGATGTGTTCAACAATTGGTATTAGAGAAAGGTTCCTAAGGAAATAGTTTGACAAATGAAGGTAGACCCTACTTTTAAACACACGGGGTCTAAAGCTGAGATAAATAAGATGATGATCTTCTCAGAGAAAGATCTTGATGCCATGGAACCAAAGGAATGGAAAAACAATCTTGATGACTGCAAAGTAGATCTTGAAGGAGAACTCAAATTCTCTCTTAAGAACATGGATGTTGCAAAGATAAAGTGCAAACAATATAAGATCAAATTCAATAAAGTAGAAAAGGAGATCATCATATTGAAGACCAAATCAAAGGCAAGCAAAGAATATGAAAACAAACTAAAAAAGGAAGAAGATGAAATAATCAATTAAAAAGTTCAAATAGAATAAGGCAAGAGGTTTGTTGATTATTTCAACTCAAAATTTTATAGCATTTTAGATGAATGCACCAAACTTGAGGGAAAGATTTTTGCTTTGAGAAAAGAATTGGAAGATGCAAAAGAACAACTTTGAAACTTAAATTTGGTACTCATTTTCTTGATAGATGCCCAATTTCAAAAAATCACAAAAGAAAAAAGGTGGCCTTGGTCTTGATAAGAAAGAAAGATCTAAAATATAAATGGGTATAAATAAAAGAGAAAACATTCAAGATGAATCCAAGCTATATAATATGAAATGGGGATCATGTAAAAAGGCTAATTTCCCCACTTCGTAAGATACATTGAAATGCAAAACCACCACAAGACAAGTATGATCAACACCACTTGAGAGATTCCAATGCAATATCCGTGCTTGAGGGGTTTTGATTCCTTCTGTTGTTTATGATTGAGAAAGAAAGGGATGATATTGATATGAAAGAGACTAAATAAGCATATAAATAACGTAAATAAATTGATAAAATTGACATGAAAGAGGATGGAAGAGGATTTGAATGCACCTAGAAATGGAATAGAAAAAGTGAACTTTCAAACCTAAATTTTTGACTATTAGAGTCCTGGACTGAGTTTTAATCGTAGATCTTAGGCCTAAAGGTTGTGAAATTACTCCATGTCAAATTTTAGTCGAAAGGGGCAGGGATAGGGTGAAACTTGATATGTAGCTGGGGAAAGGGTAAAACTTGATTTGTACCCAACACTTTCAGATGAAATTTTCAAGAAATCTACAATTGTTCCTGCACTGTCCAGGTCTGAAATCATATCTTTATAACCTATTATTGCACACATAAAAATGAGAAGAAAGGTTGGGAAAATGGGTTTTCCTTGGTCAAACCCCTATTTAGGAATCATCCTTGAAATTGCATAATGAAAGATGAAATAGAAGTTGGATCTAAAACATAAATCATATTATACCTTGATGGCACAATGCTTCTTTGGATGTGATCACAAGTGTTGATGCAATAGCTTGAAATCCATAAAATCCCAATAATAAATCATGAAACCAAAGCCTTGTATAATGGATATTTTTGTTTGCTACAAATATTGATGAAGAAGAAGGATCGAAGACTTGGATGCTTGATTGAAGAAGTGATCTTGAACTCCAACTTTCTTGGTTGCTCATGAATTCTTTAAAACTTGATAGTGAATGATTGCACTTGATAATCAATACCAATATGAGGAGATATAGGGGGTTTATATACTAAATCCATCATTTCAGGGGTTAAAACTCAAGCAAGTCGACAACATATCTATATACCCTATAAAAACATCGAGATAAGACCCTGCTCCAAATCTAGGCTCAAAACCCTAGGGACACATTGCCAATGGTGATCTATCCCACCCTAAACATGCCAAAATTTGGTTTGTGGGTCCCAATTGGTCAGTAGATGCAAAATTTCTGGGTACCACTCAATTTGAGTTTGGAAAAGCATGAAAATTACATAAATGACAAGATAGGTCCTAGAATATGAAATGAATTATTTTTTTGGAGGGAAAAATATAGGAGAACACTTAGAAATAAGGGCCAACCTTGAGTTTTGAAGAAATTGAGTCACTATCAAACATATAATGTTAATTTGAAGATCCAATAATCATTAGGAGAACATGAAATCAATGTGGAAATCCATACATACTAAAATGGGGCTATTTAAATGAGAATCTAATAAGGGTGCTTAATTTTTAGGACAATAAATTTAACCCCCACTTTAGCGGGAGTATGAGTCCACCTCATGATCATGGTAAAGTTAAAAAAAAAAGAGAGAGAGAAAGATGAGGATCATGGGAAAATTGCAAAGAGATAAAATATTGCTAAATTTGAGGAAATAAACCCCCAAGCCAAGGATCTTAACTTATACATCCATATGAAAGGACACATAAAAAAAAACAAAAATCCTAAATCTTACTAAGATTCAAAGTCAACTAGTTGAAGAGACCTCTCTAAAGAAAATGTCTCCACCTATTATCATGCTTAGAAAGCTATTGCAAAAGCACAAGTGGTCACTTGAAAAGAGAAAGAGAACACATCAAAGATAAGATAAGACTCCATAATTCAATCAAATAGAAAAGCATATTATGTTATGGAATCATGGAGGAGAGAATAATATAATCATGGATGAAATAGGCTAGGCAATTATGTTTCACTAGGTGATCCATGAGAGAGAGAAGAAATAGAGAGAAGAAGGAAATGGTCTAGAAAATAGTGTTATGCTAGTTCCACCCATCAAAGAGTGTTAAGAGGGAGTTGATGGTCTAGCGCATGCTAGTCAACTCATGAAAATTTGTGCAAATGAGAGGTTGAATAGTCTAGCAAGTCATGTTATGATAGTCATACCATGAAAATAATAGTCAAATGGTCTAGCAAATTGTGTTATGCTAGTAAACCAATCATAAAAATGTATGAAAAGGAGAGGTCAAATGAGTTAACAAGTTGTGTTATTCTAGTTCAACTAATCCTAAGGATAGCCAAGGAAAGCATTGTTGTGTGTGTGTATTTGGGTACCTGATGAAAACAACACAAACACTCAATAGGTCATTGCATTAGTTCAAATGGTTAGTCAAAACGTTAAAAACCACTAATATCGGCCTATTGCCTTCTAACTAGAAAGAGTGTAATTAGTTGCATATTTAGCCCTCAAAATATGCTACAAATCAGTGACCAATACTATTCTAGCATGAAGGATTTGATTCAAGTTTAAGCTAAAAATATGAAAAAGCATGCAATCTAGCTTTAAAAGATGAAATGGAAACAATAAAATAGCATGATATAATAGATGAAATGTGAATCTAGGATGAATCTAACAGCATAACAATGTATTTTTGATCTAAGGTGAAGGCTTATTTGCTCTCAAAACATGCTTCTATTTATAGAAGAATGGGAGAGAGAGAGGGGGGACAAGGTTCATTTATGAATTTGGAG
>MU228269.1:2495131-2507020 GCA_018584345.1 Thuja plicata
CTTATGTTGTTATTCTTTTATAAATGCACCGTGCAATTTCTAAATGCAGCTATATGCAGACTCTTAGGACTTTGTCACTGATTAGCAAAGATTGCAACATTTTTATCATCATTGGGCACTTTTGGAACCGATACCATCAAATAGTACAACCATCATTAATACCCACTGATATTATGAAAGTATGAATACTATATTTTATTGAAATGTCAGAAATAGACGTAGGTACCAAGCTATAGAAGCCAGGACATGAAAATAGTCACCTTCCTTTCAATATACCAATTTCTGATTAAGGCAAGATATTGAACCCGCAATGACCTTGAAAATTCATATCCTTGGGTACATTATGATTCGTATACCTTAGTGAGAATCTAGATCAGAAAACAGACAAGAAAATTGCATCAAACTCACCGTAGTTTACACATAACAAAGATCAAGATATATGTGGCTATCCACCCATAGTGGTAGCTCTTAGCATAAACATCCAAGTTAGGTGAAATTTATAGGATCATGTGAAACAATCACCATACGCAGAAATATAAGAAAACATTATGCCCCCAATCCTTGTGACTCTTTGTCTTTGCGCAGACGTCATTGAGTAACTAAGAAGACATAATAAATCATAAATTGTGAATCAATCAAATAAAATTTATAATTACTTAGATGCCCTTAGTTGAAAACATCGTTAGGACACTAAATAATCATAATCAAACTAATAGCAAGCTGTGTGTTTAAGTAGTACTTGTTCATTCATCTGTCAAACATAGTAAAGATCCATCAATCAGAAAATTAGAATATAAGCAATATGGTGTTCCATGTCTGTGCCTTGATAGGATGATTCATTCATGTTTTTGATCCAAAATAGCTGTGTAGGAATGCTATGAATGTCATGTCATGTCCCATGTCGTTAAAAGACACCTTTGTTTTAAGTAAGTGACATTGTTTTGCATGTGTTGATAAACATCGTGTTCATGAGGCAAACCATCCTAGAGAAACCTAGCAACCATGATTGACTATGCCAACAAAGATGCCCCCAGTGCAAAATGACTTATTCCTAAGACGTAAAGATAGACAAATCCCCAGAGAGGATAAGATAGTCATGTAGGAAAATGAAGTCAGTGTATGAGCACAGGCAAAATTATGGAGGCCTAGTATCAGTAGGGCATTGATAGATGGAGCACAGAACACAAGTGACGCCTGATTGCCAGGTTTTCACCACTTGGCAAAATTCTTTTCTTTTCTTTTTGCTACCAAGATGCCTGTTTTACCAGGTGCTCATCAAGGCACTTTTTCTCTTTTTCAAATTTTTTTTTGCTATTTTTTTTCTTTTTTGAATGTTTTTGTTGTATCAAGGCACCTGTTTACCAGGTTTTCACCAATGATACCTATTTTGTAGGACTTTTTCCACTATTTTTGGATTTCTTTAGGATCAGTTTTCTAAATGTTTTTGGTGTTTTTGCAAGAACTTTTTGTTGTACAGGCTCTGCCAGCTGAACATTAAGCGTAGAACCGCTTCAAATGTAGAGTGTTGATAGGGTCGGGAAGAACATCTCCCTCAGGTGTAGCTAGCTGATGAGCTCCAGTCCCAAAAGTAGCTATGATAACATAAGGCCCCAGCCAGTTAGGTTCAAACTTCCCTTTCTGCTCTCTGTTAGGCTGGTTTTTAGGATTCTCTTTTAGGACAAGGTCCCCCACTTCAATATTGCATGGTTTAACCTTCTTTTTGTAACCTTTGGACGTCCTTTCTTGGTACACTTTGAGGTGGTCAAATGCCTATTGTCTGCGCTCATCCAGTAGGTCTAGAGAATTTATCCGATCAATGCGATATTGTTCATCAGTAACTAGTCCTTGTAGAGAGATTCGCAAAGATGGGATTTCAACCTCAATAGGTAGTACTGCCTCAGTGCCATAGACTAGAGCAAATGGCATGGCTCTAGTTGGTGTCCTGATGCTTGTTCTGTAGGCCCATAGTGCCGGATTTAGTTGTAAATGCCAGTCTCTGCCAGACTTGCTCACAGTTCTATGTAGGATTTTGAGAATGTTTTTGTTCGATGCCTCAGCCTGTCCATTACCTTGAGGATAATAGACTGAAGAGCAATGTTGACTAATGTGAAACTTTTCACAGAGGTCATTAATGTCTTGGTTTTTAAATTGGCCCCCATTATCTATCACAATTGAAGAGGGTATCCCATATCTGCAAATAATGTAGTTTAAAATGAACATAGCCACCTGTTTGCCAGTGGCTTTGATTAGCGGCATGGATTCGACCCACTTTGTGAAATGCTCAGTGGCCGTAATGATGAACTTGTGTCCATTTGAAGAGTTGGGATATATCTGTCCAACCAAGTCAAAGGCCCATTGCTAGAATGGCCAATGTGTTATGAAAGGTATCAGTTCTCTAGCAGGAGCATGGATGAGGTTTCCATATTTTTGGCATTTAAGACATGCTTTGGAAAATTGAATAGCATCTTTCTCCATTGTAGGCCAATAATAGCCTACTCTAAGCAGCTTTTTAGCTAATGAAAAGCCATTCGAGTGTGATCCACATACACCTTCGTGGATGTCTTTTAAAGCCAGATCAGACTCTTCTAGTTCTAAACATCGAAGAAGTGTACCGTTGAGACTACGTTGATATAGGTTGTTAGTTATGAGGACATAACGTGATGCTATCCTAATCAGGGATCATTTCTCATTTCTAGATAGATTGGCAGGAATAGTTTGGTCTGAAAGATAGGCAATAATACTGGCATATCGGGATTGATTGGGAGTATTTAAGGCACAGATTACTTGGTACTTTGGATTGGCAAAGGCAGGATAGGATATTTCTTCCACCAAGAAGTCATAGCAGAATTGATGTTCCTCTAACTGTAACATGGACGCCAAGGTAGCCATAGCATCTGCAGCTTTATTCTCTGATCTTGGTATCTACTGAAAGGTGATGAAGACAAAGTATTTCTTCAGATCATCAATGAGTTGTTTGTAGGGCATCAATTACTCATCTCTTGTTTGATATTCCCCATTGATTTGATTGATAACTAGTTGAGAGTCACCATATATGTGTAGCTCGATGATCTTCCATTCTATGGCAAGCTTGAGACTGTTGACCAACGCTTCATATTCTGAGATATTGTTGGTACATGGAAACATTAATTATAAGATTTGGGAATCTTATATCCTTGTGGAGTAAGGAAGAGAACCCCAGCTCCAGATCCTTGTTGAGTAAATGACCCATCAAAGTACATCTTCCATGAATGTTCGGTGAGATGCATGATTGTTTCATCAGGAAATTCAATTAGCAATGGTGTATCATCCTGGAGCGGTGAATCAGCCAGTTGATCTGCAAGTACTTGTCCTTTGATAGCCCTTCGTTCAACATACTCAATGTCAAACTCACTGAGAATGAGGACCCATTTTTCCAAACGACCTGTTAATGCTATTCTGCTTAAGAGATACTTCAGAGGATCGATCTTAGCTATGAGCTTGACTGTGTGCGAGAGCATGTAGTGTCTTAATTTCTGTGATGCGAAGACGACTGCTAAGCATGCTCTCTCAATAAGGCTATAATTGAGCTCATAAGTGACTAGAGTTCTACTAATGTAGTAGATAGCTCACTCTTTCTTTGTTTCATCCTCTTGTGCCAATAATACTCCTAGTGATGTAGCTGTAGTTGAAATATATAGGAGCAAAGGCTTTCCATGAATAGGTGCCATAAGAATTGGTGGAGCAGCCAGGTACACTTTTAATTCCCTGAAGTTGGCTTCACAGTGTTCATCCCAGTTGAATGTAACCCCTTTATGTAGTAGCTTAGTAAAGGGTTGTGCCTTATCTGCAAGTTGGGACATGAATCTCTTGATAGACTGGAGTCTTCCTTGTAGTGTCCTCATTTGGCTGATATTGCATGGAGGAGTCATTTCTAGAATAGCTTTTACTTTTGCCGGATCTACCTCGATTCCCTTGGCTGATACTATGAATCCTAGGAGCTTCCCTGATTGAACCCCAAAAACACATTTCTTTGGATTGAGCCTGAGTTGAAATTGTTCCATTCGATCCAATATTTTTCCTAAATCTGAAATATGAGTACCCCTTTCTTTTGATTTAGCTAGTGTGTCATCGACATAGTCTTCCATATTTTTGTGCATCATGTCATGGAATATGGTTGTCATAGCTCTTTGATATGTTGCTCCGACATTCTTTAGCCCAAATGGCATGACGTTCCAGCAAGATGTGCCCCATGCACATGTAAATGCGGTTTTCTCTTGATCCTCAGGGGCAATCTTGATTTGATTATAACTCAAGAATCCATCCATTAAGGAATACATCTGGTAGCCAGCTGTAAGGTCTATAATCATGTCAATATTTGGTAGAGGGAAATCATCCTTCGGACATGCTTTGTTGAGATCTTTGAAGTCTGTGCAGATTCTAATAGATTTATCAGTTTTAGAAACAGGGACCACATTGGAGATCCAAGCTGCATAGGCAATGAACCAAATGAATCTAGCTTTTAACAACTTTTCTAATTCGGCCTTCACCAGTAATGCAACATGAGGATGCATTTTTCTCAGTTTTTGTTTTACGGGCTTGATCCTAGGAGCTATAGATAAGTGATGCATAATGAGATTGGGATCCAGTCCTGGCATATCCGTGTAAGACCAGGCAAAGTTGATTTATTTCTCCTTCAAGAATTATGTGAATTGTACCTTTTCTTCTTCTGATAGGGATTGTGCTAGATGAACTATCTGAGGATCTTCAACAGTGCCCAAGTTCACCGGTTGTGTTGGTTCAATTAATACTGAAGATCTTTCCTGAAAGTGTTCAGGGAGGATATTAAGAGTCTCATCCTTTGGTGCCTCAGAGAGGTTTTCACCATTGGATATGTCTTTTTTCTTTACTATTTTGGGATCTGATACTACCACAGAGTGGTTTTCACCATCAGTCCGCTTTTTCTTTTTTATTTTTCAATTTGTGACTAAGAAACTTGATATCCTCCTATGACATGTTCTCGCTCCTTGCATTGGTGGAAGAAGGGTGAGGTTCACAAGCATTAAGGTAACAAGCCAGGGAGTAGTCATTGGAAAATGTGAGCATAGGTGTAGGATCTATTTTAGTCCAATCAATGAGATCTGGAAGTACCAATTTTAGGGAGTAGGTTCTAAGAAGGACATCATCGTGTTAGCATCAAAACTGTTAACTGACATGACACGGTCTGTTAAGTTAATGTCTTCAATTTTTAGGTCAATAAGAGCGAAATCATTGTTAAAAGGGTCATTGTCAGGCATATATGGATTGAACTCTAGTGACTCATCAGTAGATAACTCATCATTATCTCTTTGTAAAAGGAGGCTTCTTGCTTGTAGCCTATGAAATTCTCATAGAGTTATGTATTCGCCAGTGTCTCCATCTATGATTGGAGGAAGGAACTCTTCTTCTGCTTCAGGAGGATCAGTGTCATTGAAAGGGATGTTAGGTCACCTACTAGGAGCTGCGGGAGCTACAAACATGTGAATTGTGTTTATCCCAATTTCTTCAGAAGCAATAGATAACCAATCATACTCATAGTCATGAGAGTCTATGACATCATCATTAGATCTATTCAAATAGTTAGCAATGTTTATTTGAGGGACTCGGTTAGCTGCTTGTAGATCAAAGTGAGGTAGATCTAGGACGTGTGTAATGGTGACCAATTGCCCCCAGTTAGGATGTAAATTTTGTGGCCAGGATTCCTCTTGAGTGATTGTAGCTACGGTGTCTCCTACCTCTTGAATGGGTGGTTGTCCTAGTAAAGGAGTATGAAGATCCTGTGGTACCGCAAAACTAGGTACATAGTGTTCTCCTTGATATTCAGGATTCTCTGTACCAATACGTAGCAATCTCTCATAAAGCCATGGGTCTGAGACTATTTCATCTATTTTATCACTCTCTGCTTCAGAAGGTGGACTTTTCTTTGAGGTAGGTTTTTTAGCTTGAGTATTGAAGCCTAATCCTATTTTATCTCTGTTAAGGCGGAACTTCATGGGTATAGGTTCGATGATCCCTTTTCCTGTGTCATTCAGAGGTCCTTTTCCTTTGTATCCCATTTGTTTGAGGAAATCATATCCCTTTCCATACTGCTTCGGGGATATATTTACATTTTTGACCTTAGAGTCCATTGGTTCTCCTTTGTAAAGCCAATTTAAGATTGCCTGCTCTTCTGTGTTATTTGAAGAAGACATGGATGCCTTTATCATACCAGTAGACTTGTGTACTTCTGGTTCCTGTACTGTGAGAGGTGTGAATGTTGATGATGGTTTTCTGTAGGATCTTGGCGATACTGGAAGCTCTATAAGGGAGGGATTCAAGTCCAACTTGTATTCTCCCATACCTGTTTCTTGAAGTTTCAATGTTTTGCTAAAGCCTTTCATGACCATGTCTTTGGTAGTTTTAGGAGTAACTGCATCCATAGCCTCCTTGTTGTGGGGGATCATGCTACCTACTTTAATATTGTTGCAAGCATAGTTGGCATCCGCAGGAATTGTCACCTCTATCCCATTATGTGGGAATTTGATGCATTGATGATAGGTGGATGGTACAACTTGCATCTCGTGGATCCATGGCCTCCCTAGTAGAATGTTGTAGGCTAGTGGTAGATCCAGAACTTGACATATAACATCTCTTTCAATTGGTCCAACTCTGACGGGTAGACAAATAATACCTCAAGAGGATCTTTTTTCCTCATCATATGCTTTGATGGTTATTTTATTTCTTGAGTCAATTGTTTGCTCTGAGAGGCCTAGCCTCCTGACAAGATCCAGTGTACAGATATTTAATCCGACACCTCCATCTATCAACATGTGTCTAACATGGGATTTATGGATAAGAACTTCGATATGGAGGGGTTGATTGTGTGGATGGATCAAAGACTTGTCATCTTCTTCAGAGAAGGAGAGATAATGTGGTGCTGAAATATGATTGACCATCGCTTGGAATTTGTCTATGTCTATGTCCTTTGGAACGTTAGCAGCATGTAGAGCTTGTTCTAGGATTTCTCTATGCATAGTGGATATTTTGAGTAATTCAAAGATGGAAATTTTGGCAGTAGTTCTTTGCAATTGATCCACCGAGTCCTATTTCGCTCTAGGGATAGTGACCATATGTTTTTCTCCTAGTTTAGGTATAGTGATAATAGGAACCTTGGGTGTAGATGTCTGTTTTGGAGGTCCCTTGATCGTAACCTATGCTTGGCTCCGGGTTACAGCATTTGTGGAGGATGAGGCTCCTTTGATGGTGACCATGTTGACAGATTCATTTTTAATGTTGAGCATATTGATCACATTGTCATTCTTGGAATAAGTATAGTGTACCTCATTACCCTTCCCTTTGGATGTTTCTTCTTGATTGTAATTGGGGAATGGTTTATTAAATGTTGTGTGATCTTCATTCGTAGTGTGTCCATCCACTTTGATCTTACCCCCCTCAATGAGGTCTTGGATAACATGTTTGAGCTTGAAACAATTATTTGTTTTGTGTCCCTTGTTCTTGTGGAAGACACAGTAAGAGTTATCATCCCACCATCTAGGTTTGACCATTGGTTCCCAAGGTTTAGAATCAAGAATTGTAAGGACTTTGTTATCCACCAATGTTTTTAAGATGGTTTCAAGAGGTTCTCCCAAAGGCGTGAATCTTCTTTGGGGTTTTGAATTCCATGTTCGTCCCTTGTCATTATCATTGTTGGCTTTGGGAATGGGAGGTGTTATTTTAGCTTCCTTGCTTGCTTGCATACCATTGGTAAGATTGAATGCTTCATTTTTAGAATTAATGTTGGACACATCAGCTACTCCATCATTGACAACATTTTTGTTTTGTTTCCACCATTTAGGCTTGGAGTTGGAGCTACTGCCTTTGTTTTCATTTTGAAGGGTGATCTCCCCCTTTTTAACCATGACTTTTTCTATACGAAGAGCGTTCTTAATCATCCTATCGAAGCTAGGAGAATATTTCATTTGTAGATCATAGCTCAATTCAGGTATGAGATTATTAACAAAGATCTCTAAATTTTCCATTTCAGGGATGACTCTTGAATATCGTGCAAAGATCTTCCTCCATCTTTGTAGGAAGTGTGTAAAGGATTCTCACATTTTCTGCTTGGTATTACATAGATCCATCATGGTGACATCATGCTGGATGTTGTAGGAGTAGTGTTGAATGAACCGTTGCATCAACTCTTTTTTTTTTTTGACTTTGGGATTTAATTTTGAAAACCACTCCATGGCGTTTCCCCCTAGACTTCTTGGAAATAGTCGCATAAGGTAAGTGGGTTCTTGCATATACTCAATGCTAAGAGCACAAAATTCTCTCACATGGTCATGTGGATCGGTTTCCCCTGTGTATTTGTCATATTTTGGTCTTGCCACATTAGGAGGAAATGGAACCATTGTGATACTCTTATCAAAAGGAAATGGACAAATGGCGTCCAAAAAGTATTTTGTTTTGGGTTTGTCTTTCTCTTGCTTGAGGTTTGTGAGCTCAGTTTGCATTTTATTGAGCTATTTAGTAAGGATGGATATGGGGTTTGGTACCTCCTTTTCTTTGAGATCATTCACATCGTAATCCTGGGGTAGTTTGACACCCGTGGATGCTAAATGGAGGAAGTATTTTTCTTTGTCATCTCCAATTATCCGTTCCAACAGTTTGTGGACTCTTTTGCTTTGTTTTAGCTTCTCGTATTCGTCTTCAGGGATTTCTTCATCACTATCTAACCCAAATGGATTACGTTCAAACTTGGGTCTTTCCTCCTCTTCTGTGCCTATGGATTGTGCTTGTTTTCCATCGTCATAACCCTTAAAGGCTTTACTCCAATCATTAGTGTTGCTACCCATTTGAGGTGAATCAAGATTGAATAGGGAATTGTTTGAAGTTTCTCCTTGGAAGTGTGATATTTTAGGAGGTACTTTGGATCCTTCGATTGTGTACTTTTTGCATCTTGTGTTAACCATGAAGTTTTTTTCTCAACTTTGTCAACGTTTCCCAATAGTACTAGCAAGGATTCCAGATCATTCAAGTGGGTGTGTCTAGGTAGAAGTCACTGTTTGTTTGGTGGATGTAAATGATTCCAGTGTCAGAGGGTTAGAATGCCCTGATAGTGAGCTGGGAACCAAGTTGTTGATAGAGAATGGGTAGACCACACATATTGAACTGATCGTGGAAGACTGAGTGAGCATGCAAGGTAGATGTTTCGAAAGTTCTTAAAAATAATAGCAGGGAGACCAGAAGAGACAACAGGGACCAGATAAAGAGTAAAAAGGGTACCTAAAACAAATGAGACCTCCTAGGAAAGACTGCTAGAAATGCCCATTGCCCAGGATGCGAGCTCCCAGATATGATCCTCTAACAAAACCAGATGCGATCCTAAACCCTGGATACGATCCTAGAAAATTGGATGCGATTTGTTGCTTGACCAAATACGATCTAATGCACCAGATACGATCCTAAATACAAGATGCGACTTAGGAAATCCTGGATGTGATCTTATGATGGACTTGTCAGTTTTGGTCCATTTTGAAAAATTTGCATTTTGAGGAACGTGAATCTGTTTGTCTCCAAATTGCATCAAGAGGTATTTGTCGGACGTGAAAAACACTTGTACTCGAGGGTATGAAATTTATTGATTTTTATGAGGAGCTTATCTTTTTAATGATCTTTCTGACACGTCAAACAATTTTGCATTGTTAGAAGGGGTGGATCAAAACACACATCTTTTTCCTATTCTCTAGGTGGAGGATGAAAATAATTTTCTTGTTGACTTAGGCAGACACTCAAATGCTAATCAGAATACAGCCAGCACCAAGCACACAATGGCTCTAGTCATGATGCTATATTAGCCGACTCCAAACGCAAGTGAGGGCACGATATGACGAGTGTCTTGGGGCAATTACTTTTTGCCTTACACAAAGATTATCACCCTTTCGGGGATGAATCAAGAATTCTTTCAGTTGAATGTGTTGTATATTATTGGACAATCCGTTCGAAGCTGTCCCCCATAGAATTTCACAAGGCAAAATTGAGGCATATAGCCCTATGAGTACCTGAATATATATAGTCTCGCAAGTAAGATTGAAGTAGCTCCGCTCTATATATACCCTGATATGTTCAAGGAATGATGTCAAAATTCTAAGAACAAAACCAGTTCCATCTTCCAAGGCTTTGGCCTACAAGGAAGCAACTATTTATAGTGAGTTGGAAGGGTTGGCGTAAGACCTATCCTCACTTGGGTCATTCTCAGGAGATTTTTTTCTCAACCGAAAGGCCCTCTACTGTTAAAAGAACGGTAACCAGGATTGGCGAGCTTAGGAGTTCTAGATTTTTGTTTCTTCAAAAGAAGAAGAGCATACTCTCCTATTCCATGTCATTTTCTCCTCAAACACCCAAAATAATGTTCTTTCCCTCAAGCTATGTTGAGCTTGATTTAATGGTTCCTATTTTAATGAAAACATGATGCTTGAAAGGGAAATTTGTTTTGTTCAATTACCACAATGATTTAATGAGTTGTTCAATTTCTAATTTCCAAAAGCAATTAAATGATGTGCTTGTTCATTGAGCCCACATGATTTAGTGCTTTGTGTTGTTCATTTACTCTCCCAAATTGAATTAAATAGTTTTTTTTGTGGTTCAGTTACTCCCAATTCCATCACAAATGATAAGATAACGTCCGATTTTTTGATTTTCCTCGAGAGAAAAAGAGCATAATATCTAGTTGTTTATCAAGTGGGAAGAAATGGTTTTAAGTTGTGAAAATAGGGAAATAAAAGTCAAGACGGAATGGGTTTGGTAACCTGTGAAAACTACGTTAGTACTTTACTAATCCAAATCCCTGAAACCTGTCAAAAGGTACCTGAAAACACTTGTTAGGCTGCAAAACATAGAAAGTACAATCTGTCAAACTTGTTAGGATTAGATAAAACAAATGGACAAGCTTCAAAACTAGATACGATCTTAAATTCTTACCAGATGCGATGCAGTATTTGGGATGCGATCCTATTCTTTGGATAAGAGCCTTTGCTGACCAAATGCAATTGGAAACTAGATACGATCCATGAAATCCCAGATGCGATCCAAAAATTACGCAGTGCGATGGCGTATCCGGGATGCGAGCCTGCAATTTTATATGCGATTCTGTGTCCGATTCCTGAGTCTGCAAATTGCCAAAAAGTGTTAGAGGATGAGGCTAAAATCAAAATCTAGCCCCACGGTGGGCGCCAGAAATGTGTGTGTGTATTTGGGTACCTAATGAAAATAACACAAACACTCAATAGGTCATTACATTAGTTCAAATGGTTAGTCAAAATGTTAAAAACTACTAATATCGGCCTATTGCCTTCTAACTAGAAGGAGTGTAATTAGTTGCATATTTAGCCCTCAGAATATGCTACAAATCAGCGACCAATACTATTCTAGCATGAAGGATTTGATTCAAGTTTAAGCTAAAAATATGAAAAAGCATGCAATCTAGCTTTAAAAGATGAAATGGAAACAATAAACTAGCATGATATAATAGATGAAATGTGAATCTAGGATGAATCTAACAGCATAACAATGTATTTTTGATCTAAGGTGAAGGCTTATTTGCTCTCAAAATAGACTTCTATTTATAGAAGAATGGGAGAGAGAGAGGGGGGACAAGGTTCATTTATGAATTTGGAGACTCATAAATGAATATGTAAGAGCCATTAATGCCCAAGGCATTAATAAGGCATGGGAGAGACATAGGCTTAAGGTCTTCATATTAATGACGACATTAATGAAGGCCTTAAAGAGGTAAGGGAGGATGTAAGAGAGTGGCTTGAGAAAATGGACTTTAAGAAAGTCCAGCTTGAGAAAGTGGACTTTCTCAAGTGGGTTGAGTTGTTAAGTATTCCTTAA
>MU228269.1:2538079-2580081 GCA_018584345.1 Thuja plicata
TTGTAAAAATAAGTAAACAGAGAATAACCTATTGTTCCTGGGGTCACTGCATCCCTGATGTCCTTGAAGTCATCTTTAAAAACACCAGCATCAATCTTTCTATTCTGAGTGGACCCTGGCAGCAGCTGCAGAAATTTGTCAGAGAAGCTAGGTTTTCCTTTAGGATCATCTCCACTGCCTCCACTAGTAGACGCCATGCTCATGGCATTACTCATTTTTTCAAGCTCTTAGAATCCCTGGCTTGAATGATATTGAAACAAATCTAAGCACAACTCTCTGTATCACTTAGAAATTTCAATCACTTGAGAACACTGTAACAACTCTGAATATCACCTTTTGCTCTTAAAATAATAACTTTGCTCTGAGATCACAAACACGGTGAAAAGGAATGAATGCAGACTCCTCTGGTTATAGCCACAAGGTTCAGAGTAAACGGCTCAAAGTTTAGAAACATCAGTTCTGCAATTAATTTGATATGCCATGAAACGTTCAAAAACCTAGCCGTAGTTTCTCGAGGTGACAGGAAATCAAATTTAAATCATGAGTATTTTGGCGCAATCACAAAAATGGTTAAGACAGCTGACATGGCACTATGTGATTCACCTTCTGTCATACATCTTAGCTACCTTTTGTACACAGTAATCAAAAATTCTTTCATCTAATTGGCCGTAGGCTTGATTTTCTCTGTCATGTCCTCCACTTGGCGCCGCTTTATAGATCCTATTATCAGCAACCTCGCGACCTCATTAAGTCTCTTTGTCACGAGTATTTTCTCTTAACCATGGTCTGAACATCAGATTTGGTGACAACAGTAATCCCTTTACCTCAGCAAACCCAAGTCTTTCCAGCGATCAGGCGACTATGTGAAAATCTTAGTCGCGGGGAGTCAACCTTAACTCATCCATCTTCTCCAGACTACGCGACAAACCGTTGCACTTAACATTTTATTTTAATTGCCAAGTCGCTGGATACTCATTTCTCTTTCCAAGACTACACGACAACCCTTTGGTCGCTGAGTCGGGTGATAAGATTAACTTAACCTTATTATATAGCACATGCCCTTTTCTGTTTGCAGCGACCTCGCGACATACCTTAATCGCTTAGTCGAAAGGAATTTTTCCCTGGGGAACTTTTATCACCAGACTTAGCGACCACCGTTAGATCCCTTTACTTCCTCATCGAATGGCTATCTTTTAATCGCTTCAGAAATTCACATACCCTTAAAATAACAAGAGACTTCGCGACCGAGGGTAACATGACTTAAGTCTCCTTATCGCTTGATCCTTTTTCTTTATCTAGCGATCACACGACAACCACTATCATTCTGACAGATGTCATCTATTACTTCATCCACTTTATGCATTCTGGAATTCTGAGTCATCACTCCTGTTCTGGCAACATCCCGACTGAGTAAAATCACTTAACCTGAAACCGTTAGTCGCTGGGTCAGGACTGTTATCTCCTAACTGTCAAATATCACGAGACCATGCGACTGAAGAAAAACCTTAACTATTTGAATGTCCTGATCCAGCGACCATGCGACATGAAAGAGGCGCAAGGTCGGAAGACATTTCTTTGACCTGTTGACTCTTCACGCGATCACCCGACTGAGGTGGGTCCCGTTCATTTTAAAGCTCATAACATGATTATCAAGCGACAACCCGACCAAAAGGAAATCGCTAAGTCTCGAGACACTTAGAGAATATTCTATTTTTTAATGAGACTAAGTGACACAAAGGGAAAGCAAAGTCGGGAGATGTTTTGGCATATTCATTCTGGGTTAAGCGATCAAGCGACCTGACTTAAAATTTTATATAGCACATGCCTTTAGTGACTTGAAAAAGGTAATGAGGAAATAGAAGACATGGCTAAGGGTTTCAAAATACATCGTTTAACATTTGGTTGCTAGGGTTTTTTCAGGGTTTTGATAATTTGGCAAGGAATAAGCATGAAAACCTAAAAATTTTCAGAGGGGAGGGCAAGGAACCAGGCAAAACAGCAAAAACATGAAATACAACCAACAGACGATGCCATTTTTTCTTTGTGGGATGGATTTGATGTTGAATGCTTTGAATTCGTTGATCAAGTCCCATGTCCTGTTTTGGTAGGCTGAGAGTCTCTTATCATTGCAAGAATAATGACTATGGATTTGTTTGATGATCAGTTGCGAGTCTCCTTCTACTATCAAAGCTTTTATTCCCTTCTCATGAGCTAGGAGACCAATGATTTGCATTTTTTAACATTGTTAGTGCATAAAAATTGTAACCAATAAGCAGCATAGAAAGAATTACCTCTTAGATTTATTAGTTCAATCCCCACACCTACTCCTTTTTTACACTTGGACCCATCGAAACACAATTTCCATATTTGGTACTATTTTATGAGGTTTGACTTGGTTCAGACATTTCCTAAGAATCCCCTTGTTTTGAGCTTCTGCTTCTTTCCCCCATCACTATCTGAGGAAGTTAACTCTTCTTTCCTTAACCCCTGAATATTTTTGAGGTCTGGGGATTTAAGACCTTTACCTTCATGATCTTCTTGTAGCTTTTCTTGGGGTGGACACACGCCATCATCTAAAGTTCTCCAGTCACTGAATACATTCAAGGTAGGGCTCTTGTTATCTGAATCTGACCCACTATCTTGACTCTGGGTTGGAGTGTCTGGATTAACAAGGATATCTTTCTTTGGCATGGTGTCACCTTCACTTTCCACCTCAAGGCTTTCCATTTCTATCTCAATCCTCTCTAGGATTTTGGTTGGTAGGGAAATTTGAGTTAACACTCGTGACAATGCATCTTAGCAACTATGGCATGTGAATTTTGAATGACTTACTTTGTGCAACTGGAAGTACCCTGGTAACAAGAGGATGTTAGTGTCCAAATCCTTCCCTAGGTGTTGTAGGCTCATCGTCATGCTGCTAATAAAGTTTTGAAAGATGTCATCGTTGATGTTGAATTATTGTAGGCCTTGTACGTGACTATGATCTTTTTCTTCAACTTCTTTGATTTGGAACATGAGGATGTCATCCATCCGATAGGTACCTAGGTTAATCTATGTGAACAAAACTTCATTTAGAGCATTATAGTCTATGGTCATATTCTTTAACTTGGGCTCGACATCAATCTTGATATGATTGTTCAATCCCTTCCATGGTAGCCACAAATGTGTGAAATCAATGGACAACCATCCCCTCAAGCATTTGGTCCATTCTCAACTTAGCAACATCCCATAAGTCTCAGGGATATCTACTATGTGTACATTGATGTATTATTATATCCTTGGGTTCACAACCAATTGGATGTGCATGTCCTTAAGTACGCAAATTACCTTGACTTATGTTTTGTTGAGATGGATCACCATTCTGTTTGTTGTTTGTGGAACCATCCCTAGTTTCTCATAGGTGGATAAGGGAATGCTGTTACATGAAGCTCTTGAATCAATTAGGAATTTGTGTAAGTTCCATCTAAATATTCACAGATTGAGTAGGAATGGTTCTACCTCTATCTTGTCTTTGAACATCGTTGGGAAAGATTCAAAATTTTTGACATTGGAGGTGGTGGTCTTTGCATTGCTGGTTGTTGTGCCTTGTTTTGAATGGTCCAGGGATTTTAGGAGTTCTCCTATTTGAGAAGGGAAGCCTTGAAACATTTCAAACATAGATATGTTTTCCTTTGTTTTCTTCAATTCTTTCCCATACATTCGTCACAACAAGGTAGATGAACAACAACAAACTCCAATTTAAAGAATCATAGATTTGAGAAACAATACACAGTTGGCTCTTTAAAAGGAATGAATAAGCAAACACACACTCATTAATTTTTCATAGATATCAAAAAAGCATCACACCATGAATGAAGCACCTATTGTAGATCTTTATTGCATCAAGAATCTGACCCTAATACATTGTTTTTATTACAATATATAGAGTTGTGATCTACAAACTCTAAACGTGAAACTACGACATCAGTAACTCTATAAACTATGAAAACAAACTAAAACTAAATCTTTCTAAAGAAAGCTACTATTAAACTAATACTAAACTACTTACATGGATCCTTAATCCTTTTAAAATGAGCTTGACCATGAAAATAGGGCCAAACTCATTAAGAAAGAAGAAAAAGATGAGCTGGAGTTCCACTGTTTGTAACTGGAGTCTTCTTCTTGATCTCTGAGTTCTCCCTTGGAATATTCATCTGGGGTTCTCTTCAAGGTGGGAATAGATAGAAGACCCTTAATCATTGCAAAACAAACTGTAGTTGTGCATCCATCTGATATAAAGTTTCATTTTCATGCAAAAAAGTGTTCATGCTGAAATGGCCCAAAAGTCAGACCCTGACCTTTGCCCCAAAAATTGCCAAGTGAAAATTTGACTAAGTATGGAACCAAAATTTGGGACCCCCAAAATTTTGCACTTTCGGGGGCCGAAAGGCCAAAAAACTAGCCTTTGAAAAATGGCTAAGTATGGAAGAATTCTTTTCTCAAAAAATGGCCAAGTCTTGACTGAATAGTCAGTTTGGGAACACCTCTAGATGAGCAGCTCACAATCTTTGTACTGTTTCCAGTACTTCCTCATAGTTTACTTCTTGTCTTTTCACTTTAGCAATGCATCATTCTTTCTCTCTGAAAATGGTCAATTCAGAAGCAAATAACTTGATCTCTTCTTCATGTTTAGACATCCTTTGCATATCTTCCTTGAAATAGAAAAGTTGGTGTAGGCCCTCTTTGGTGCTAACTCCTGCCAGAATACCTTTGACTTGTTGTATCACTTCTTTGGTCAGGCATAGAAGTTGCCTATCCTCATCTCGATATAACTCTAAGTCAATACATGCATTAAAGTTCTCTATTTCTTCCACCCATTCCATAATTTCCTTATGCTTTTGATGCATCTTATCCAAACATTTCTCATGGACCTTTGTGGAGTTTGCTATACTTTTCATCCAGGTACTTAAGTTGTCTATCTCTTCACCTTCATATATATTGACCAAAATCTGGAAATGTTGTTTCCTGATTATCCTTAGATCTTGTAGAGCTGATCACCATTGGGCCAATTTAAAGTCGAACCCTCCATCTCCTTCCATAAGATCCACCAAATTGGTGGCTTCCCCAAGTATAATCCTAAATGGCCAGAATATATTCATAATCACCTTATTTTCCCATAGTTCAAAAGCATTCTTCCAATCAAAACTTTCCTGAATGAAAGAATGGGTTACACCTGCTGGCAAGTCTGGAGTAACTTTCTTCTCTAGTACGCCCTGTAATGAGGCCTCTGGGCAATCTGGGTCAATGGGACCCACCATTTTAAGGATGACTTTATTCATAGCCTCATTCCGCTCTGTCAGAGACTTGATAGTTTCTTCATCTTTTTTCATGGAACCTAGAGCATATTTAAGTCCTAAAGGTGCCAGGGTCTTACTTCCTTCTGTTGTTGGTTCTCCTAGATCCACCTCTTCAAATGTATAATCTTCTGGGGTTATCTACGCTTGAGATGCGTTGGTAGAGGGAACTTCCACCTGTACCTTCCAGCGACCCTTGATGTCTTGAGTAACGTATGATATGGTTTTTTCCACTATATTAGTGTTTGTTTGGTAGAAGGTTTGCCCTAAGAATGACATATATGTGTCTTCTTTATCCTCTTCATTTGTGTAAGTCCTTTTTGGCAGTTGAATATCTTTAGTGAACCAAGTGGGTTTACTAAAGGCGGTAACTGGCTCATATTGGGCGATGTGGTGGACTAAAGCAAAGCTTTGCGGAATAGGGGCCACCCTCTCCTCTTTATCTGAATCTTCTTCATGTTCATCCTCTTCTCTCCTCTCTTCCTCATTCACTTCTCCTTCCTCTCTCTCTTTCTCTCCCATCTCTTCCTCTCCCTTCTCTTCTTCCCTTGTGGCATCTTGTTTATCTTTATCTTTTCTTTCATCCTTGGAGGAAATGATTGATATCTCTATATTAAGACCTATCATAGCTTCCAGTGTGGTTTTCAGGGGAGGTGTAGCTTTTGTACTTACCGACACTTAGGGAGTCAGTTTAG
This sequence comes from Thuja plicata, assembly GCA_018584345.1. NCBI lineage: Eukaryota > Viridiplantae > Streptophyta > Pinopsida > Cupressales > Cupressaceae > Thuja > Thuja plicata. The sequence continues at coordinate 2,544,108 of MU228269.1, forward strand.
AGGAAGGCAGAGGAATAAATGGTGGTGGAGTTGGTGTTTGCATTGTAGGTGGAGGAGTGGAAATGGAAGGGGGTGGAGTTGGTGTGGGATTTGTGATAGAGGGTGGTGGAGTAGGAATGTAAGGTGGTGGAGTTGGTGCTACACTTTCCCCTGTAGTCTTGTCCCCTTCTATGTTTTGGGTAGTGTTAGTATCTTAAGTTTTTGCTCTTTGATTAGTGCTAGAATCCAATCCCGTGAGTGGCATGTTTAGTGCGGGGTTTGTGAATTGGGACAGAGGTGGAGTGGAGATAGCTTGAGGATTGTTGGGAACCTATGCCTCTATGTTAATCCCTGCCATGGAGTCAGGTGTATCTTTTCCCAAATTTGCAAAACCTTCTAGGCCCTTGAAGTCTTACATGAGTAATTCATCTAAGCCAAGAGTATCCAAAGGATTGTCATGCTCCTTTTGAGCCTCTTTCTACTTCTTTGGGGTCTCATTTTTCCTTAGAGAGGTTGCCCGAGATCTCATCATTTTGAATAAGGGCACACCATCTAGTCCTAGGTCCTCTTGCAGAGTCTCTAATTGGGGAGAGGCACAGGCTCTCCTTCTCTTGTAAATCTTCTTCCCCTCTCCAATGGTAGTAGGAGATGTGTTAGATGTGGTAGGGCCTTCTCCTTGGATGGCCTATGATGGATCAATAGGAGGATATATTTGCCCTATCATCTTGGTCCTTTGTGTCATGTGCATAGGGTTGGAACCATATTCCACTGCACGCTCATGCCCATATATCGTTCCCAATTTTTGGGGTGGTTCCTTCTTAAATTGGGGCACTGTGGGCTTCTCTCATTGCTTCTTGTTTTCCTTATTGGGTGGATCCATTTGTGTTTTTATGGGAATAGGATCCATTTGATATGGCTTGTTGATCAATTCCATAGTTTCTCTGACTACATTCCTTGCTTTGAATTTAATGTTGTCATTCTCTTCTTTGTCTATTTCTGCATTCAAGATAGGCCTATTGTATATTTTTTCATCATTATAGAGCAGCTCCAACACATTATCTAGATCTTTGTCCCAAACCTTGGGGGGATATTGACCTCTAAGGCTGCTTGTGCTAATGTGAGGGACACCCTGCAATAATCTCTAATTCTCACCTCACAGTCATCCACACAATTCATCTAGTGATCTTCAATATGTGGCTCATGGATGTAGAATTTTCCAATGATATGATTGTATGTACCTATGGGGTCAAATCTAGCCCAGATATCTATATATGTTTGGAGTGGGCACTCATCCCACTCAAAGGCCAATGATTTGAAAATTTTCATATCCCAGAGAATGTAGGGGCCTATGAAAATGGGGAAATCCCAACAATGCTTCTTATGCTTGATATGTTTGTAGGCATTTGCGAGCTAACTGGCTATTTCCAGAATGATTACACAATCAAAAGGGTACCTGGGTAGTTTCATGGGACTAAGGGTAGATCCCGCCACTCTAATGTATGTGAAAGTTCTGAACTGTATGTAATATGCCCCTATAGCCCTTATTCTAGCAGCAACTTCCTCTGATAATGTCTTTTCATAGTCACCGTCTATGGATCTAATGACTGCAAAGATGAATGCACCATTCACTATTCGGTAATCTAGGCTATTTTTGAGCATGTCAACTCTTCTTATCAACTCTAGATAGACAGTGAAGGTCCATGCATTTAGCTCACCAAATACTCCCTATTTTGTAAGCCCTAGATAGTCTTCTTGGGTGGCCAACAGGTACACTATGTATGAAGTCATGTAAAACTTGGGATTGTGCTTTACAATAGTTAGCTGTTCATCTTTCTTATCACTTAGGATGGTGGCCCAATCAAATATGGCCTTGCATCCCTTTATCTTTTCTATTAGCGGGATCATCTAGCTCTTGAGTTGGATGGACTGAGATAATCCATATACTCAACTTATCATTGTGACTGCCGCTTGGATGTCCTCCTTTAAGTACCCTCTCCTTAGGTCTATTTTATCTAGATTATTCTTTGGGAGAGGCTGTAGGAGGTAGCCTTGATTTTCAATTTCATAAGCCTATTTGGTCTTGTTTCTGAACCATTTCAAGCCCTTCTATATAGAGAAGTCATAGAACTTATCCACACCTTTGTTAAGATGGAAGACATCTTCAATGTTGTCTGGCCTGAGATCAAGAACCACCTATCCATCTCTATTTTTAACCACCCTCTCCTTTGGTATGTAGTGGTTGGCCAATGTCATGATGAGCTCAGAGGACAAGACCGACACTAGGTGTGCTGCTACATTGACCAGGCTTGATAAGACCAAGGAGGTGCAATCTTCAGTTCTACTTGCTAGTTGGGAACACCTCACCAAGAATTCATTCCAATCCACATTCCCTATGTTTGTATCTATGATTTCCTAGTGCTGATTCCCAATCTTGGAAGGGGGGTGATATCCTTTAAACAAGTACTTCATTGGTGATCTTATTCATTTTTAGGCATTCCTGCAAGGAAACATGCAAATATCAGTGTCTTTATTGAAGAAACTACTAAAGCAAAAAATAAATAAAAACTACAACTAAGAAAGCTAGAAGTAGATGACTCTTAAGTAGCTAGAAATGAAGCTTTATAGCACTTTCTAGTCTTTCAAACTTTCATAATCCAAAGACAAGGTCAGGGTGTGAAAGACCAAAAATTGATGGATGAGGTTCCAAATCAAGTATTTGCAGACTTGTGGAGTGTGAAAACTATGGGGAAATTCGGGGTAAGAAAGCCCAAAATCTGAAAGACTTGGGGGGCTTATGGAATGGATCTCATCCTTTCAGTATGTGAAGGTCCAAAGAAAGTTTTAGAGTGCTAAAAGCATAAATTTCTGGGAGGGGGTGACCTTGTTTTTGGTTTTTTAGAGTTTTGTTGTTTCGGTGGTGTCCGGTTGTGCAAAATGCCATAAGTATGAAAGTGTACTTAGTGGGATCTCTCTGGCGAGGGGGTTATTTTTGGCCTTTCAAAAGCTAAAAACTTGCAACTTTGCCACAACACAAAAAACCTAACCCTAAAACAAAATGCGAAACAAAAAAAAACAAAAAACAAACAGAGGCCGCAACCCGACCATAGGTCCAACGGTGAAAACCCTATTGACTTAGGAGGGAGAATAGACAACCAACAATAATATCTACATAGATGAACAACAAAAAAGGCCAAAAACAAACTAAAACCTAAACCCAAAATGCGAAAGGAAGAAGGGAAGGGAACAGGCCAAGAAACCCTACCTTCAAAGGCGTGAGGAAAGGGGGAGAAAACAAAAACCACTAACCACAAGGAGGATTGAAATGGAACAAAAAATGATGAGAAGGCAAGGAGCAGACACATGAAGAGCTTGAAAAGAAAAAGCAAGAGGAAGAGAAGAGACAAGTGAGAAAAAAGTGCCCAGACTACTTTTATAGCTCGCGGGGTGATGTCACCCACTTCAGGGTTTTCAGAGGCTAAAACCCCGAAGTTTGGTGACCTCCTCCCCTTTCAAAATTTTGGTGACCAAAACACCAAAAGTTGTGGGCTCATCATTTTGGTGTTTCAGCATTTCGGAGGTCGGAGGACCTCCCGATGTCTGAAACGCCAAAAGTGTGAAAGGTCAAAAAGTAACTTTGCTTTCCCAACATGTCCCTCCAAATTAGAGTTCAAGGAATAGGGGGAGGGGCAGACCAAAAAAAAACAAACAAGGGGGCCCCATGGTCAGAGGATAAAACAATGGGGTGTGTGTTGTGGATCCACAACAAAACTAAAGAGGTCACAACTCTTGTGAGGTCAAGGAAGGGACGAATGCAATAAAATACCATGCAAGAAATGTAAAAGGAGTCTTTTTTGAAGGATGTTGAAAAGAGATCTTGAATAAGAAGGGAAGAATCTATTAGAGTAATAAATTAATTCACTTATTAATTAAATCATTTTGATTTAATTAGTAAAATCACTTATTATCTCTAGTTCACTTGAGATAAACTTTAGGCATATAATAATTAATTATATTATTAATTATTATCATGCATCCTAGAGTTTCCCTTTTTAGGGTTTTGATCACCTTTTATAAGGTTTGATCTCTTTTTATTTGACAATCAATTCTGATTGATCTTGAATCATCTTGTATTCTATATTCTATTATTGAATCAATTGAGGATGTTTCCTCTTTCACAAATCTATTGTTTCTGGCCTCCATAGCTTTTGCTTCTCTCTTTCTCTGACAAGTGTTTGCATGCAGGTGATTCTTGGGAGTTGTAGGGTTGATAGTTTTTCATCAACTCCAATATGGTATCAGATCTATGAATCTTCATGCCCATGTTCTCTTCATGAGAGATTTGGCCTTGTTCTTCAAATTTGTGTTTTCAAGAGGTTTTTGTTTCAGATTATTGTGGATCTAGGGGAGTTATTTTTTGGAGCACTTTGGGCAGAAATCGACCTCACAGTTGCGCTCAAAAGGCCCAAAAACCATTATTTTCATATAAGACACACCCAATTAGGACACAATTGCATTATGAGACCAGAAATTGCCCATACGAACCTATTTTGGGCATGATTTTTTTGGAGGGCGGGGGGGTCATACCCCACCCACTTGCAAAGGAAGGTGGTGGGGTCTCCCCCGCATGGAAGCCATGGGCCCCAAGGAGCTGTGCACACCCCAAAGGAGCCACACAGGCCCCAAGGGAGCCACACAATCCCCACGGGAGTCATACAGGCCCCAATGAAGTTGCGCAAACCCCATGGGGGTATAGGCCCCAAGGCCGTAGACACGCCTTTTTTTGATATTTTTTATTGAAATATATATATATATATATATATATATATATTATCATTTTTTTAAATTTTTTTTCTCAAAAATAAATATTCCTTTTCTTGGTCTATCCGCCCAGTCAGCATGCATGGTTGCCACATCATCACTTTGTCAGCTCCACCAAATTTGGCCAATTTTTTAGCAACTTTGCCAAATTTAGCGACATTGCCAGATTTAGAAGAGATTTTTTGCCAGATTTAGCAGAGGGTTTTTGGAGTTTTTTTCTCATATCTTGAGCAAACAGAGGTGTTTTCGGCCAAACAAGATTTGGTCGGAAAGCTGGTTCTGAGCCTCATCTGATTTTCTAGGTTTGGTTTTCTGATTTTGTCATCTTACAGGGTTTTTATTTGTAAGAGTAATAAGTTATTCCACTTATTAATTAAATCATTCTGATTTAATTATTAAGTCACTTATTATCTCTAGTTCACTTAAGCTAAAGTACTTTAGGCATATAATAATTAATTCCATTATTATTTATTATCATGCAACCTAGAGTTTCCATTTTTAGGGTTTTGATAACCTTTTATAAGGTTGGATGTCTTTTTATTTGTTAATTATTTATGACTGATCTTGGATCATCTTGTATTCTATATTTTATTGAATCAATTGAGGATGTTTCCTCTTTCACAGATCTGTTGTTTCTGGCCTCCATAGCTTTTGCTTCTCTTTCTGTGACAGGTGTTTGCATGCAGGTGATTCTTGGGAGTTGTAGGGTTGATAGTTTTTCATCAACTCCAATATGGTATCAAAGCTCCAAATATTCATTCCCCTGTTCTCTTCATGAGATTTGGTCTTATTCTTTAGATCTGTGTTTTCAAGAGGTTTTTTGTTTCAGATTTTCATGGATCTAGGGGGAGATATTTTTGGAGCACTTTGGGCACAAATTGATGCAGAGTGCATTGCAAGAATACCAGTGTGGGCTCCAACTGCTTACCACTTCTTTGAGGTTCCTTCTTTGACAATACAACTCCAAAAGAGTCTTCTTAGGTTGTCTCCTGACTTGTCAAAGGGGTCAATACACTCCCTCTAATCTATCTTGTCTCTCCAATCCAAGAGATAGAATACTGTAATTTACTATTTAGGGACACCTTCCCTAAACCAAACACCAAGGTGCAAAGTTTCACCAGAGACTTAGAAATCCTATTTCAAGTGATTGAAAGCTTCAAATAAACCCCAAGGGTCAAGAATCCATCAATGGATTTGGTCTTGTAGACCCAAAGGTAGTCGAATCCCAAATGGTCTAGGATTCCTTGTAGCCCTAACCATAGGGTTTTTCAGACTTAAATTTTGACTATGGAAGGATCTATCTTATTTTATTGGGTTTCTAGACACCCTTTATGGATTTTTTAAACCCCCCAAATTCTTATCACCTCACTCCGCTCCTACACCCCTGAACTCTCAAAAAGCACACAGGCCTAATTAGCTAGTTTAGGCTTGGTTTGTTAAGAAAGTGTTAGGAGATGGGTTCATGGATTAAATGCAAAGCCTTGGATGGATTCCCCTACCCCAAATTAGTTTAGAAACACTCTTGGTTTGATCCTCCAAAGCATATATTGTACATGCATGTGATTGTATCAAAAAGTTAGGCTTATTACATAGAGATAATTAGCCTAGGGCTTGGTATCATAAATAACAGGACTAACTTTGAGTGATTGAGCCTTATGATTCTTAAAGATCATGATCCTAACTTCTATTTTCCAAGTGGCTGAGTAGATCCACTAGATAAATTTCAAGTTAGGATCACATCTTTGTGACTGACCCAGTAAACCTTGTTTTCTCAGACAACAAGAATGTAAAATCAATAACTCTTAACAAACTTAACAAAAACTCCTCAAACCAACTGGAATGATTTAGAAACTCAAGAAATCACAAAATTCTACAACTATATCCACAAGATGAATTTGTACCAGGCCATACACTATCAAAATGACTCAAAACACTCTTCTATTTCCTTGCTTGAACATCCAGCTCCGTACACAGTAAGTTATTCCTCTCATGGAAGGCATAATATATCCTAATAGAATCATCTAAGCATTTAAAATGCTTCATAGAGTAGGTGAGATCAGTTACAAAGAAGTTTTCATACTCTGAGCAACATTTTGCAAAAGTTGCTCATGCAACATTTTGCAAAAAGACAACTTTTTGGCAATAAGTGATAGATTTGCTAATTTGGGCAAAAGCCAACCTTACCAACCTCCCAAGGTGTGGGAGAGGTTCAAAACATGACTATAACCTAAGCTAAGGACTTAGAAACATAAATTCTAACCAAACACTAAAATCACCAAACTAACATGGTCTAACCATAGTTTTAGGAACCTAGGTTTATAACTCACCTTAGGTCCTTCACCTTACATAATAGACCCACACAAACAAACACACACAAGGGTAATCTCATGAATGCACCTTATTACAAACACAAAACAAGAAAATTAAGATCTTTTGGAGGTGCCCTGCACCATACTCTTCATGAAAAAATGAACTCAAGTCTCTTGAGTTGAAAGTTCTATAAGGGGAAATCCTGTCTTCTAAATGTGTTCAGGGTTCATCCAAGTAGCATCTTCAGTGGGTTGATTTTTCCATTTGACTAGGTACTCATAATAAGTGCCTCTCTATGTTTTCTTGTTCACTCTCTTATCTAGGATGCTTTCAATCTCAGGAGGAGTTGCTTGTGGTATGTCCTTGAGTGGTTGGAGTGTAGGAGGCTCTAGAGTACCTGCAAGATAAATAGTACTAACTTCTCCTTTGTAAGCATAGATATCTACAACATTGAAGATGGGTGATAAGCCAATGTGAGAAGGTAGGTCAATTCTATAGGCATTATTGCCACATTTCGTTAGAATCTTGAAAGGGCCAAGTGTTTTCATCATAAGCTTTGTGTATTTCTCTTTAGGTAGTCTTTTCTTCTTGAGGTGGATCATCACTAAGTCTCCCACCTTGAATTATAGATCTCTCCTCTTCTTGTCAGCATGGGATTTATATTTCTTAGTGGTATGCTACATTCTATTATGTACTTGGTCATGGATATGCTTCATTACTTCAACAAAGTCTTCAGCTAGTGCACTCTTTTTATCCATGTCTTTGATATCCCTAAGCTCCAATACTCCTCTAGGGTGAGTGCCATAGACAATATGGAATGGGGTTAAACCAGTACTCCTATTGAATGAATCATTGAATGATAATTTTTCTTGTGCTATGATAGTATCCCAAGTGGCTCCATGTTCTTGTGTGAGGCATCTCAGAAGGTTGTGAAGGGACCTATTGATGACTTCTGTCTTTCCATCAGACTGTGGGTGATATGCAGATGACAGAGAAATATTTATTCCTAGTTTTCTCTATAATGTCCTCCAAAAGTGGCCTAAAAAATTGGGATCCCTATCTGATATGATTGATAGTGGGAGTCCATTAATTCTTATAACTTCTCTGAAGAACAACCCTGCTATGTGAGATGCATCATGAGTTGTCCTACAAGGGATAAAGTGTGCCATCTTTGAAAATCTGTCAACTACAACATAAATGCTATCAAATCCAGACTTGGTCTTTGGAAGACCTAGGACAAAGTCCATACTTACTGAATTCCATGGTTTGGCAAGGATGGGTAAAGGAGTGTATAATCCAGCATTGGAGGTGTGTCCTTTGGCTTGTTGGAAAACTGAATAACTCTCCACAAAACTCCTAACATCTATTTGCAATTTGGGCCAATGGTAGAATCTCCTATTTAGCTGCAAAGTTTTTCCCACCCCAAAGTGACCAGCTAGGCTTCCACAGTGCTTCTCTTTGAAAAATTTCACCGTCATAGATCTGTTTGGGACACATAATGAACTCCCTTTGAAAAGAAGACCATCTTGCACAATAAACTTAGAGAAATTAGTGTGGTATATGTCTTTCATTTCAATACATATCTGATAAGCCTCTTTGAAATCTTCATCTTTAACATACATATCATTCATGGCATGAACCCCAACACTCTCCAACTAAATGGCTTGGGTAGTTAGGTGTCTTCTACTAAGAGCATCGGCAACTTTGTTCACAATCCCTTTCTTATGATTGATGAAGAATGTATAGGAATGTAAGAACTCCATCCACTTCACATGTTTGTAATTAAGTTTCTCCTACTTGTTTAGAAAGCTAAGTGCATGGTTATCAGTAAAAACAACAAGCTCCTTGTGAAAAAAATAATTCCTCTACTTCCTAAGTGACTGAACCATTGCATACATTTCAAGATCATAAGTAGAGTACTTTTGTTTATCTTCATTGAGCTTCTCACTGAAAAAGCAACTGGCTTCCCCTCTTGGCTCAAGACTCCCCCAATGGCTTTATTGCTTGCATCACTACTATTAATACTTTATGAAATTATAGTAGGACAAGGATAGGATTTCTCCAATATTTTTCTTTAACAACTCAAAGGACTCATTAGCTTGATCAATCCATGAAAATATGAATTTCCTTCCACCTTTTATGGTATTGATAATGGGAGCACATATGCCACTAAATTTTTTGATGAATTTCCTATAAAATCAAGATAAACCATGAAAAATATTTACCTATGATGGAGTTGTAGGAGGTGGCCAATTGAGGATGGCTTCAACTTTGGTAAGATCCATCTTGAGACTATTTTTGGAGATCACAAAACCTAAGAAGACAAGTTCTTCTTGAAGAAACACACACTTATCTATATTTATCTTCAACTTCTCCTCATGGAGTTTTCTCATCACCATGTCCAAATGGTTGAGGTGTTCTTCCATGCTCCTGCTAAAGATCAAAATGTCATCAAGGTATACAACTACAAATTTGTTAAGAAAAGGCTTCAATACTTCATTCATCAATCTTATAAAGGTGCTTGGAGCATTGGAAAGGCCAAAAGGCATCACAAGCCACTCATAGAGGCCTTCTATAGTCTTAAATGTTGTCTTCCATTCATCTCCCTCTCTGATTCTTATCTGATGGTAGCCACTCTTGAGATCTATCTTGGAATAATAGCTTGCACCCCCAAAATAGTCCATCAAATCCTCTATTCTAGGCATAGGAAACCTATATCTAATGGTTATCCTATTGATTGCCCTAGAATCCATACATAATCTCCATGTGCCTTATTTCTTGGGTGCTAGGACTGTAGGGACAACACAAGAACTCACACTCTTCCTAATGAGGCCTTTTGATAACAATTCCTCAATTTGTCTTGCTATCTCTTGGTTTTGTTCAGGTGTCATCTTATATGATGCCTTGTTTGGAAGAGTGGCCCCTGGTATGAAGTCTATACAGTGGTTTACTTCCCTTTTAGGTGGAAAAGACTCTGGTGTGCTCTCTGCTATGATACCCTTATACTGATCTAACAGTGCTTTGACTTCTTTGGGACCTACATCCCTAATAGGAACTTTAACCTTTGACTCTTTCACTAGTGTCTTCTTGGGCCTTACTACTAAGGCATAACAAGGTGTATCCCTTTCTTTTATTACCTTCAAGAATTCCTTCTCTCCTATATGTAAGACAATGCTAGTAGCATGTTTTTCTTTCTCACAATAAGAGAGTGGGTTCATCACATACTCAACACCATCCTTAACTATAGTATAGACATTGGACTTTCCATCATGCTTAAAATCTACATCATACTTCCAAGGCCCACCTAATAAAAAATGACATGCATCCATCTCTATGATATCACATAGAACCCTGTTTGTATACTCCCCTATCTTGAAATCTACCCAAACTTGTTCATTGATGATGGTTTGTTTTTCTTTTGTCAACCAAGAAGCCTTATAAGGGAAGGGATGAGGGATAACATGTAGCTTAAGCTTAGTGACTAACTCCCTAGATGCAATATTATCTATAGAGCTAGAATCAACTAAAAATTTGCATACCTTATTGTTCACCTTACAACTTGTTCTAAATAATGACTTCCTTTGAGGTGGTTCTGCAGTAGTAGGTACTCTTAGGAGTGTCCTTTGCATCATTAGACATTCTCCTTGCTCTAGATTTGCAGGTCTTGAAGTTGCAGAATGATAGGAGGATACACTTTGGTTATCATATTCTTGGGTAAGTTGTACTCTTTTATCCCCTCCTTGTCTACTGGTGCCACTCTTTTCAGGACATCTGAAGGACTGGTGTCCAACTTGATTACATGTAAAACACTTCCCTATGAAGACACTAGGTCCTCTTCCACCAAATCTTCCTCTACTTTTGGATCTCCTACCTCTGAAATTGTTTCTATTATTGTTCTCTCCTTCTAACTCATGGTTATTAAACTCCCCTTGACTTATTTGGAATGGTCCTCTACCATTGAATCTACCTCTACCCCTGAAGTTATTCCCTCTTCCTCTATTATTTTGTTCTCCTCTTCTCTTCTACTTTTCTTCAATTTTTAGTGCCATTTGAAAACATTTTTGTACTGATCCAAGGTTGAATAAGCTCATTTCATCTTGAATATTGTATTTTAGTCCATTGATATACCTTGCAAGCTTGTGCTTCTCACTTTCAGGAACTCTAGCCTTCAAGGTCATTTTGTGAAACTCCTCAGTATACCCACTCACATCAAGGCCTTTCTGCTTTAGATTTTGCAACTTCTTGTGGAGGGTGATCTTGTAATCTTATGGTATAAATTTATTCTTGACTTCCACTAACATCTTTTTCCATGTTGAGATGGGGTTCCTTCCATCATCTATTCTTTAATTTATTAGAAAGTTCCACCAACTTAAGGTAGGGCCTCTCATTCTATATTTTGCAACTTTGAACTTCTGACTCTCAGCTATGTTGTCATATTAAAAGTAGTTCTCTGAAGCTTCCACTCAATCCATGCATTCTTCAGGATCCATTTTCCCACAAAACATGGGCATGTCTGATTTATGGTCTCTTCTTCCAACTCTTGCAAGAGCTTCAAGAAGTTTTACTTGTTCTACATGCATTTTATTCAATTCATCCTCCTCCTCCTCCTCCTCCTCCTCCTTCTTCTTCTTCCTTCTCTGTTTGGAGGTCCTTCAACTTCCTTATCTCCTCTTCCATTTTTTTGTTCTTGGCTACTTGTTCTCTGACAATTTTGGCTAACTCTACATTTGTGATTCTATTGGGGACTTCCTCTCCTTGGGATTCTTCTATTTTGTCATCCATTCTTCCCTCCTTCCAAGATCTTAACAAGCTCTGATACCACCTGATGTAGAGTGCACTACAAGAATACCAGTGTGGGCTCCAACTTCTTACCACTTCTTTGAGGTTCCTTCTTTGACAATCCAAATCCACAAGACTCTTCTTAGGTTATCTCCTGACTTGTCCAAGGGGTCAATACACTCCCTCTAATCTATCTTGTCTCTCCAATGCAAGAGATAGAATACTGCAATTTACTCTTTAGGGACACCTTCCCTAAATCAAAAACCAAGGTACAAAGTTTCACTCCTATTCCAAGTGATTGAAAGATTCAAATAGACCCCAAGGGTCAAGAATCCATCAATGTATTTGGTCTTGTAGACCCAAAGGTATTCAAATCCCAAATGGTCTAGGATTCCTTGTAGCCCTAACCATAGGGTTTTTCAGACTTAACTTTTGACTATGGAAGGATCTAGATGATCTGATTGGGTTTCTAGAAACCCTTTATGGAGTTTGTAAACATCCCAAATTCTTACCACCTCACTGCGCTCCTGCACCCCTGAACTCTTAGAAAGCACACATGCCTAATTAGCTAGTTTAGGTTTGGTTTGCTAAGCAAGTGTTAGGAGATAGGTTCATGGATTAAATGCAGAGCCTTGGATGGATTCCCCTACCCCAAATTAGTCTAGAAACACTCTTGGTTCGATCCTCCTTAGCATATATTGCACATGCATGTGTCTGTATCAAAAAGCCAGGCTAATTACATAGAGATAATTAGCCTAGGGATTGGTCTCATAAATAATAGGACTAAATTTGAGTGATTGAGCCTTAGGATTATTAAAGATCATGATCCTAACTTTTATTTTCCAAGTGGCCGAGCAGATCCACTGGATAAATCTCAAGTTAGGATCACATCTTTGTAACTGACCCAGTAAACCTTGTTTTCTCAGACAACAAGAATGTAAAATCAATAACTCTTAACAAACTTAACAAAAAATCCTCAAACCAACTGGAATGATTTAGAAACTCAAGACATCACAAACTTTTGCAACTGGATCCACAAGATGAATCTGTACCAGGCCATACACTATCAAAATGACTCAAAACACTCTTCTATTTCCTTGCTTGAACATCCAACTCCATACACAGTAAGTTCTTCCTCTCATGGAAGGCATAATATCTCCTAATAGCATCATCTAAGCATTTCAGATGATTTAGAGAGTGGGTGAGATTGGTTACAAAGAAGTTATCATACTCTGAGCAAAATTTTGCAAAAAGACAACTTTTTGGCAATAAGTGACAGAGTTGCCAATTTGGGCAAAATTCAAACTTACCAACCTCCCAAGGTGTGGGAGAGGTTCAAAACATGACTAGAACCTAAGCTAAGGACTTAGAAACATAACTTCTAACCAAACACTAAAATCACCAAACTAACATGGTCTAACCATGGTTTCAAGAACCTAGGTTTATAACTCACCTTAGGTCCTTCACCTTACAATATAGACCCACACAAAAAAACACACAAGGTTGATCTCATGAATGCACCTTATTACAAACACAAAATAAGAAAATTAAGATCTTTAGGAGGTGCCCTGCACCACAAATCGACCTCACAGTTGCACTTAAAAGGCCCAAAACCCCTATTTTCATATAAGGCACATCCAATTTGGACACAATTGCATTCTGAGACAAAAACAATTGCCTGTATGACCCTATTCTGGGCATAATTTATGAGTCGGGTGAAAAAAATAAAAAATAAAAAAGGTGAAAGAAAATTTTTCAGATTTTTTGAAAAAAATAAATTAAAAATACGCATTTTTTAGAGGGTTTTGAGATTTTTTTTTTTTTTTTGGGGGGTCGTACCCCACCCACCTGTGAAGGTAGGCGGTGGGGCCTCCGCTCCCCACCTCACACCCCCCACACAGAAGCCATGTGCCCCAAGGAGTCATGTTGGCCCCAAGGGAGCCACGCAAACCCCGCGGGAGTCGCGCTAGCCCCAATGAAGCCACGCAAGCCCCAAGGGAGCTGCGTAGGCCCCAAGGCCATGAGCCCACATTTTTTTGATATTTTTTTAATTAAAAAAATATATATATTGTATCATTTTTTAAATGATTTTTTTTCTAAAAAAATTCCTTTTCTTGGTCAATTCGCCTAGTCAGCATGCATGGCCGCCACATCATCGCTGCGTCCACCAAATTTGGCTAAGTTTTTAGCAGCTCCACCAAATTTTGTGACATTTCCAGATTTACTAGAGATTTTTTGGGGTTCTTATTGTTTTGGAGCTGTCATTGGGTTTTTTCTCATATCTTGAGAAAACAGAGGCGTTTCTGGCCAAACAAGATATCACCAAAAAGCTAGGTCTGAGCCCGATCTGATTTTCCAAGTTTGGTTTTCTAATTTTTTCATCTTATAGGGGTTTCATCTGTTAGAGTAATATGTTATTCCACTTATCAATTAAATTATTCTGATTTAATTATTAAGTCACTTATTATCTCTAGTTCACTTAAGCTAAACTTTAGGCATATAATAATTAATTCTATTATTATTTATTATCATGCAACCTAGAGTTTCCCTTTTTAGGGTTTTGATCACCTTTTATAAGGTTGGATCTCTTTTTATTTGTTAATTAACTTTGATTGAACTTGAATAATCTTGTATTTTGTATTTTATTGAATTAATTGAGCATGTTTCCTCTTTCACAGATCTGTTCTTTCTGGCCTCCATAGCTTTTGCTTCTCTCTTTCTATGATAGGTGTTTGTATGTAGGTGATTCTAGGGAGTTATAGGGTTGATAGTTTTTCATCAACTCCAATATGGTATCAGATCTCCAAATCTTCATACCCCTGTTCTCTTCATGAGAGATTTGGTCTTATTCTTCAGATCTATGTTTTCAAGAGGTTTTTTGTTTCAGATTTATTTGGATTTGGGGAGAGTTATTTTTCAAAGCACTTTGGGCACAAACTGAACTCATGATTGCATATGGAAGGCCCAAAAACCCCTATATTCATTTAAGGCTCGTCCAATTTGGATATAGTTGAAATCTAAGCCCTCTTTTTTGCATGTACAACTCTAGCACATTTTTAGAGAAAAATAAAATAAATCAATTTTTCATTAATTTTTGCCTCAATTTTCATGCCACCATACTAATTGGCGGAGGAATTTTTTTTTTTGGTAAATTCGCCAAATTTGGCCAAAAATTTAGTATCCTCGCAAGATTTGGAGGCATCACCAGATTTAGTGGAGCTTTGCCATATTTAGTAGAGGTTTCTTGGAGTTCTTATTATTTTGGAAGCTTCTTCAATTTTTTTCTCGTATCTTGAGCAAACCGAGGTGTTTTTTTCCAAACAAGATATCAAAAAGATGGTTCCGAGCGTGACCTAATATTGCAGGTTTGGTTTTTTGATTTTGCTATCTTGCAAGGTTTTTTGCCAGTCAAAGTTAGGGTTCTAATTTGCACTCTGGGAGCCATATCTTTCTCATTTGGACTCCATTTTTTGGCTTCCGCACATCATTGGAAATCTGGTTTTATGCTCCTTGTATGGGTCTCATTTCTAGAATCTAATCCATGTACATTTTATTCATATTTTTGTTTTCTTGCAATATTGTGAATATCTTGGATGTTTCAGGTCCCGAGATCATTTTCCTTGCATGGGATGATTCATTTTCAGTTGTTACTTATGTACGTACAACTTTTTGTCATTCCTAAGCATTGTAGACATCTATTTCTATAACATTTCATTTTTTTGCAAACACATTGAGATAACGTGCCATCTATTTTGTACTTGAGATCTTGGACATTTTTGTGCCTATTTGTACTTGCACTACATTATAAACTGCCATGGGGGGTTTGATATATATATATATATATATATATTTTATACATCTTCCTTTGTCAAGTGAGTGTTCCTTCCACAAAATTAGCCTCATGATGTGTGTCAAGAGAGTGTTTCCTCCACGATACCATCCTTTATATGTTCTTGTAATTTCTATGTTCCTGGTTCTTCATCATGCATTTATTCTTGGCAGTTTGGTTCAGTGTATCTGTCATGCCTCTCCCTGCTCAGTATTATGGGGGTATGTCCAGTTGGTTTTAATGTTTCATTGGTTTGATGGAGTGATCTATGTATTTAGTATTTGTTCCTACGTACTAGATGGATGTAGTGTCTAGGTACCTATGCATTTTGGTGAGATGGATCATTTACCATATGGACACTTTTTCATTCATATTTTGGAAGCATCCTTCCATCTTTGATTGATCAAATCGTTAGAATTTTATTACAATCTTCTTTACCTGACCATTTTCTATTACAGTAGAGGTTACAACACTTATTCTTTGAAAGTGTTTGTAGCTTCATGCTTAAGTGATCTTCTTCATGTTCTTCCTTTGTTCCTATTTTCTGGGACATTCTCTAGTTTGGAGGCTTCTTTAGTCCTTCACTAGGCTTCATCTCTTTTTGGAGAGGGGTTTTTCCCATTGGGTTTTCTCATTTTCTCCTCTTTATAAATATTTTTTGTACTTGGGTACCTGATCAGGCCATGTTGTTGGGACCCATTTCCTACTTTCAGTAGTTGTTTCTAGGTTTTAGCTACTCCCTAAGTTTATCTTAAGGGGGCGTGTTAGAGTAATAAATTATTCTACTTATTAATTAAATCATTCTGATTTAATTATTAAGTCACTTATTATCTCTAGTTCACTTAAGTTAAACTTTAGGCATATAATAATTAATGTTATTATTATTTATTATCATGCAACCTAAAGTTTCCCTTTTTAGGGTTTTGATTACCTTTTATAAGGTTGGATCTCTTTGTATTTGTTAATTAATTGTAATTGATCTTGAATAATCTTGTATTTTATATTTTATTTAATCAATTTAGGATGTTTCCTCTTTCATAGATCTGCTATTTCTGGCCTCCATAGCTTTTGCTTCTCTCTTTCTGTGATGGTTTTCATGCAGGTGATTCTTGGGTGCTATAGGGTTGAGTTTTCATCAACTCCAATATTTTCCAGTCAAAGTTAAGGTTCTTTTTTGCACTCTAAGAGCCATATCTTGCTCATCCAGACTCCTTTTTTTACTTCCAAATGTCATTGGAAATCTGGTTCAGTGCTCTATCTTATTATATGGGTCTCACATCCAACATCTGCTCTAGGTATATTTTATTCAAGTTTTTTATTTTTGCAATTTGGTTAATATCTTGGATGTTTCAGGTCTTGGGATCATTTTCCTTGCATGGGATGACTCCTTTTTAGTAGTTACTCATGTTCATATAGATTTTCTGTTATTCTTGAGCATTGTAGACATCTATTTCTGTATCTTTTTTTTTACAAACACTCTAGGATAAAGTGTTATCTGATGCATGCTTGAGATATTAGACATTTTTGTGTCTATTTGTACTTGTACTACATTATAAAGTGCCATGGGGGTTTGATGTTTGGTTTGTTTTCCATCTACCTTTATCAAGTGAGTTTTCTTTCCATGACATTAGCCTTATGATGTGTGTCAAGAGAGTAATCCTTCCATGACACCATCCTTTATATGTGCGTGTACTTTCTATTACACTTTCTATGTTCCTAGTTCTTCATCATGTAGTTATTCATGATAGTCTGGTTCAGTGTACCTGTCATGCCTTTCCCTACTCAGCATTATGGAGGTATCTCCTATTGGGTTTAATGCTTCCTTGGTTCGATGAAGTGATCTATGTATTCAATATTTGTTCCTATGTACAAGGCAAATGCAGTAGCTGAGTACCTATACATTTTGGTAAGAAGGATCATTTACCATATGAACACTCTTTCATTCCTATTTTGGAAGCGTCCTTCCATCTTTTGTTGATCATATCTTCATACTTTGATTACAGTCTTCTTTACCTAATCATGCTCTATTATAGTGGAGGTTGCAATATTTATTCTTCGATAATGTTTGCAACTTCATGCTTCAGTGATGTTCTTCATGTTCTTCCTTTGTTCCTATCTTCTGGATCATTCTCTAGTTTGGAGGCTTCTTCAGTCCTTCACTAGGCTTCATCTCTTTTTGGAGAAGGGTTTTTCCCACTGGGTTTTCTCTTTTTCTCCTCTTTATAGAGATATTTTGTACTTGGGTACTCGATTAGACCATGTTGTCGGGACCCATTTCCTGCTTTCAGTAGTTGTTTCTAGGTTTTAGCTACTCCCTAAGTTTATCTTAAGGGGGTGCTAGAGTAATAAGTTAATTCACTTATTAATTAAATCATTTTGATTTAATTATTAAAGTCACTTATTATCTCTAGTTCACTTAGGATAAACTTTATTTATATAATAATTAATTCTATTATTAATTATTATCATGCAACCTAGAGTTTCCATTTTTAGGGTTTTGATCACCTTTTATAAGGGTTGATCTCTTTGTATTTGAAAATCAATTTTGATTGACCTTGAATCATCTTGTATTTTGTATTCTATTATTGAATCAATTGAGGATGTTTCATCTTTCATAGATCTATTGTTTCTAGATTCCATAGATTTTTCTTCTCTCTTTCTATGGCAAGTGTTTGCATGCAGGTAATTCTTGGGAGCTGTAGGGTTGATAGTTTTTCATAAGCTCCAATATAATCAAAACCTTCCCCTTTGCTAGGTAAATGAATTCTTGAGAAATGATGACACACTTTTAGCCCCAAAGGTAAATGATTTGTTTACCATGGGTACCCAATTGTGAACAGTGAAAAGGTTATTATCAAGGACGCATACTATTTGTGTAGAAGAGAATCCTTAATGAAAACCAACATTTCTATGTAAGATTGGATATCACATAATAGAAAAATGTTTTTTCACTAAGGGAAAAGTGGATCTTTAGAGAGGATGAGAGAGATTTATATACTACCCTTGCCCCCAAGTGTAGACAATAATAAGGAGAAAGATGATATATTATGTTACTCACAAAGTATGATTGTACCATGGATGGCAATGAGCCCCCAAAGTATAAGCTAACAATGTGACATTGTGGAGCAACATAATAGAGACTTAAATGCTATTTTAAGAAATCAGAATTGAAAATTAACTCATTGCATCATGTTATGTGAATGATATCATTATCAATGAGTTTTTGAATTTCATAATGTAAGGCTTGACATTCATTAGTAGAGTGGTCATACATGTAGAAAGGGAGATTCACAAGATTTTGACTATGCTTATTTTTTTGATTTAGGTTGATTAATCACCTTAGCACAAAGGTTAGGTAAAATGACGTCTTGATTAAAGGTAGATATAGAAGAAGTGTTAGATGATAAAGGAGAGGATGTTTACAAAAGAGGAGATTCAAAACTAAATGATTCAATAGGTTTCTCACTATTCTTAGTGCTTTGTCACACACACCCTAAACCATATTTGATATTATGAGTTGAATTTTTAAGAGAATTAGGTTGAAAAAATGATACACTAGGTCCTTTGAAGGGTACCATGTTAAAATTGGAAAGTTTATATTCACCCACAGAAGATGGCATAAAGTCTAGTGACCCCGAATCATCATCTAAAATGGAACTTGTAGAAGAAGAAGATGTGTTTTGCTTAAATGGTGTAGGAATAGAACGAGAATCAAATTTAGTTGGTAAGTAATTTTGGACCCTATCATCTACAACAAGGTGTGATAGCTAAATGTGGCATTGTTACCTAGCCATACACTTCAACATAGTCATTACTCACCAGTCACATACAAGAATAGATATGAAATTATCCATCTTGCATGTCTATATGATTCAACCTATTGTGATGCAGAGCGACAACGGTAAGGTGAATTAAACCCAATCAAAGGCTATAAATTGATATTTCATCAAGACATTGATCTTCTCCAAATAAACTTGAAACTAGTCCAACCTCAACAAAATCTGATATCAAGAACTCAAAATCCAATCGAAACCGAGAACATGACAATAAATAAAACATTCTTTTGATAGCACCGAGATTGTAACACTCATGTGAATGAAGATTCACCATACATAAACCCGTATCAACCTTCTGCATTAATTTCACTTCTATCAAGCATCGATTATTTTAAATAACTATTTCAATACTCAAATTCAATCTAATAATGAACACACGGTTTCTTCAATCAATCCACACGGTCATGTCATAAAATTCTCAAAGTGTGTCTGTCATCAAATCAACCCATAAACTTAAACTGAATCATATAAACATTAAACTTCTGCAATTTAAATCTCTTCCCAACATGATTGTCGAAGCACTATATTTTTGGTCTCCACTCGGCATAACAACTCCACCATCCTTTTGATAACAATTTCCAAGATTCGAAATCAATAATAGCAGAAGTGTAACGGTTCTTGAACAAACCACTACAGATTTTTGCATTAACAAATGTCGAGCTCTAACATAATGGTCTTCGCCGATTGTTATGGAAATGATAATTAATGACAATTAACCATTTAATACCGAATTTCAACATACTTCAAAATGACCATCAAATTAGTCTTTCTTGGCTTCCACACAACATTGGCAGTTTGGTAACGGTTTCAAGAAACTGTTCCCCATGGATTGCAGGTAATGTAAATTTAGATAAAACATAAAACATTGAAAGCCATTACTCTCGGTTTCCACATGATATCAGAGGTTTGCCGATACCATAAACATTAAACATTCTTCAAAACACCCGATTCAAGAAACATTAAACTTCTTCATGACATTCGATGCCGAGAAAAAATCTGACTTCATAAACTAATGAAATCCTTTGAAAACTGATGCCATGCATATGCTTACATAAATCAAAACAAGAATCTTTGAAAACCAAACTGCCCAAACATTAAGGCATAACCATTCATAAATCTAAGAACAGAGAAATATAAAAGAACAGAGAACTATATATGACAAAGTGAAGAACGAAGAATTATTAACAGAGAATTTGAATCTTCTTTTCATTATAATATCCTCCATTACATTGTTTCTTCTCCATCCTACGCTATTCTACTTTCTACTCCCTTATCGGTTTTGTCATTACATTATATAAAGATCTTCAGAAAGAAGATCACCCGATATCTCCCGTAACCAACTCGATAACCACAAAACATCTCTAACGGTGTTTCATGACCGCTTAGAGTAAGTTTGAAATAAAATTTATTATATCAAAAACATTTAATTCTAACAGACCAAAAACATCATTAAACTAACCATGTAAAACTAAGACTTCTACCCAACCATTACACTATTAAAATAACCATAGAAACTGCATGTAGAATCTTGACTCATTAAAATAATTGAAGTTCCCCAAATGCGCCTGCATCATATTGCCTTCTATCTAGTTGGGGTTTTGGAATAAGCTCTCAGAATTGAGAATCCAACAACCTAGACCATTTCTAGAATGAAGGATTTAATAAAAAATGTAATGCAATATTAATCTAGATAGCTTAGTTTGTTCTAGAAATGAATGTGCAAAGCTAGATTAATCCAATAAATCGAATGTAAAAATAGATTAATCTACAAATGATTATGAAGTTAATATAAGAATGAACAATGATATAAGAACTAAGATTTCTTGAAAAGAGTTTAACTATGCAAATTTAATCTAAATGATATTAAACTAGCATGATATTAAGATGAGTGCAACAATTCTAGAAACAAAGCATTCAATTAGAAAACTAGTGAATTTGAATTACAAGACTACCAAATTCAAAATTAGTTTGAATGAGAGCTGAGAGAATTCTTTTATAGACCTAGAGTCCGTTCAGATTAGAAAGTTTCCTTGGAGAGAAACAATTAACTTATTGAGAATCATTTGAGAATAGAAAGTTTCTTTTGAGAGAAACAATCAACTGTTGCCTTTTTGAGTGAGTGAGTTAGTTAACTGATTTGTTTCCTTTTTCAATCACAGTCAACTCAAAGTTTCTATTTCTGAACTGGAGAGAATATATTGAAGAGAATATTTAATTAAATAAATAGAATATGACCTCATAAATGTATTTTCTCAATTATTTGAACAATTAAGTTTAATTGTTGAAATGAGGGTATTTATTTAATAATTAAACATTATTTAATTCCTTTTTATGTGTTTTAGCTAAAAGGGGTGAATTTAATTTAATTAAAGTTCTAGCACTTTATAAATAAATTAATTTGATCATTAGGTTTATTTAACCAATTATGATTGATATTTAGGAATTAAATATAATGTATGATTAATGCAGATTTAGGGTTTTATGCATTTGACACTTAGGTCGAGTAGAGTCAGTCAAAACTCAGAATTGCCTAGTACAATAGGACTTTGATGATTCAGAAGAATGATAAATGCAACAAAATTGGTTAGGGTCGCAAGATGCTAATTTTGGGGTGTTAAATTTTGCCCCTCTTTGAATTGATGTGCGAGCAGTGCATTGGTTCAAAGAATAGTCTGATGTCTGAAGCATAGAAGAATAGTTGAAATTGATTTTGAGAATTGATGATGTAAATATTTCAGAGCTATCTCCAGAATAAAGCTTAACTCTTCGAAGTCTAGGTTAGAATGCCGAGACGCCGATTAGACCAAGTTTTTGAGGGTCATCTTCAGAATGAAGCTTAACTCTCAGGAATCCAGGTTAGATTCCCCCAATACCTAATAGTGAGATGTCGAGAGCTATCTCTAGAATGAAGCTTAACTCTTAGGGATCTGAGTTAGATTGCTCAAATACCTAATAGATTTCCAGCTTTCAAAAGATTGTCCCCAGAATGAGGCTCAACCTTCAGGAGTTAGGGTTAGATTTCCCCAATACCTGTCCATTTGAGAGATAGTTAGTAGATATTTTTAGGACTATCTCCAGAATGAAGCTTAGTCCCCCTATTTATAGGTTAGATTGCCCAGACACTGGTTAATTGAGTTTCAAAATCATCTCTAGAATGAAGCTTGATTTTCAGGATCGAGGGTTATATTACCCCAATTCCCAATAGATGAGAGTTTCAAGAACCATCTCCAGAATGGAGCTTAATCCTTAGGGACCTAAGTTAGATTGCTCATATACCAAATAATGAGATTTTGAGAATTGTCTCTAGAATGAAGCTTGATCCTTAGGGATCTGAGTCAGACTGCTTAGATGCCAAATAGATGACCAGATGCAAGGAGTGATGATTCCCCTAGTGATTCAGAGTTGTAAAATACCCAGTTTTGACTATGAAGTATGAAAAATTGAACCTGCCCCAAGTGATGAAATGCCCCTAGTAATGAGGACTTTTGAATTCAGATCGGATTGATTGGAATAGATTCAATGATGTAATCATCCTGCCCCCTCAGGAGTGAAATAGAAGGATGACATGTCATAATGGTGATTGAGAGTGAGAAATCATAGATAGATATTGAATCGAGGGTCAAGAAGAACTCAGAATAGATTACAGAAGAATTTGGAAGATTCAGAATCAATTTTGAGCGATTTTGAGGTCTAGTTAACCAAGTTTGACTAGGGTTGAACAAAGTTGAATTTTGATGAAAAGAGTCAAAGATTTGAGAAAATGTTGATTAGATATGATTTTGACAAGAAAGCAACATCAGGAAGTCGACTGCACAAGTGTCCAATCACATCGGTCCCAAAAATTTAAAATGCAATTTTGAGCTATATAAAAGTGTCAGGTTTCGATTTTGATCCCGAAAATGGATTAAGAGCGGTCAAATTAGCTAGTGGTGAAACTTTCACGCAAAACAGAACACTTTTGAAAATTAGGCCAAAACCTATATATGAGTCAAAAAGGTCATTTTCAAATCATTTGCATCCATTGAATTTTGAGAAAAAGAGCTCTGAGTGAGAATGGTGGTCCCCATGAGTACTCATCGATCCAAGCGATCCAAGTGTCACAGTCGGCTGACAACGTACAGTCCTTCTGTAAGTGGTTGATTTACCTCTCTGTTAATTCAATTTTTTTTAGTTTTGGTCCAATTTTTCATTGTTTATGTCATTTTTGAAGAACTAACTGGAGGGTTCTCGCGTGAGGAACTAGTTTCTTCGCGTACCCCATAGGAAAAGTTTGCGCAAGGAAATGCTGAAAAGAAAATCCTCATAGCTATCAATGGGAATCCTCACACGGGAGGGTACCCAAGTCTCACACAAGAAACCCTACAAAAGGGGGTTTTCTCACGCGGGCTGACATTAAACTTTGCGCGAGCCCAAATCTTCACATGGACTAAAAAACTTATTCACGTGAAATGCTGCGTCTTTTCATGGAGAGAACATGACAATTTGAATGCAGAATGAGTCCACGTTGCATCTGGTAGTGTTTGCGCCAGCTTTGTAACTATGCTTAGGATATCTGCAATGCTTTATTTCATAGTCTTTTATTTAAAATGATATTTTTCTTCTGAGTACTGATGCTTTGCTGTTGTTTGCATGTCTTGCAACTCAATTTCCCAGATATTGCATTTAGAGCACAACATCCAGCCATTAGCGGGATGATCCGGCAGTTAGATGATGCTGAGGTAGCCCATATTGACAGTTTAGGCTTATCTTATCTCTGTGAGGTACCCAAGATTCGGGTAAATCACAAATTACTAGGATCTTTGGTGGAGCGTTTCCATTCGAAAATGAACACCTTCCACCTTCCATAGGGAAAGATGACAGTGACGCCTGAGGATATATATAGGATCCTCTGGATACCCTTCCATGGACCCAGATTAGACTATGATGTTCAGTCGAGAGTAGGTACAATGGCCCTGAGAGAGATATTTCAGGACGACTTAGTCATGGGTCAAGCTATCTTGTGGGAGGAGCTGATCAAAGTATACGGGCCAAGGCACTGATTACCAGTGGTCCTAGCAGCCTTCCTTGGTTGCTACCTTATGCCAGATCATGGTCAACATGGTTTGGAGTGTGGATAGGACCGAATGCTACAACGTATGTTAGCCGAGCCTGCCCATTTTGGATGGGTCAGTGTATGCTGGCCCACATGTATCATGAGATGTATGAGATCACCTATAAAGAGGTGAAGAGTATGGCCGCCAACATTTTTTTTTAATAGGTATGGGCACGGGAGAACCTACCAGTTACCTAGCCCGTTTGTGATGATCTAAGGCTACCTCTTGAGCCTTACATATATAGATACAAGGGTCTGATTACCTAGCTGACATTGGGTAAGATAGAGCAGTGGCAAGCTTAGCTTGATGATTTGGTAGCTGTAGTATGGCAACTGTGGAGGTTAACTGAGGAGTGGGACATTTCTAGTGAGAAGATTGGTTATATGCTTTGCTCACGGCCACTTATCAGCCATGCTATTACTGTTATTTAGTGGTTCCCTCTTACTTGTGTCTAGCGGCAATTTGACCGTGCCCAGGAGATATCACAGGAGTACTGTTCATATGCTTAGTTCACTGATGAGCTGAGGAAGGGATGGTCAATCCAATTAGATATCAGACAATGTATGATAGATGTGCGAGGCCTAGCTTAGAATCGATGGGATTATTTGAGTGGGGTAGCGGATGGTGGCATGACTGCAGAGTATAGAGAGTTCTTTGTTACTCATTCGTTCCCATGCTTCACATATCTAGTTGGTATGGGAGCACCAACACAGGTAGTGCACCGACAAGTGCCACATTAGTAGGTACCATTTCCTCCTCCACATCAGATACCATAGCCACCACCATAGAAGCGACCATAGCAGGGGCCACGACCATGCACTGTACAGGTTGACATCCCCGCTCGACAGATGACGATTGATCCTGATGCAAGCATTAGTGGGAGATAGACTAGATGGAGGACAGCTGCTCATTTAGATGATTTGTAGGAGTCTCTGCATAGATCTAGAGAGAGAGTCTAATAGCTACAGAGGCATGTGGTGGATTTGCAGGTATAGGTTTTCGTACGAGATGACCGAATTCTAGACACAGATCAGGAGGTGCAGGAGATCCGAGGGCAGTTGTAGAGGGCATTAGAGCAGCTTCAGGTGGAGACAGGACATTAGTACTCCTGAGAAGCCTACTATTACACAGCCTATCTGGGGGTGGTGCCTGATGAGGCATCGCAAGTGCCTATATTTTCCTCATATGCTAGAGGATCAGAGGGTGCACAGGCACCACCTCCTCTAGATATGCCTCCTCCACCTCCTCTTGGTGATGAGGGAGAGGGACAGAGTTAGAGATGATATATTGATAGATTAGATCACATGATGTATCTGATGCGCTAGCATATTTGTATTTCATCACCATTTTTGAGATAGACTATGCTCGAGGAGCACCATTTTGTACTGTATCGACACATTTGAGAGATATATATGAGCTCGTATTTTGGTATCATTACATTTGTCATGTTTGTACTTTATGAGATGTTTGTTAGATGCTTAGATGGTTTAGATGATTAGAAATGTGATCGCTAAATGTGGCCTTGTTACCTAGCCATACACTTCAACATAGTCATTACTCACCAGTCACATACAAGAATGGATATGAAGTTATCCATCTTGCATGTCTGTATGATCTGACATATTTCCTTCTATCTAGTTGGGGTTTTGGAATAAGCTCTTAGAATTGAGAGTCCAACAACCTAGACCATTGCTAGAATGAAGGATTTAATAAAAAATGCAATGCAATATTAATCTAGATAGCTTAGTTTGCTATAGAAATGAATGTGCAAAGCTAGATTAATCCAAGAAATTGAATGTAAAACTAGATTAGTCTACGAATGATTATGAAGTTAATATAAGAATGAACAATGATATAAGAACGAAGATTGCTTGAAAATAGTTAAACTATGCAAATATAATCTAAATGATATTAAACTAGCATGATATTAAGATTATTGCAACAATTCTAAAAACAAAGCATTCAATTAGAAAACTAGTGAATTCGAATTACAAGACTACCAAATTCAAGACTAGTTTGAATGAGAGCTGAGAGAGTTCTTTTATAGACCTAAAGTCCGTTTAGATTAGAAAGTTTTTTTGGAGAGAAACAATTAACTTATTGAGAATCAGTTGAGAATAGAAAGTTTCTTTTGAGAGAAACAGTCAACTGTTGCCTTTTTGAGTGAGTGAGTTAGTTAACTAATTTGTTTCCCTTTTCAATCACAGTTAACTCAAAGTTTCTATTTCTAAACTGGAGAGAAAATTTTGGCGAGAATATTTAATTAAATAAATATAATATGACCTCATAAATGTATTTTCTCAATTATTTGAACAATTAAGTTCAATTATTGAAATGAGGGTATTTATTTAATAATTAAATATTATTTAATTCCTTTTTATGTATTTTAGCTAAAAGGGGTGAATTTAATTTAATTAAAGTGCTAGGACTTTATAATTAAATTAATTTGATAATTAGGTTTATTTAGCCAATTATGATTGATATTTAGGAATTAAATATAATGTATGATTAATGCAAATTTAGGGTTTTCTGCATTTGATACTTAGGTCGAGTAGAGTCAGTTAAAACTCACAATGGCCTAGTACAATAGGACTTTGATGATTCAAAAGCATGATAAATGCAACAAAATTGGTTAGGGTCGCAAGATGCCAATTTTGGGGTGTTACATTTTGCCCCTCTTTGAATTGATGTGTGAGCAACACATTGATTCAAAGAATTGTCTGATGTGTGAAGCATAGAAGAATAGTTGAAATTGATTTCGAGAATTGATGATGTAAAGATTTCAGAGCTATCTCCAAAATAGAGATTAACTCTCTGAAGTGTAGGTTAGATTGCCGAGATGCCGGTTAGACCAAGTTTTCGAGGGTCATCTTCAGAATGAAGCTTGACTCTAGCCAAAAATGTGATAGCTAAATGTGGCCTTGTTACCTAGCCATACACTTCAACATAGTCATTACTCACTAGTCACATACAAGAATGGATATGAAATTATCCATCTTGCATGTCTGTATGATTCGACTTGTTGCCTTCTATCTAGTTGGGGTTTGGGAATAAGCTCTCAAAATTGAGAGTCCAACAACCTAGACCATTACTAGAATGAAGGATTTAATCAAATATGCAATGCAATATTAATCTAGATAGCTTAGTTTGTTCTATAAATGGATGTGCAAAGCTATATTAATCCAAGAAATCAAATGTAAAACTAGATTAATTTACAAATGATTATGAAGTTAATATAAGAATGAACAATGATATAAGAACTAAGATTGCTTGAAAAGAGTTTTACTATGCAAATTTAATCTAAATGATATTAAACTAGCGTGATTTTAAGATTATTGCAACAATTCTAAAAACAAAGCATTCAATTAGAAAAATAGTGAATTTGAATTACAAGACTACAAAATTCAAGACTAGTTTGAATAGAGTTGAGAGAGTTCTTTTATAGACCTAGCGTCCATTCAGATTAGAAAGTTTCCTTGGAGAGAAACAGTTAACTTATCGAGAATCAGTTGAGAATAGAAAGTTACTTTTGAGAGAAACAGTCAACTGTTGCCTTTTTGAGTGAGTGAGACAGTTAATTGATTTGTTTCCTATTTCAATCACGGTTAACTCAAATTTTCTATTTCTGAACTAGAGAGAAGATTTTGGAGAGAATATTTAATTAAACAAGTAGAATATGACCTCATAAATGTATTTTTTCAATTATTGAACAATTAAGTTCAATTATTGAAATGAGGGAATTTATTTAATAATTAAATATTATTTAATTCCTTTTTATGTGTTTTAGCTAAAAGGGGTGAATTAAATTTAATTAAAGTGCTAGGAATTTATAATTAAATTAATTTGATCATTATGTTTATTTATCCAATTATGATTGATATTTAGGAATTAAATATAATGTATGATTAATGCAGATTTAGGGTTTTATGCATTTGACACTTAGGTCAAGTAGAGTCAGTCAAAACTCAGAATTGCCTAGTACAATAGGACTTTGATGATTCAGAAGAATGATAAATGCAACAAAATTAGTTAGGGTCGCAAGATGCCAATTTTGGGGTGTTACACAAGGGTATACATGGTGTTTTTATAGATTAACTTCACTTTGTGATGAAGTGTTGAAGGAAGAACATGCATAACATGTAACCATGGTCTTCCTAAGAGAAGGTTATAATTAAGAGCATTGGGCATGACATGAATAGGTGTGGGAAAATAATAGGACCTACCTTAACATGAAAAGTGATAATACCTAGGGTTTGTTGAGCAACATTTTAAAAGCCACAAATAGGAGTAGAATCAGGTTTGATAGATGAAATATCCAAATTTATCTTGCGTAACAAGTCAATGCTACAAAATTTAAGTATTGAGCCATTATCAATTAAATTTATTTGAATAAGGCTACCATTGATAAGGAAATCAACCATAACAGAATCAAGTTGAGCTTGGATTTCTTTAGGAGGCAACTCATCTTGAGAAAACATAATTTGAGTGTTGTTATTGGTCGCATTCACACATTCTAATAAGGAAGTTATATTATCTTTCATAGGAGGTGGGAAAATCACATTCCTCAAGGACTTTTTTAATGATTCATGATAAGTAGGAGAAGTTTGAATAATCTCCCAAAGGGGGATCTTGGTAGGAGTAGCACAAAATTATTCTACTAAATCATACTCCTTTCCAAGATTTTGAGGAAGACAAGGTGTAGGGGGAAGAATTGGTTGCGAAGTAGGAAGAGAAGGAGGAATAAATGAACTTTTAGGTTTTCTATTAGTTGTATTATAGTGTGAGAAACAACATGGTAGTCAGGTTTTTGAGCACCTTTCACCACAGTGACCAGTTTATTTTGCGGTTGAGGGGTATCTTGATGAAGATGGACAACCACCTTAGGATTTTTACTATGAAAAACATTAACAACATTGAATTAACTAAGATCTTTATTATTCATAGGTTTATCACTAGAAGGGAGAGAATTAAGATAATTAGTAATGATATATCCTCTTCTTTAAAGGTGTCTTCATGAGTAAGACAATATTTAGAATTGATTCTTGGGATTTTCATGAATGCTTCATCTATAAGAGTGATGTAAAATCAAGGTAAGGTGATATTAAGAAAGGTATTTGTAATTTCCTCCTCTTTCTCCAAAATATCCTCATAAAGGGGGTACATATCTGGAGAAGGATCACCATCAAATATGAATGTGTCATCTTTAGAGGGAGTAGAAGAAATGTCAACCATTATATCATCTTCTTTTATAAAGGTTATTTCCTGAGGAAGAGAATAATACATGTCATTGTCCAAGGGTTCATCCCAAATAGGGGAATCATCAAAAGTAGGCATATCCTAGTGAATAAAGCACACTTTAGGTGAGGAATAATTATGAATCACTAAATCTTGGTTCTTAAAAGAGGAGGAATGGGAAGGAAAGTAGGGTAAAATATCCTTCTCTTGCACCAAAATATCTTCATAATGGAGATACATTTTAGGAGAAGGATCAACACCATCTTTCAACATTTCATCCTTAGGATGGAGATTCTTTGAAGAAATGTTAATAAGATCTTCTTATGCTAAAATGTTATCATGGGTGGGATTGGTTTTGGGAGAGGGGGTATTGTGATTTTGGATGAAATTAAGAACTAAACTATCATCATATGCATGAAAGGAAACATCTTGATATTCTTGAAAGAAAACATAAATGGAACTAGTAAATGATGATAACAACTCCATTAATAAAATGAAATTTCAAATATGCATGAAATGAATTATTTTTGTATTTATTTTGTTGTTTTTTAATATGTAAACATGAAAAAAAATGAAAGAATGAAATGGATCTATAAATGTATCTAAATGAAAAGAAGTTCTAAACTCATACAATGTAAATATTGATTAATGCAATGTACCAAATCAAAAGTATGCTATGCAAGGAAGATCTAACCACCAAAACCAAAATGAGGAAATTGTTGGAAATACAATATGGGAAAGTAGGATACTGAGAGGGGGGGGGGGGGGGGGAANGGTGAATCAAATCTTAAAATTTTTATCCTTTAAAACAAAACCGATCCACAACCATGCATAAATGTAATTGATCTAACAACTAGTAGCGTCCATGACAGTAAATAAATAACTCAAGCCACATAATTTTGGTAACCCAGAAACCCAATAAGGTAAAACTGGGGTGGGGATGACACCCACAAAAATCTTCACTACTGCAGCAATAAAGTGTGCCTGTTAGGGCTACAAAGTTTGATCAAAATATGAAATCTACCTGGTTAAAGGTTTGCCCAGTTAAGAGCTATAAATCATTACAATCTACCTTGTAAAAGGATTTAAACTTACCAAAAAGTAAGCACTCAGCTAAGAGATTTAGAAAGGTCTATTAGAACCACTCTGTTAAGAGATTTCACCTGATACACTGGTTAGAATGTCTGAAGAACTGATTTTTTTATGCACTCTAATGGTGATAATAGATCTCCTCTTTCCAATACCTTCTTTGATCTAATAATATGATATGTCTTTAATGTGCTACTCACTACTCTTTCACTCTACTAGATCTATGCTTCTTCTCTCAAAATAATCCTTTGTACATCTCTTATATACGCATACACTTCTCCTCTCATACACACCTACACCACATTTTTTAGGGTTTAAGAAGAAATCTTATATACTTTACAAATCTAGCATCTAGATCTAGCCCAATGATCAAGGTCAAATGTTTATGCCACTTGGGCATTCCAATTTTATGATTGGCTCCATGCCATGCATTGGGATCAAATAATTAATACATAATTAACTCTGTTGAAATCATTAAATGCATGAACAAGTCATCCCAAAATGGTTTACCTTCAAGTTTGTGCCATTCCTAACATGTATGTCAAAACTATCTTGTTCGGGACATTAAGACTCTGGCGCTTGGGATGAACATGATCAACTTTTTCTTGATTGTTGAGTCACTCGACAACCATTAACTGCTCAACAACAACTATGCTGGATAGCTCAACCTATACTAGATAGCTCGGCCACAGTGATGACCGACTAACCTGCCTAGATAAATGACTAAGTGTGGGACACTAATGATCAACAAAAATTAGAGATCAACAATCTCCCCCTTCGATATTAGTGGAAAAAACACACTTATCATTTCTTAACATCCACAAAATTTTTCCTAAGTACACAATGTACTCCCCCTAAGATTATACTTTATACTTACATAATATACACACCTTACAAAATATTATGCCTGATTCTGCACATCTTTATCCATTTCCTTATCTGATTCCACCTTGTTTTTGTCACTAATAGCTGCAAGGGTTAAGTCATACTTATCCAAAAATTACTTATGAAGCTGTAATGTTAGTGCAAACGCAGTATCCCAACTATCCTTTACAAACTTCATAACTTGTACCTTAATTTCTAGCTTGACAGCTAGACTTAATAAACTATATGTTGTAGAGAGATGAGAATCCCTCTTGACTAATTCGTTTGCAGCTTTAAGTTCCTTATGTATAACCTCCAGATGAGGTATTAAGGCAATCTAAATAGTTATTAAATTTTCTCTTATTCTGCAATCTTCAGCTATAAGCTCGACTAATATCCTGTGTGCATGAGTCAACTTGTCAAAATGTTAGGAGCTAGAACTAGCATCCATACTCAATGTCCTCCCCGTTGACTTAAAAGCTAGTTGTAAATTCTCAATAAGCTATTGGTTATCCTTGGTAAAGAATTCTACATCACATAAATTTTTATACAAGGAATAAACATTATTTGCAACTTCCTCAAGAATACTAATAAGAGAAGAAAGTTCAACCTGTTTGATAGCAATCTCTGCTGATAAACTCTCCAAAAATTTGTTCTCAAATTTTCTCTCGGATCTATAAAATGAAAGAATGAAATGGATCTATAAATGTATCTAAATGAAAATAATTTCTAAACTCATACAATGTAAATATTGATTAATGCAATGTACCAAATCAAAAGTATGTTATGCAAGGAAGATCTAACCACAAAAATCAAAAGGAGGAAATGTCATACGTCGAGTTCACTAAAATGTATAATATAAAATGGGGATCATGTAAAAAGGCTAATTTTCCCACTTCATAAGATACATTTGAATGAAAAACCATTGCAAGGTAAGTCTGATCAACACCACTTGAGAGATTCCACTGCAATATTCGTGCTTGAGGGGTTTTGATTCCTTTTATTGTTTATGATTGAGAAAGAACGAGATGATATTGATATGAAAGAGAATAAAGAAGAATACAAATGATCTAAATCAATTGATAAAAATGATGTGAAAGAGGATGGAATAGGATCTGAATGCACCTAGAAATATAAGAGAAAACGTGAACTTTTAGACCTGAATTTATAACTGTCAGAGTCTTAAAATGAGTTGTAATCATAGATATGAGACCGGAAGGTTGTGAACCAAGTCCTTGTCAAATTTAAGTCAAAAGGGGAATGGATAGGATAAAAATTGATCTGTACCTGGAGGGACAAGGCGAAACTCAATCTTTACTTGGGGACAAGGTGAAACTCGATCTGTACCTGAAACTTCCAGATGAAACTTTCATGAAATCTGCAACTATTCTTGTACTATCCAGATATGAAATCATAGCTCTGTAACATGTCACTATAGACAAAAATGGGAAGAAAGTTTTGGAAAGGGGATTTTCCTTGGTCAAACCCCTTTTTAGGAATCAACCTTGAAATTGAATTGAAATTTCATAATGAAAAATGAAATAGAAGTTGGATCTAAAACATAAATCACCTTATACCTTGATGGTGCAATGATTTTTTGGATGTGATCAGAAGTGTTGATGCAATAACTTGCACTCCAAAAAACCCAATAGGAAATCATGAAACCAAAGCCTTGTATAATGGATGTTGTAGTTTTCCAATGTGCTTGATGAAGAAGAAGAAGGATTGAAGACTTGGATGCTTGATTAAAGAAGAGATATTGAACTCCAATTTTCATGGTTTCTCATGAATTATAGAAAAATTGATAGTGAATTATTACACTTGATAATAGATAATGGATACCAAAATGAGGAGAGATAGGGGTTAATTATATACTAAATCCATCATTTCAGGGGTTGAAACTTAGGCAAGCCAACCATAGATCTAGATACCTGCAAAAACCTTGAGATGGTACCCTAACCCAAATCTAGGCTCACAAAATTAGGGAAACATCACCAAATACAATTTGTCCCACCCTAAATAGGACAAAAATTTGGTTTGTGGGTCCTAGTCATTCAGTAGATGTGGGATTTCTGGGTACATCTCATTCTAAGTTTGAGAGAGCATGAAAAGGACATAAATGAAAAGACAAGTCATAAAATATTAAATGAATTATATGATTGGAGGAAAAAATAGAGGATCACGCTTAGAAATAAGGGCTAACCTTGGGTTTTGAGGGAATTGAGTCACTATAGGACTTATAATGTTAATATGAAGATCCAATAAGCATTAGGAGAACTTGAAATCAATGTGGGAACTCAGATATACTAAAATGGGGCTAAAATGAGCACCGATTAAGGGTTGTTACTTTTTAGGATGATACACAAGCATCAACACCTATCCTAAACACCAAAACAATCAAACCTAGAGAGAATCCCCTGACCAACATGACAAACAACCAAAGTTTTGCAAGAAGGAAAAATTTGTGAAGGAACTATACTCCTCTTGCTGAACCTCTTGAGAATATCTTGAAGCAACTTATACAATCACATTCGATTAGTCTACCAGAAATCAGATTTTATGAGCTAGGTGCCTTCAAACCAGCATGGTGGGATGATAATAATTTATGTTATTATCACCAAATGAAAGGACATAAAACATCAAACTATTTTTAGCTAAAGAACATAGTTCAAGATTTCATCTAACATGGTGAGATTGAAGTGATAAAAAATTTTGGCACCATAAATAAAGATCATACGGTCTTTAAAAATCCATTAATGGATCATGACAAAGACAAAGCCTCCGTGTTAGGACATAGTAACAAAGAACACTTTACATATGTCAAATTGAATCCAAATTTGACCTTTAGCACCATTACTGTTCGAGGCATATATACTAACTATTTTTCCATGACTCGTCGAGATAAGATTATAGTACAAGGAGCCTAATAAAAACCAATGGTACCTTTCGCATCAATAGGAAAATATAGTTTATTAGAACATTTGAAGAAGATCTCCACCCATATCTCTATTTTTCAATTGTTACATATGTCTCCCAATCACAAAGTAGTTCTAAAAAAATCCCTACATGAGTCATCCATCCCAATAGATATTGATGTTAACAAATTTCAATTCATGGTTGGATACTTAGCCACACCACACCATGTCGCATTTACTAAAAGAGACTTTACAACACACAAACCATTTCATAATGATCCTCTAAACTTAGAAGTCTTTGTCCATCTCCATAAACTCATATGAGTTTTGATAGATGGTGGAGTTGGTCTAAACATTTTTACCTTAAAATTGGTTAAAGTTCTAGGATACTCCGATAGATTTGTTGATTTCACTAATTTTTTTATAATCACAACCTATGATGATGAAGAATATCCTTCCAAGGGTGTAGTATATCTTCCAATCAGACTTAGTTCTGTTACACAAGAAATTTATTTTCAAGTGTTGGACTTCTAATTAGACTACAACATGCTCCTAGGGAGACCATGGATCCATTCCATGCAGGCAATACCATTAACTTACCATCAATGCCTCAAGTTCCCTCATGATGGGGTAGAAATCACCATGCTAGTTAATAGGGATCCATTATTATACTTTACCAATCACATAGGACCAATATCAAATCAAGTACCAAATAATCAAGAAGCATCCACAACATCCTCATCTTAGCACATAGAATCCTCCACTCTTTCTAAGTCAAATGTTGCATCCACATCAGAACTTAAGATTGAGGTACAATAAAAAGGATGTGGGGAATACACCTATGCAAATTCATTCTCTATACACAATCTACTTGCCTCACCCCAAACATATGGAAATCCAAGAAAACCGCTTAAGCAAAAACAAGGACTCACAATTGTCTATCAATCGACAATCTTGACAAGATGGGGTGAGATGCATGAAGAATCCATTCAAGAAGATTTGTCTTACTATCTCTACAAAGATGAGGAACCCCTCAAAGTTAAAATTCTTGTTCATGAGTATGAAAGGGGTATGCAATTGTCCTAAAATAAGGACATAATGTAAGTGTATGCACCCTAAAATGGTCGCCTAGACTTTGGGCCCCATTTCTCAATTTATCAAATCCCTGAATCAATATTTTCAAATATCAACAATATCAATTATATCAATTTCCTTGATCAAATCATA
>MU228269.1:2612410-2639260 GCA_018584345.1 Thuja plicata
ATCTCATTCATTCATCTTGTGATCTTTACTTAGGTCTTGAAACCTTCCTTTCTAAGCACACAAGCTCTGATACCAATTTTTAGTAATAACTGAGAGGGGGGGGGGGTGATTCAGTGGGCTCAATATTTTATCCTTCAAAATTAACCACCAATCAATAAATCTTAGATTATTATGTCCCTACAAGATGTATGCCATGAAATACTAATAATGATTAACTGTCTGTTAGTTTTCTCTATCAATCCTTATTCTTTCCTGATTACCGATAAGCAGTAGAACTATTTACCAAAACTTAGTAAATAAGCAGAGTATACCAATCAATCTAGAGTTAGCTATGTAAGATGCAAGACAATAAATAAATGAATCATACATACATAACACATGAATTTTAACATGGAAACCTTGTTAAGGAAAAAACCACTGGGACCGGTACCCCAAATTTTTACTCTTTTAAAGTGAGCCCTGTTAGGAGCAAACCCTGTTAAAGGTTACAAACACACTGTTAAGTGTGACCTTGTTAGAGGATTTTATACATAGAGGTTGTCACTTAGTATCAGACATCTATTGCTACCATCTTTGAATCAGCCTCCTTCTTAGACTGTTAATAGGTATCGGGCAAGTCCAATGCTACTTTCAATAATCAACCTTTTTGGCACTCCTTGATATGTACCTCAATATATAGAAGACTGTTAAGTCCTACTCAGTTAAGAGACTTGATGCTTCAATGGTTAAACTGAAACACTATGACCTGTTCATATTGCAACTTTTAATTACAGATTTTTAGATCTATTTAAGTACATTACCTCTCTGACCATGTATCAATTCAATCCTTTGTGCTCCATACTTTCTACTTTTTGATGATGTGCTCACTGTTCGTTGGTGTCTACGTAATTCCTTAGCTCTTCCTCAGCTTGTTTTATTAGGAGTGTATGAAGTTGTTCTTCATCAGTTTCTCTTCAGCATCCTCTTTCTATTCACTCCCCTTAATCCCATTCGTAAATGAATTAAGCTTGTCTCTTATATAGACATGATATTTATTGTTTCTTGATTCTTGATTCTTGGTGTGAAAAACAATCCAGCCAATTAGATTTAAAGAATAACTCCTGATTTGTCTTGTAGATATCTTCTTGCCAACTGTACAAATCATCTTTAAATCACTCACTTATCTTTGGTCGAATAAAACAAAGTAGACAACCAGTTAAGTCTATCTTTAGCTCTGCCAGCTAGATATTTTGTCATTTTTTAAACTCTTTGTTATGTCAGTCACCACTATAGTTAGTCATCGGTGACAACTGATAGTTCCATCAGTGAGACTCTAGTTAGCTTCATGATCTCCGTCTGTCGGGCATCATTGGAATTTTACTCGTTAGGCAACACTTTCTTTAGCTCGTCGGGCAACCTTCTGACTTTGAACGTCGAGCATCCTGTGGTTGTGCCTCATTAGGAAATACTATGCTTCTGATCATTAGGTATCACTATGACTATTCTTCTTTGCTCTATCCGTCGGTGTGCACTCCATCGATGTTGTTTGTCACTTAGTGAATACTTGCATTTTATGCATTGCTAAAGCATAACCTTTGTTCCTTTGGTTCTCTGAAGTCTTTGGCATTATGTACATGACTGTATAGATGATATCAAGTTGACATTAATGACAATACAATACATTAACTGATTTAATGCCTTGCATTATCTTCAACTTAACATTGTCAAACATTCAATCAGTTACATGTCATCACTTCCAAGACTATCAAGTCAAATTCTCTTGGGCATATTCAGACATGCACGGGTTAGATCCATAATTAGTAAAGAAATATTTACCATTGAAATTGAGAGCAAAAAATTTCAAAAAAAATCTCTAGAAGATGCACCCAAAAGTGTCACTGTTAGTCAAAGATGAGATCAAGAAACTATTATAAGCATGCTTCATTAGGCCAATTGATTATGCTGACTGGATATCTAATTTAGTGCTGGTCTCCAATCCCAATGGAGATATCATAATATGTATAGACTTTAGAGACATAATTTTGGCATTTCATAAAGATGATTTCCCTTTACCAAACATCAACATGATAGTAGACTTGACTGCTCGAAACCAAATTCTATTGCTAATGGATGGGTTTTATATCTATAATAAGATAAAAATAGCGCCAAAAGATCAACACAAAATATCTTTCACTTGTGCATGGGGCACTTAATGTTGGTGTTGTTGGTAAATAGATTGTTCTTGTTTGTTATAACTCTAAGATGCCCAAATATGAAGAAATAATTGAATACAATAGTTGGCAAATTATAATTGCATACTAATTTCCCTCTGAATTTAAAGGTACAACTCCATTTTATGAATGATTTTTAGTGAATATTTATCTTTCCTAATCTAACAGGGGTATGTTCTTGACATGAGAATAGAAGAGGTACACCAAGATAAACCCAGACAAGAAATAGCTTAGGTAGGATGAATTCAAATCTAAATCTAGCCAACTTTGAGATTTCATCAATAAGATTAACTCCCAAAACTGGTAATGTATGAACTTCTACGAAAAATGCAGATGCAAGACTAAAGATTAATGATGAAATGACAATGAATCGATCTATATCATAGGAACGTTTCCCAATCTTAAGATAACAACAAATTTTCCCCTTAGCTGATTGTATCAAATCATAATACATAACTCTGGTTTGAATATAGATTGTAAACCTAACTTCAAAGCATCATTCAAATTCAAGAGAAAGATAAATGCAATGCAATGTAATAGATAAAACAATGGTATTCAGACATACAAATTTGACTTAGCAAAATGCTATCTTTCACACCAAAATTTAGCCGACCTTTGTATTGATTTTGGAAATAATACATATAGAGTCCCAGATTGGACCGTAACAAAAAGGGGTAATTGAAACGGTTCAACTTCCCCAACCAGAAATGATAACCAAAGGTTTATCCATTATAATATTATAAAAATAGTACAAGAGGGAATCTAGCTAAGCATTAGTTTTCTTCCCCTTGTCTAATTTGACCCTATAAGCTGTGACAATAGTGATGACTTGGATGAGCTCTTTGTGCTTGTTGATGTGGGCGTTGGTATATCAAATGAGCCACCTGGAATGTTCCTTGGCCAGAGTCTTGATTGCATATGTCTGATCTTTCAGCTCTTCCATAGCCGTGAAGATACATCCACTCAATTGCTGGAGTTCTAGGACCTTATCTAAATGAGAAGAAGACTGGTCCGCCAGATTATGCAGATAATTAGAGAATGAATTCTTCATGTTGGTCACTCTGATCAGTTCTTTTCCTTGACCACTTGTCTATGATTTTGCGTGAAGCCCCATGAGGATTTTAAAATCTTTGTTCTGCTCTTCCTTGACCTTGACACCTATCTGTTGCAATCCTGCCTCCGCTTGGATGATCATCTAGATCTTGAACTCCAGACTTTGAAGCCATTCGATCAAAGGCTCATCTCCCTTTTTTCAAATATTAGCCTTTAGTGCCTCCTTAGTCTTCATCTTTATTACCACATGCAACATCACTATGCATTCCTGACACCTCACCCTTTCTTCCGTGAGAGTCTGTAGATTTTTACCAATGTTATTGCTCTCAACTTCTAGCCTTAGAAGAGAATTACCCAATTGCTCGATAATTGATAATCCTTTAGACTCTAGCTTCTTGATCCATCTTTTGCAAATCTGTCTAAAATGCCAATCTTCTTGTAGCTTAGCTATGACGGCTCAATTGTCCGCAACACTAGGATCAAAGGTGGTTTGGTTGCTGGGAATGCTTGCAAGCGGAGTGAGGAGATGTTTGATGAAGTTGTTTAGCTCAGCCACTTCTGCCTTAAGTTGAACCTTGGTAGTCTTGAGCTCCTCAATCTCCTCCTCTATCACCACATTAGTAGATTTCCACCAGTCCACCTTGGTGTCATGATGAGCCAACCCCATATCAAATGACTGCAACTAAAAGTCTGAAGCAGTCATATCTTCGAATTTACCTTCCTTAGTTGGCTAGGCCACTTCCATAGTGAAGTGCCCAGTCTCAGGATCACAACCCAGAGTAGACATCATCTTTACTTTCTTTTGCTTACTTGTAGTGGCTTTGGGCTGAAGGGCCTGTGACAGAGTGTCTTTACTAGAATTTCCTTCTTCCATCCTCTTCCTCTTGCGTTCTAGAGTATTTTCTATCCATGAATCTATGCTGGTAACTTTGTTGGAAGAAACCAACTCCTCAATGAAAAACTTCCTTATGACTGGGGGAGTAGCTTTTGGTCTGGAAGTAAATGGGTTCACTGAAGTAGGGGAAGAGGAGATTAATTTGACAACTTGAGCAACCTCCTGTTTCTTCCCAACCTCTTTATCTGATTTTGTAGCGGAGGTACCGGAGCTATCCTCTCCTACTTCAACTATAACAGGGGATCCTCACCTTGGAGTATCTTGGGTAGAGGTCTCGACTCGAGTATCTACAAAAAAGCTTTAACTAGCCGCTCGGGCTCTGCAGCTTTAGTGAGCTCAACTTTATATTTGACTGGGTCTATACAGACTACTTCTTCAGTTGCTCCAATGTCTAGAAGAGGGCCCTCTCCACAAGTCTTCTCTAATGAGATTGCCTTGTCAAGAGGTTCATCCCCTCCTCCCGCCGGTTGGGTTGATCCTTTAGAAATGGTTGGAATTGTTGCTGATGAAGTTGTTGCAGTGCTAGAAGTATCCTTTGCTGGGGTTTGCTAAGCTGGAGGCTTCCTTTCTAACCTCTTTCTTTGGCCTGTAGTCCATTCAACCCATTGTTCTATCCTTTTGAAAATGACACCCATTAGAGTCTGCAAGTCACTGATGGCTTGATCTAGCATGGGCTCAGAACTGATGGGAGTGAACTTTATCTTCTCCAAATATGTATTATTGTACATGTGGTTGCCATCATCTTCTAACCCCTACATTGCAATTTTAACTTTGAACCTTTTGATTTGTTCAATAGTTAACCAGGCATAGAACCTCTCCCTACTCTCCAAATCATCTTTACAATTGGCCCAGTAGTCTTCAATATCATCGAAATGATGAATAACATGGCTCATTTGGAAGAAATCTCTAGCATAATTCACTAGATCCTACTATGGCCTCATGACATCATAGGTTTCCAAAGAAAACCTCTTTGAGAATATCTTTAGAACATTCTTTGCCTCCGACTGGGATGCACAACTGTAAGCTCCGACAGTCATGGGGAAGTCACAGCCCTTCTTCCTAGCATCAACATAGATTAAATTCATTTGGAGTGCTTGCCTCATCACCTTGATCAACATGATAATATTAGTAGGATACCTGGGCATCTTCAAAGGGAAGTCATCAAAACCTACAAGATGAAGGTATGAGAAATCTCCAAATTGAATAAAATAGCATTCAAATTGGCTGATAAAAGCCATGGCTTTAGGAGAAAATATCCTCTCTAGACGACCTTGTAGTTCCTTGCACAATATCATTATAAACACATCATTAACTTTGAGATAATCAGCATAGCTATTATGTAGTTGTAAAGAAGGGAAAAATTCATAGCTCTTTACATCTTCTAGAAATTCCTCTAACCTAGGAAGCCCTGGCCAAATTTGAATTGTAGCCAGAATATATAAAAGAGCTGAGGACATGTAGAACTCATCTTGACACTTAGCTCTATTTAGGGCATTTGAGGGGTTCTCACTTACCATAAGGGCCCAATCAGTGAAGTGATGTTGGGAGAAGATTACTTGAACTAGGAAGAAATGTCATTCAAAAAAATTAAGGGTGTCGCTCTCACCTCTGAATCTGTGAAGTAATACAAGAATATCCACAATCTCTAGCTTCAGGTTTGTACCATATAATGTTTTGGGCAACTTGCCCTTGGCACTCTTTGGTTCTTGAAACCATGACTTCATGATCTCCTTCTTCCACATGGTCCTCTTTGCTGTATATTTAGAAACCACCTGACTGTAAGTCATTTATGAATACTCTACTTGTTCTGGGATACAGAGAGAATTATAGATGCACTCTCTATCAATAGAGAGAAGCACCGTGTCATCGGGTAGAAGAATTTGTTTGGTGTCTGTATTGTATCAAGCTATACATTCTTGAACCAGCTCAGGAGCTTGGACTGCTATAGGAAAATTGACAGCTTCGACTAACCTACTCTCCTTAAGCTTCTCAGTAATAGGATGCATTTGATTTGCCTTCAATCTATTTTGGAAGTTCTGCATATCAAAAAAATTCAATGAAGTGTCCGAGATCTTATGCTAGTTGCAGGTGATGCTATTCATTATGTCAAATCCCATAAACCTAGAAGCCATGCTTTAAATGATTTGATTTGGGGATTATGAAAATCTCTTAAGAATGTAGGGGCAAAGAATAACTAAATACCAGAGGCTTCAAATTCAAACAATTTGGAAAACAAATGGTGGCTCTTGTTTGCAACCTTCAACTAATTTTATAACTTTTGAATTCTTACCATTTAACGATTGATTTCCCATGCCACATGAATGAAAAGACCCTAACATTAAAGAAAAAGTCCGTTATGAAGTAAAATGGCTTTATTTGAATTAATTACTTTTCTCCCACAGGACGTTAAGAAACATATTTTCACTTTAGTAACTGTAACGGTAACTTTCTTGAAATAGAAGAAAATTACTTTTCCGCTTCATTTCTGGGTGGAGAGATGCTTTTGGAGTGCTCTTTGTTTGAAAATCTACCAAAGGAGAA
The DNA here is from genome assembly GCA_018584345.1 of Thuja plicata. NCBI lineage: Eukaryota > Viridiplantae > Streptophyta > Pinopsida > Cupressales > Cupressaceae > Thuja > Thuja plicata. The sequence continues at coordinate 2,619,110 of MU228269.1, forward strand.
ATTTGACATATCGAGGTGCCAAAATGACATGCGTTGATTTCATCGGTCTTCTTTATATCTTGGATTTCTTATGAGATAGATTCTACCTCAAAAATCCTTCATTTTAATGATTTGGTAGAAAATGCACTCCGCAGGTCAAAACCCGCTTGTTGGAGTAATGGAGACGCTATTTTCCTCTTTTCTACTTGTAAGATTACACCTTGAATCTTTCTTTACCCAATCATTCCCTTTGCTTGAAATAGGTTTAATATGAATGCCCAAAGCTTTCTTATTCCTAAATTTCTCATTTTCAACCTTTATTGACTTCTAATACTCTTAGGTCTATTAATATCAGAAAATGCACTCTGTAGGTGATTTTCCGCCATGGTGAAGCTCGAAACCAATTTCCTGCCAATGCTGCAAAATGAAGAGTTATGGCTAAATACTTCAACTTCATATAAGACTGATGTTATAATTCTTCGAACCGTAGCCTTTACCAGATTGGGAACTTAACCTACCCAATGAAAACATGATCTCAGATACAGATTCCCTCCAGCTCACAAAAGAGGAGTCAATTTTGGGAAATCCGATAAAGGCCTCCTAGCCTAAGGGGATAGCTAGACTTAGACTCAGGACTTACATGAAGTTTTCAAGACTACTACTACACATTAAACATCCAATTTTGTCTTTAGGTATGCAAACCAAAAGTGGGGCAATAGTTGGCTCTGTCTGGGGACTTAGACATTCACATGTCCAAGCCAGGAACTCAAGTCTCTATTTTCACAAGGTTCAATAAAAGGCAGCTCACAACAACACTAAAGCAAGACACAAAAAGGGAAGTAGAAAGGAAACCTAACTAGGAAAGAAAAAACAAGAACTAAACGTAACTATTGTACAATATAGGGGTTACCTGTTTTCAATTCAGATCTAATAGAGTTTCAAATCCTGACCATTATACGTCAGGGGTAGTGCCTCACCATCTGGATATGTAAATTTAAAAGAGTTCTTCTCAAATGCTTGATGGATCTTGAAAGGTCCTTTCCACAGTGTTTTGAATTTTCCATGCATGCCTTTTGGTGCCCTGCGCTTGTCCCATAACAACACCATGTCTCCCTCCATAAATTTCTAGGGTCTGCTCTTTTTGTGAAAAAAGTTCTTCACATGCATTTGGTGTTGTGTGATATGATCAACCATTTTTTCCCTTTCTTCTTCTAGTTTGTTCAGGTACAAAATCCTTTTTTCTAAACCATCTTGGTATATGCCATCTTCCACTATTGTTCTTAGTTTGCAAATTGCTAACTCTAATGGTAATGGAAGACTGGCTTCTACACCATAAACAAGTTCAAAAGGAGATACACCAATGGCTCTTTTGGGAGTCACTCTATCTTTCCAGAGGGCTTCATAGATTTTCTTATGCCAGGTTCTCTGGTTATCTACCATGAGCTTTTTCATGATGTTTACCAAATTTTTATTGCTAGACTCAGCTTGACCATTCCCTTAAGGGAAGTAATCAGATGAATGACTGATCATGATGCCATAGTCAAAGAAAAACTCAGTAATTTCTTGAGAGGAAAAGTATGCGGCATTATCCATAAATAACTTAATAGGCACACCAAATCTTACTAGAATGTTTTCTTTGATAAACTCACATACCACTTCCGAAGTAGTTCTTTTGGTTTCTTTCGCCTCCACCCATTTCATGAAGTAATCAGTTGTAGTGATTATGTAGGTATGACCCATGCTAGATGTGGGATTTATAGGACCAATAAAATCAAGACCCCACTGCTAAAAAGGACCCTCAATTATCACTGGTCTCAAGGGTAGTGTTGCCAGCTGAGGCTTTCTAGAAAACATTTTGAATTTTTCACATCTCGCTACCCAATGGTAAGCATCTCTAAAAATTTATAGCCAGTAATAACACTGTCTCAAGATCTTGAATGCAGTGATTGATGAGGGGAAGTTCCCTCCACAAGCTTCATCATGAAACACCTTTAATAACTTCTCTTGCTGTTGTCTATCGACACACTGAAGGAAAGTTCCATCTATAGATCTCTTATATAGTCTATCCTCCCAAATTACATATTTAGAGGCTTTCAGTTTTAGATCTCTCCTTTTCTTTGAAGTTAACCCTTTAGGGAATTCACCATATGTTAGGAAATACACAATGTTCTCAAACCAAGGGTCTTTCATACTTACTGCCAAAACCAAGTGCGTAGCTTCTGGGTTTTCGTCTGCTTGGTTTTTTGCCATCACCTTGTAAAAAGCGTTCCCTCTCACCAACTTGGTGGGCTTGATCTCTATGTCATATTATTGGGTTTTAGCCACCCATGCTCCTCTATTGTTACATCCCACATCCTTTTGAGTCAATATGATTTTTACTACAATATCAAGCACTTACACCAGAGAGTGGGAGTGTAAAATGTAAAATCTGAAGTTCTTTAAAGCCTTTACAACTGTGAAAGCTTTCTTTTTAGCCTAAGAGTATCTCAGCTCATAATTTTTTAGATGTGTGATCATAAAAGCAATGGGAGCTTGAATTCCCTCTTTGTTCTCCTACATGAGAATGAATGATAGAGTATGTTCAAAAGAGTAACAATAGATTATGAAATCTTTCTTATAATTTGGGTGACATAACACAGGAGCATTGGATATGGCATTATTTATTCTTTTGAAAGCTTTTTTACCAGGGTCATTCCACTTGAAACTCACATTTCCTTTCATCATGTCCACTATGCATTTGGTGATTTTAGAAAAATCTGGAACGAACTTCCTGAGAAATTTTACCTGGCCGAAAAATGATTTCACTCCAGTTTTGTTCAAAGGTAAAATCAATTGTTGGATTGCTCTTACCCTTTTTGGGTCAATCCTTATGCCTTCTTGGGAGAAAATGTGACCCAACAATTTCCCTTTTGTTACACAAAAAACTAACTTCTTGGGGTTTAATGAAATCCCATCTTCTCGACACCTTTGCAATACTCTTCATAAATCCTTTATGTGATCTACTCTTTTCCTAGAAAATATAGTAAGATCATCCATATACATACCAATTATTTTGTTCTTCATGTCATGGAAAGAAAGGTCCATACCTCTTTGAAATGTGGCTCCGACATTGATTAACCCGAATGACAATCTATGATATGCAAAGGTGCCCCATGGAGTAGTGAAAGTTGTTTTATGCTGGTCTGCTTTCTCAACCTCAATCTGGTTGTACCTTGAGAAGCCATCTAACATGGACATCATTTTGGCTTCAGCCATGATCTGCAAGAGATGATCCATGTTGGGAAGTGTGTAATTTTCCTTCAAGGAAGATTGATTAAGTTTTCTGAAGTCAACACAGATTCTTATTTCTCCGTTCTTCTTCCTTACATGCACTATATTCACTACCCAAGTAGAATGGTGGATAGGGTATATGATCCTTGCTTTGAGCATTTTATCAACTTCCCTGAATATGGAATCAAAAACTTTAGGGTTGTAATTCCTTTTTTTTTGTCTGAATGGAGTTGCTTCAGGTTTTAAGGGAATCTAGTGTTTGAATTTCCCATTCATAAAATTTTTCAAATCTTCATAACTCCAGGTGAAAACATCTTGGTATTATAGGAAGAGTTTCTTGGCCTCTTTCCTTTCCTCTTGAGTACAAAATTTCTTGATGTTTATCATCTTGGGATTTTTCTTATTTCCTATGTTTGTTCCCTCATATTCACCAGTGGTAGGACCTCTCTCGATTCTCTTCTTCATAACAAAGGTGTCATGCCTATTGAAAAGATTCTCAAGAGTGACCAAATGGGGAGGAATGATATTACCTTGTAACTGGATGACATTTGAATTATCCTTCTTTTTCTTGTCTTGACGGTCTCTTTTGGTTCTGTTAGGGACATCTTTATGGAAGTCACCACCGCTCTCTAGAAAGAGAAGGAGATTCTGATCATCTTCAAACACTTGCCAATCTTCTACATTATCGGGCATAGATGGTCCATATACAATATCCACTTGGTACTTCTTATCTTTGAATTCTGGGTGAGGGAGGAGTAGAAAAGCTGACACGACCAAGGAGTCTACCTTGGAGTTTAATTCTCTCAACACAGATTAAATAAAGAATGCATCCAATGCCTCTATTTCATTCGATACTCTATTTTTGTAATTTTTTAATTTGTGATTTTTTACAGAGTATTGATTCTTGACTTGACGCACGATTAGCTCAACATCACCACAAGCTCTCAAGATCTTCACACCATTTTCCTTTGTAGAAATAATCCCTAATATGAGGGCTTCATACTTAGTAGTATTGTTGGTGTTCCTGAACTCCAATTTATAAGCCATGGGCTCACATACTCCATCTGGTGATATCAAGACCACACCTGTACCAAAGCTTGACGATGCACAACTGCCATCAAATTCAAGAGTCCAAATTTGTGGTGGTATTTCTTTGATGATAAACTTATTTTCCTCTACCCCAGGTTCAATTTCTTCATCGTGATCATCAGTAAACAACATATAGTTACCAAATTCCAATTCTTGATACAAAATTTGGGCTTTAGGGTCATTAGATTTCAGTACTATAAAATTAGTTTTCTCCTTCGGGAGAAATTTAATATTTTTATTGCCCACTGGGATTAAAGATTGAGACCAATCTAGCTTTATCTCCCCTCCAAGGTCTCTACAAAAACTTCTGCTTAACAATAAACCGTAACTAGCAGGTATATCAGCAACAAGGATTGTTAGCAACATCTTCTTCTTGAGGTGTGCCACCAGGACCAATTAAGCATCTTTAATTTGATCAACTAGGGGTACTTGCTTGGAATCCATAGAGTAACATCTACCATGGGCTTTAGTGAGGGTAATTCCTTGGGCTTTAGTGAGGGTAATTCCTAGGGCTTTGGCTATAGTTGATGGCATGACATTATCTGAGGCTCCAGAGTCTATTATGCAATTGCTTAACTTGCATCCATTAATATATAATGACACATAGATGGGTCAGGCTTTTGGCCTTGGAAAGTATCCAAAACAAAAGGTTCCCCTTGCTTATTTGGTTATCCAAATATAGACTCATTTTCTATGGTAGTCATGACATTTTGGTTTAACTCTAGATTCCCTTCTTTACAGTAATCTACTATCTTTTGCAGTTCTATGGGATTAGACTTAAAGTAGTCTATAGGAGAAATCTAAATTCTAAAATCTCTACAAAATTGAATAATGTCAAAAGAACTTTGATCCTTACCTGGTTGTAGAAATCTCACTCCTTGATTGGCCTCCTTAGAATAGGAGGTAGACGCCTCGTTATTTTTAAGTGGAGGTGTTGAAGCAGGGATTTAATCTTTCTGACTCCAGGTCAAGACTGTATAAGAGGTCCCGTCTATGGTAGCGTAACATGTTTCTTCTTGCTCTGAATCTAATTCATACTCTAAATATAAGTTTGTAGAGTTTCCATGCGAGTATGAATCTGGTTCATCTCTGGACACCCCAACATTCCATTCATCAGTCTGATGCATTTTCCAAGCACGAGCTACATCGGGGTAGCTCTCTCCATCATGATCTGTAGTTAGGTGGAAGGCACATATGTTTCCTATTTTAGGAGGAGCTTCTATAGCTAGCCTCTATAGTGGAGCAGTCAACTATAACGCCTTTCCATTAACATTCCTCCCTTTGTTGTTTCTCCCAGGCTGATCCTGAAAGTTTTTCTAGTAGGGATTATTAAATCTGGGGAGTTGCCTCTTGAAGGCAATGAATTCATTGGACAATTTTTGAATCATCTCATCTGATGACGTAGTATTGCTACTACTGGCTCTAGATTATATCTCTTTTTTCCATTTCCCTGATGAGATCATATGGTCTTCAATTTCTACAACATTTCTTTGTGTGGCATCCAAATCTATAGGGTTCACCCTTCTTATATCATAATTGATGTCCGGCGGCATAGCACTTATGAAGAATGTTTTTAAATTTCCTTTCGTAGGCCTAATATTTGCTGGGATACGATTTACGAGCTTATTGAATTTAGCTATAAAATCCCTCATATTGATAGAAGGTTCTTTCTTGATAGAAGTTAGTTGTGTCAATAGGGCATGCTTGTCTTTAGTAGTTTTAAACCTTCTTTCAAAGGTAGCTCTCATCGAAGCCCAATCTGTGATAGAAGAATTAGGTAAATGGTGAAACCAATCAGCAACACCCTCAACAAGGGTCTCAACAAATAATCTGACGACCACATCCTCCTCTCGTAATGCTAGGATATTGACTAAAGCAAAGAATGTGACAAGGTGCTCATCTCTGGATACTTTCCTGTCTCTAGAAAATTTGGGAAATTTATTTCTAGATCCTAAAGGAAGAGGATTATATGCTGCTAATTGCAAAGGTTTGACTGCAGTGGCCCAAGGAAGTTACATAGCTACTTGGGGTAGATAGGGTGTTAAGTTGATAATAGGAGGGTAAACTACTCCATGTAAAGTTAACACTTGGTAAGTGGTGGACAATTGAGTATTTTTTTTATGAGGTGAAGAAGGCCTGCTTTGGCTCCTTGCAGTTCTATTTCCTCAGCAAGGTACTTCTAAAAGAGCAAAGTTAATATCCGCGAGTCTCTCAAAGACTGGGTTTGTGCTACCTTCTTTCCTTGTACTTTGGAGAAACCTTTTAGGCTCCAGGTTTTCAACTAATTATGTGGCCTAGCTTCACGCTCTGCTTAGCGTTGTGCCCTTCTTAGATTTCTCCTCTGGGTGGCTCCTTCAAGTGCTTTTTCTCTAGCTTCTTCTTTCTCTAACACTTGACTAGAATTTCTATAATGCTCAGTGCTTCTTCTGTATCTCCAAACAAAAGTATTTAGTGAGGAAATGAGGCCCTCTTGATCGTCTTGGAATCTGAGATTTGGTCAGACTGTAGGAACTATATTTTCATGGGGAAGCACCATCTTTCCTCATGATATGCTTCTGGTATAATGACTATTCATTTCCCCAGTAGAGTTGCCAAAAATTTGTTGGTAAATAGATTGTTCTTCTTTGTTATAACTCTAAGATCCCCAAATATGAATAAATAATTGAATACAACAGTTGGGAAATTATAATTGCATACTAATTTCCCTCTAAATTTAAAGGTACAACTCCCTTGCATGAATGATTTTCAGTGAATATTTATCTTTCCTAATCTAACAGGGGTATGTTCTTGACCCAAGAACAAAAGAGGTAAACCAAGTTGAACCCAGACAAGAAATAGCTTAGGCGGGATGAATTCAAATCTAAATCTAGCCAACTCTGAGATTTCATTAATCAGATTAACTCCCAAAACTGGTAATGCATGAACTTCTACTGAAAATGCAAATTCAAGACTAAAGATTAATGATGAAATGATAATGAATCGATCTATATCACATGAACATTTCCCAATCTTAAGATAACAACATATTTTCCCCTTAACTAATTGTATCAAATCATAATACATAACTCTCGTTCGAATACATATTGTAAACCTAACTTCAAAGAAACATTTGAATTCAACAGAAAGATAAATGCAATGCAATGGAATAGATAAAACAATGGTATTCAGACATACAAATTTGACTCAGCAAAATGCTATCTTTCACACCAAAATTTAGCCGACCTTTGTATTGCTTTTGGAAATAATACATATAGAGTCCCAGATTGGACCGTTACAAAAAGGGGTAACTGAAATGGTTCAACTTCCCCAAACAGAAATGATAACCAAAGGTTTATCCATTACAATATTATCAAAAATAATACACGAGGGAATCTAGCTAAGCATCATTTTTCTTCCCCTTGTCTAATTTGGCCCTATAAGATGTGACAATAGTGATGACTTGGATGATCTCTTCATGCTTGTTGATGTGGATGTTGGCATATTGGATGAGCCACCTAGAATTTTATTTGGCTAGAGTGTTGATTACATCTATCCGATCTTTTAGCTCTTCCATAGCCCTAAAGATACATCCACTCAAATGCTGGAGTTCTAGGACCTTATCTAAATGAGAAGAAGACTAGTCTTCCAGATTATGCAGATAATCAGAGAATGACTTCTTCATGTTGGTCACTTTGATCAGTTCTTTTCCTTGACCACTTGTCTATGATTCTGCATGAAGCCCCATGAGGAGTTTAAAATCTTTGTTCTACTCTTCCTTGACCTTGACATCTGTCTATTGCAATCCAGCCTCCGCTTGGATGATCATCTCAATCTTGAACTCCAGACTTTGAAGCGATTCGATCAAAGGATCATCTCCATTTTTTAAAATATTAGCCTTTAGTGCCTCCTGAGTCTTCATCTTTACTTCCACATGCAACATCACTATGCATTCCTGACACCTCACCCTTTCTTCCGTGAGAGTCTACAGATTTTTACCAATGTTATTGCTCTCAACTTCCATTCTTAGAAGAGCATTACCCAATTGATCGATAATTGATAATTCTTCAGACTCTAGCCTCTCGATCCATATTTTTACAATCTATCTGAAATGCTGATCTTCTTGTAGCTTAGCTATGATGGCTTGGTTTTATATAACACTGGGATCAAAGGTGGTTTGGGTGCTGGGAATGCTTGCAATCGGAGTGAGGAGCTATCTGATGAAGTTGGTTAGCTTAGCCACTTATGCCTTAAGTTGAACCTTGGCAGCCTTGAGCTCCTCAAGCTCTTTCTCTATCACTACATTAGTATATTTCCACCAGTCCACCTTGGTGTCATGATGAGCCAACCCCATATCAAATGTCTGCAACTGAAAGTCTAAAGCAATCATATCTTTGAATCTACCTTCCTTAGTTGGCTTTGCCACTTCCATAGTGAAGTGCCCAATCTCAGGATCACGACCCAAATTAGACATCATCTTTACTTTCTTCTGCTTTCTCATAGTGGCTTTGGGCTGAAGGGCTTGTGATAGAGTGTCTTTGCTGGAATTTCCTTCTTCCGCCCTCTTCCTCTTGTGTTGCAGAGTATTTTCTATCCATGAATCTGCACTGGTAACTTTGTTGGCAGAAACCAAATCCTCAATGAACAACTCCCTTATGACTGGGGGAGTAGCTTTTGGTCTGGAAGTAAATGGGTTCACTAAAGTAGGGGAAGAGGAGATTAATTTGACAACTTGAGCAATCTCTCGTTGCTTTCTGACCTGTTTCTCTGATTCTATAGTGGAGGTAATAGATATATCCTCTCCTACTTCAAATATAATAGGGGATCCTCACCTTGGAGTCTCTTGGGTAGATTTCCTAACTTGGGTATCTACAACAATAGCTTTAACTAGCCGCTCGGGCTTTGCAACTTTAGTGAGCTCAACTGTAGATTTGACTAGGTCTATAGGGACTACTTCTTTAGTTGCTCCAATATCTGGAAGAGGTCCCTTTCCACAAGTCTTCTCTAATGAGATTTCCTTCTTAGGAGGTTCATTGCCTCCTCCCACTGGTTGGGTTGATCCTTTAGCAATGGTTGGAATTATTTCCGATGAAGTTACTGCAACGCTAGAAGTATCCTTTGCCAGGGTTCGCTGAGCTGGAGGCTTCCTTCCTGACCTCTTCCTTTGCCTTGCAGTCCATTCAACCCATTTTTATGTCCTTTTGAAAATGCCACCCATTAGAGTCTGCAAGTCATTGGTGGATTGATGTAGCATGGGCTCAGAACTGATAGGAGTGAACTTTATCTTCTCTAGATATGTATTATCATACATGTGGTTGCTATCATCTTCTAGCCCCTCCACTACAATGTTAACTTTGAAACTTTTGATTTTTTCAATAGTTAACTGGGCGTAGAACCTCTCCCTACTCTCCAAATCATCTTTATAATTGGCCCAGTAGTCTTCAATATCATCAACATAATGAATAGAATGACTCATTTGCAAGACATCTCTGGCATGATTCACTAGATCGTACTGCGACCTCAGGACATCATTGGTTTCCAAAGAAAACCTCTTTGAGAATGTCTTTACAAAATTCTTTGCCTCTGACCGGGACATAAAACTATAAGCTCTGACAGTCATGGGGAAGTTGTAGCCGTTCTTCCTAGCATCAAAACATATTAAATTCACTTAGAGTGCTTGCCTCATCACCTTGATCAACCCGATCATACTGGTAGGATACCTGGGCAGCTTCAAAGGGAACTCATCAAAACCTGTAAGACGAAGGTATGAGAAATCTCCAAATTGAATAAAAAAGCATCCGAATTGGCTAATAAAAGCCATGGCTTTAGGAGAAAATCTCCTCTTTGGAAAACCTTGTAGTTCCCTGTGCAGTCTCATTGTAAATGCATCATTAACTCTGAGATAATCAACATAGCTGTTATGTAGTTGTAAAGAAGGGAAAAATTCATAGCTCTTTACATCTTCTAGAAATTCCTCTAACCTAGGAAGCCCTGACCAAATTTGAATTGTAGCCAGAATATACAAAAGAACTGAGGACATGTAGAACTCATCTTGATGCTTATCTCTATTTAGGGCATCTGAGAGGTTCCCACTTACCATAAGGGCCCAATCAATGAAGTGATGTTGGGAGCAAACTACCTAAACCAGGAAGAAATGTCATTCAACAAAATTAAGGGCATCATTCTCACCTCTGATTCTGTGAAGTAATACCAGGATATCCATAATCTCTAGCTTCAGGTTTGTACCATATAATGTTTTGGGCAACTTTCCCTTGGCGCTCTTTGGTTCTTGAAACCATGAATTCATGATCTCCTTCTTCCACATGGTCCTCTTTGCTATATATTCAGAAACCACCCTACTGTAAGTCATTTCTAAATATTCTACTTGTTCTAGGATACAAAGAGAATTTTGGATGGACTCTCTATCAATAGAGAGAAGCATCAGGTCATCAGGTAGAAGAATTTGTTTGGTGTCTAGGTTGTATTGAGCTATACATTCTCGAACCAACTTAGGAGCTTGGACTGCTACAGGAAAACTGACAACTTTGACTAACCCACTGTCCTTAAGATTCTTAGTAATAGGATGCGTTTGATCTGCTTTCAATCTATTTTGGAAGTTCTATATTGAAGAACTTCAATGAAGTGTCTGAGATCTTATGCCAGTTGGAGGTGATGCCATTCATTCTGTCAAATCCCATAAATATGGAAGCCATGATTTGAATGATTTGATTCGGGGATTAGGAAAATCTCTTAAGAATGTAGGGGCAAAGAATAACTAATATCAGAGGCTTAAAATTCAAACAATTATGTGAACAAATGGTGGCTCCTGTTTGCAACCTTCAACTAATTTTATAACTTTTGAATTCTTACCGTCTAATGACCAACTTCCCGTGCCACACAAATGAAAAGACCCCAACATAAAGGAAAAATTCCATTGTGAAGTAAAACGAATTTATTTGAATTAATTACCTTTCTCCCATAGGCCATTAAGAAACATCTTTTCACTTTAGTAACCGTAACGGTAACTTTCTTGAAGTAGCGGAAAATTACTTTTCCGCTTCTTTTCTGGGCGGAGAGATGCTTTTGGAGTGCTCTATGTTCTAAAATTTGCCAAAGGAGATATTTGACCTATCAGGGTGCCAAAATGACATGCGCTGATTTCATCAGTCTTCTTTATATCTTGGATTTCTTATGAGATAGATTCTACCTCAAAAATCCTTCATTTTAATGATTTGGCAGAAAATGCACTCCATAGGTCAAAACCCGCTTGTTGGAGTAGTGGAGAAGCCATTTTCCTCTTTTCTTCTTGTAAGCTTACACCTTGAATCTATCTTTACCTGATCATTCCCTTTTCTTGAAATAAGTTCAATCTGAATGCCCAAAGCTTTCTCTGAATGCCCAAAGCTTTCTCATTTTCAACCTTTATTGACCTCTGATACTCTTAGGTCTGTTAATTATGGAAAACACACTCTGTAGATGATTTTCTGCCATGACAAAGCTTGAAACCAATTTCTTGCCAATTATACAAAATGAAGAGTTATGGTTAAATAATTCAACTACATATAAGACTATCATTAGAATTCTTCAAACCGTGGCCTTTACCAGATTGGGAACTTAACCTACCCAATGAAAACATGATCTCTAATATAGATTCCCTCTGACTCACAAAAGAGGAGTCAGTTTTGGGAAATTTGATAAAGGCCTCCTAGCCTAAGGGGATAGCTAGACTTAGACTTAGGACTTACATGAAATTTTCAAGACTACTACTACACATTAAACAATCACTTTTGTCTTTAGGTATGCAGAACTAAAGTGGGGCAACAGGTGTGTCATGCCCTTTGGCTTGAAGAATTTTGGTGCTATATATGAGTGTGAAATGAAAATTATATTCTATGACATGATGCATATAACTATGGAAGATTATGTAGATGATATTTTGGCCAAAATAAATCTACACCCACCTATTTTGGGTCCAATATTTGACAGATTGTTGGAGTACAAATTCATATTGAACCCCAAGAAGTGTGTCATTGGGGCCACCTCAAGAAAACTACTAGGATTCATCATATCACACAAAGGGATAGAAATAGATCCTTAAAAAGTCCAAGCAATCATTGACATGCCTCCACCAGTAAGTCTCCATCAGCTAACAATTTTACAAGGAAGATTGTAACCCGTCAGAAGGTTCATTTCACAAATGATAGATAAGTTCCACACTTTTCAATATCTACTTCACAAAAGAATCACATTTGAATAGACAAAATATTGTCAAAATGAATTTCATATATTAAAAGACTATCTTCTATCAACACTAGTCCTAATCTCTCCTATTCTAGGTCAACCACTATTATTATGCATTTCAGCAATGAAATAGTCACTGGGGGAACTTTGGCTTAGAATGACTCATAGGAAAAGGAACGTTCCATCTATTATATTAGTCACACACTTGTTTCTTATGAGTTAAATTATACTTCTATAGAGAGAATGTATTTCCATTGTTGAAACTAAGGCCTTATATTCTAAGTCACAAGATGCTTCTAATCTTCAAGATAGACCCATTAAAATACTTGTTGAGTAAAGCAACATTGATAGGGTAGTTAGCCAAGTGGGTCATGGTCCTGAGCGAGATTGATATTGATTATGTGGAAAAAACATCTATTAAAGGGAAAGTCATTACTAATCAGCTGGCAAAGACACCGCTACCATTAAATCATCCAATGACAATAGAATTCTATAATGAAGTTAAATTTAATATAAAAGAGAAAAAGCAATGGAAGTTATACTTTGATGGCTATCACACACATAAGGGATCATGCATCGACATTATCTTTATCATATCTTAAGAAGAATCGATCCCCAGGGCCTATGGACTCAACTTTGATTGCACAAACAATATTGTTGAGTATGAGGCGCTCACGATAAATTTAAACACCACGATCCAATGGAAAATTCAACATCTATATGTGTATGGTGATTCAAAACTCATCATAAATGAGGTAAATGAAAATTATGATACCAAGTATGAGAAGTTGATCCCGTATAAGGCCATGACAGAAGAATTGAAGCAATAATTTGATCAAATAACTTTTGAACAAGTCCCTTGATCTAGGAACAAAGAAATCAATGCTATGGCCACTATAGGATCTATGCTATACATTCCTCCAGAAGTTACACATTGTGAGTTCTTGGTTGAACAACTCATGGTCGCTACCTTCAAAGTTACAAAGTCTAAAGTCATGTGTGAGATTGGTTTTTTTGATTCCCCATAGTACCAAGACTATGCTTATCTCAAAGACCAAACCATATCCTTATAACTATCCAAAAAATAGAAAAATTCCCTTATAAGACAATCCTCCCACTACATCATCATTGCCAATACACTCTCTAGAAGAAATTTAGATGGTACACTCTTTCAATGTCTCAATTTGGAAGAATCACACTTGACATTATATGAGGTATAAGAAGGTATTTGTAATGACAATTTTAGTGGTTTAACCTTGGGAAAGAAAATTTTAAGGATTGGGTACTATTGTTGAACCATGGAGACTAATGCCTGTACATTTGTCTAGAAATACAAAAAGTGTCAGAGACACAATAACCTCATCCATGTACCAACTTAGGATTTTCATACACTTACTTCACTGTGGCCCTTCTGACAATGGGGACTCAATCTTGTTGGCAAGATTCACCCACTATCCACTAATGGTCACAAGTATATCCTAACTACTACTAAGTATTTTACCAAGTAGATCGAGTCAATTTTAATGACTTATGTAACTGGAAAAAAATTTTCCAAGTTCATTCTGAATTACATCATTAGTTGGTATGGTGTACCACAAGTTATCATCATAGATAATGACATCCCATTAAAAAATAAATAGTTTGATGAAATTTGTGCCAAGTTCCATATCAAACATCTCTTTTCTTTATGTTACTATACACAAAGTAATGAACAAGCAAAGGCATTAAATAAAACCATTCTAAATTTTTTCATGAAGATAGTCAATAAGGATGGTCGGGAATAGCACCTAAAATTGAATCCCTCCATATGGGAATATTGCACCAGTTTCCACACACCCACATGAGCCATTCCATATTTACTTATCTATTGTACCAAAGCTATCTTTCTAATTGAGGTCAAGTTTTCATCACTGCGAGTATCCCTACAGAATGTCATTTCAGATGAAAAATAGTATATATCTAGACTTCAAGAGCTAGAACTATTGGATGAGAAAAGATAGAATGCCTTTAATCATTTACAAGCATAAAAACAATATCTCCATACGAGCTACAATAAGAAGTTCAAAGGCTGATTATTTGAGGTTGGTGATTTGATACTTATGGAGAATAAAAAAAATTAGATGGAAAAAATAAAACCAGGAAAATTTGAACCTAATTGGTTGGGTCCCTATGTCATTGCAATAGTCTACAAGTCTAGAGCATATCAAATATCTACACTAGATGACTGACCTCTATCAAACCCCATCAACAACTTGCATTTGCGTAATTATTATTCATGACTCTCAAAGTAGCATAAAAATGTAAATAAAATAAAAAATGATTACCTCAATGAAAACTTTGCAAACATGCATCTATTGTGACACAAAAATAGAAATACAAGAGAAATAATTCATCTTATGGTGAAAACCACTTCAGTGGCACCTTGGACAAGTATCATGGTGAAATTGGGCTATCTGGCACCATGTGTAAGATTGTGGCTCCACTATCTATCATTATTACCTGATTACCATTATAATTTCAATTTCACTCCATAATAAAACTTGTTCAATCATTCATGGCTTGAGATTTGTTGGATATCCTTGTCAGTCATAACCCGTGTCCTACATTGAGTCAGTTCATCACTTCTATTTTCATAATAAAATTCCCCTTTCTATCTTAACTAGGGGAAAGGCCAATTTCATGATCCCATAAAATGTCCAAACAAAACTCTTAAAATTTGGAAAAATTCCTAAAAAATCATAAAAATTGGAAAATGTCGTTGGAAAAGTCTTTAAGAAAAATCAGATAAAAGTCTTGAAAAAATCCCTAAAAATAAAAAAAACATCAAAACCCAAAAAAAAACTTCTCTTTCATTTGCAATAAACCATCCTTTCCCATAACATGCATTGGGGGCAGATGTCAAACACAACAAGGTCAAGCTTAACCAATCAAATGATCAATAAACAAACTTCACAATAAATCATCAACTAAACTAATCAACATTGTCTTATCTATTGATCAATCCTATTATCTTCTTGTCATATGGTCATCATTTCTTGAAATAAGGGAATGATACGGTTGAAACCAGACAAGTTAGTCTAAAGCGGGGTACCTCATTCTTGAAACTAGACATCGTCATCAATGTCATTATTAAAGCAACACATAACACAAGACATTAAAAATTAGTATGGTTGTTGAATTTTGTCTTAGTGAGTCTTTATATCATTTGATTTATATCGATTCATGTTCTTATGCTTCACAATGATATCCACAAGCAATGAGAGAAGAAATGATTATTCATGATTCTATTTTTCTTTGTTTCTTGTTTGTGGGATGTTCTTTTTTTTTATGAAATTTGAGAAGAGCCTTTTGGGTGTTTGTGGTAAGAGATTTCACATCCACATAAAATGCCTAATTTCAAAGCATATTGCAATAGATGATTCATTTGTGATATGTCGCACATACCTCGACTCTTATTGGTTGTACTCCCAAATGGATTTAATTAACATACCTTGTCTATTATCAATGCATGTTAATGCAAAAGAGGTGCAACCTACCTTGATATTTCATATCTTGGTAGACCATACCTCTATTTCTATAATAAAGTATCTAAATGATGATATAATTGATCAAATAAGTTGGAAAGAGAAGTATGTCGTTGAAACATTCTAGATTTCAAACAAGATTATTTTTCTCTCATATCTCCTAACTACACTCTAACTGTTATTCCTAACTATTCTCTTAGTCAGTCCCTCCAGTCATTATGGTATTGTATTCTAAAAATAACAAAAATGGCATCCTGCATACATATCATGTGAAGTACATAAGCATACAAAATCATAATCATTGCATCACATGGTAATATAAATGCATATATAATCCAAAAAAAATAGGTCATTTAATTGCATCATAGAAAGAGCATCATCATGAAATCATGTCTGCATAAGCATAAAGTAAGAATATATAGTACATCATCTCATATTGCATCACATCATAAATATCATAACATGGAATCATATAAAAACAAACATGTGCATAATTATAATAGATCATCCATAAATGCATAGTCATAAAGCCCTCACATCATATAAATCATGTCAAATGCACCATAGAAACCATAAAACATCACATAACCATAAAAGAAAAGTACATCACATAAGAACATAATCATGCCAAAATTGCATCACACACACACATGTATGCATGTATATATATATGTATATATATATGCATACATATATGTATACATATATATACACACATATATATATCCATATATATATATACATATACATATATATCTATACATATATATATACACACACACATATCTATATATATGTATATATTCATATATATATATATATATATATACATATACATATACATATATACACACACACACACACACATATATATATAAACATATACACACACACATATATCTATATATATCTATATATATACATATATATGTGTATATATATATAAATACATATACACACATATATGTATATGTATATGTACACATACACACACAATTATAATAACTAAGAGGGGGGGATGAGTTAGTGGCCTTCAAGTAATTCTAAAATATCCAACCAAAAACTTATATCTCAAATATAATAACATGTAGTTATCTTACAGTCCCCAATCATCAAGATGTATGCCATAAATAATTCTAACAAATATAAACAACTTGGTAAGATATATTGTTTGTCTTTTCTAGCCTTTACCGAGTAGCAAGAAATAAACTTAGAATTAACCGACCAATCCAGTTTCAATAATGTGTAAAGAAAAATATAAATGTAATGAAACATATACACATTTGACACATAGATTTTAACGTGGAAACCCTACTAAGGGAAAAACCACCTAGGACCGGTAACCCAAAATATTTTCACTCTTATGAAGTGAGCTCGGTGAAGAGCCAACCCTATTAAAGGTTACAATACACACTGTTAAGTACAACCTTGTTAGAGCATTTAAAAATAATACTTTGTCTTTTGACCTAGCACTCTCTATGCTATCAACAAGAAAACCTTTTGATACTCTTGAGTATCTCAATAAAATAAGGACTCTTAAATCCCACTCGGTTAAGAGATTTTCTGAATCAATGGTTAAACTGATATAGTAAATGATCTGTTCAAAATACAAATTTAACTTGTAGATATTCAGATCTATTGTTAGTCCAATAATACCTCTCTGATCAATATGCTCTTCAGTTCATTTTCTCTCTTCCTTTGTTATGCTGGGTGATTGCTCTGTCCTCTATTGCTCGGTGTTTGCAGAATTCCTTGGCTCTGTTCTTCATCCTATATGATCAGATCTACATGAAGAATTCTATCTTCACACATATTATACTCAACATTCCTCTTCTTCTAATGAATTCCTTGTCTCTTTATATAGACATGATTAGCCGCTCAATCTCCCTATTTTTTTCATAGATCACTTCTTGATCCGTAAAACTTGCCTTGCTTTCTTTATCCTGCAAAGCTCTGCTTTAGTTTTATTCTGCAAATCTCTCCTTGATAATTGTGAATAAAACATGCTTTAAATCTCCTTCATTCCTTTAGTTTAACTAATCATTGAAAATAAAGAAATCAATCAGTCAATCCCTAAATATAGCTCTACCAGCTAAGTAGTTTTTTTGTTCTTTAACTTTAGTTCTGATTGGTCATTGACTTCAGTTATCTCAGTCATTGAATTTAGTTTACTATGGTGCTTGGTATACACTTGCTCGGTAAAATTTTATCAGTTACTGCGGTGCTCGGTGTGCACTGTCCATCGGTGTTCACTATCACTCGGTGTATACAAACTTTTTAAGTTTTACCGACCACATAAACTTCATATTTTCAAATCTTCAAGTTTATGACCAATATGTGTATGAATGATTTAATCCATATCAAGTTGACATCAATGAAAATACAATACATTAACTAATTTAATGTCTTGCATTCACTTTTTCATCTTGGTGATCATCAACTTATCATCTTCAAACATTCAATCAATTATAGTTCATCAATCTCTTTCTTTGGCATTGATGGCCACATACTATGAAATATGCAGTGTAAAACATGCCATAACATACCAAACTTATTGTTCTAGAACCAATTCAAATATCTGAGTCTCAGTTAGCTCTTCTAGCTTAAATTTGATTCTGTTGTGTTATCTCCCTTTCTTCATTCCCTTCAATGGATAGGTGCAGCAATGTTGTCTTCTGATTATGTCTCTCCCTTTCTTGTAGAATCTCTTCTCCCTTTTCTGGATAAATATGTAGTGTCAACTCTTTCTAATTCTCTCCCTTTGATGGATGGTTACTTTATTGAATATCTCTCTCTTTAGATGTTCTTCTCCTTGATGGATATTTGATGTTTCATTGAATATCTCTCTCCCTTAGACAACAATGCCAAAAAAAATATAGAGCTCTATAGTAGCCAATAATCTTTGTCTCCCTTTAGTGGACTGATATGTCATTGCAGCCCATATCTCAGCTTGCATCAACATGATTAATCTTCTGATAATGTGTAGGCTAATGCAGCATCCAAGTCAGCTTAGTGACTAGTATACAAGGGATGAACCCCTAGTATATTCCTCAGGTACTCAAATGTATCTTTTGGCAATGGTTTTTTGAATATCTCTGTTAATTGTTCTTTGGATTGTACATATTCTAGTATTACCTATTTCTCTTGTACTTGTTCCCTCAAGTAATGATACTTAATAGCTATGTGCTTTGTCTTAGCATGAATCATAGGGTTCTTTGAAATGTTTATAGCACTTGTATTATCACAATAGATAATTACTAGGTCAAGAATTTCCTCATTCATACCTTTCATCAATTGCTTGATCCATGCAATGTTAGAGCAATTTGCAGTAATAGCTAGATATTCTGCTTCTGCAGTTGATTGAGATATGCAACCTTTCCTTTTACTTATCCATGTGACAAGTTTGTCACCCATAAAGAATACTCCTCCTGTAGTGCTCTTTCTATCATCTATGTTTCCAGCCCAATCAACATCACTATAAACTTGTAGCTCAAATTTTCCTTCTTTATTATACCCGAGCAACAATACTTAAATCTAGAGCAACAAAATGTTGCAACCGACGGTCAAAATGCTATTACCGACGGTCAAGATAATGATCAAGATAATGTGCAAGGTAATGAAGATCAAGATGATATGCAAAGAGCTGTACCTATACTTGCAAGATAGGTAAGAAGGAACCATCCAGAGGACCAGATCATAGGAGATAAGAAAGCTGGTACAAGAACAAGGAGTAAGTCTTTAAACTCAAATTGCTTAATCTGTGAGTTTGAACCAAAGTCTGTCAATGCTGCACTAGATAATGAAGAATAGATAAGTGCTATGAATGAAGAGATTGAATAGATTAAAAAGAACAAGACATGGTCACTTGTGCCAAGACCAGATGACAAGAATGTCATCGGTACAAACTGGATATTCAGGACCAAACTGAATGAGAATGGAGAAGTCACAAGGAACAAAGCAAGACTAGTATGCAAGGGGTATGCACAAGAGGAAGGTATAGACTATGGAGAAACCTTTGCACCTATTGCTAGGCTAGAAGGAGTAATAATTCTACTTGCTTATGCTGCATACA
>MU228269.1:2641950-2655503 GCA_018584345.1 Thuja plicata
TGAGGTATATCCTAACAGATTACCAGAAGGTTGACTCATGATAGTAGCACTGGTCTTACCTAAAGCCTATTGATAGTCTAAGAAGGAGGCTGATTCAAGGATGGTAGTAAGATTTGCATAAAGCCTAAAGCCTATTGACAATCATGAGACTGATTCAAGGATGGTAGCGTAGATGCTAGATACTTAGTGACAACCTATGTATAAAAATCCTCTAACAAGGTCACACTTAATCGTGTGTTTGTAACCTTTAACAGGGTTGGCTCCTAACAGGGCTCACTTCAAAAGAGTGAAAATTTGGGGTACCGGTCCTAGTGGTTTTTCCCTTAACAAGGTTTCCACGTTAAAATCCTTGTGTTATATGTGTATGGTTTATTACTTTATTGTTTTACATTATACATATGCATTTATGGATTGACTGGTATACTCTGCATATTTACTGAGTATCGGTAAATACAGTTTACTGCTTATTAGTTATCAAAGAGAATTAGGATAGACAAGGTAAACCGACAGATAGTTATTTGTTTCAAGTATTTCAAAGGCATACATCTTGTAGGGACTTAATAATTGGAGAAGTACTAATTGGTGGATTAAAGTTTAAATAGGATAAATCTTTGAGGCCACTGATTCACCCCCCCTCTTAGTTATTACTAACACTAATGTCCATGTTTTATTCTTCTCAATCTGTTCAATCTCTTTATTGATTGCACTAACCCATTCTTGATTCTCAAGTGCAGCATTAACAGATTTAGGTTCAAAATCACAAAATAAACATCTAGTTTTAAGAGCCTTACTTCTTGTTCTCATTCCTCCTCTTTTGTCTCCAATGATCTGGTCCTATGGATGGTGTCTTCTGACATATTAGAAAGTACAAGTTTAGATCTCTGTTCTTCATTTTGATCTTCATCACAATCTTCATTATCACTTAGTTTAGCATTGTGAGCATTTTCCTGATTCTCGGTGTGTGCAACCTATTGCTCGGTTGCATTGTTCCATCACTCAGGAAAGGTGTCAGGTTCTTCTATATAGACAAATTTATTGTAATCTTCAGGTTCCTTTATGATTTCCTCATCATTTTTCTTAGCAAATTCATCCACTTTAACATTTTCACTTTCAATTATTTTGTTAGAAGATTAGTTTAGACATTTATAAGCTTTTCTTTTAGTAGAATATCCTAGAAATATTCCTTCATCATTTTTAGAGTCAATTTTCCCATTTCTATCATCTTTCATTATATAACATTGACTTCCAAAAATTCTAAAGTAAGTCACATTTGGTGTGTATCCATACCATAGCTCATAAGGTGTCTTACTTTTGTCTTCCTTCAATTGAACTCGGTTCAGTGTATAGACAGTAGTACTTACAACCTCTCTCCAGAGTGTTTGTGTGATGCCTTTTTTAATGATCAGTGTTCTGGCACAATCAACAATTGGTTTGTCCCTCCTTTCAACAATCTCATTTTATTGTGGTGTTCTCATTATAGAAACCTATCTTGTAATCCCATGCTCATTACAAAAGTTAGTGAATTCATTAGAAATAAATTCTCTTCCTCTATCTGATCTTAAACATTTTAGTTCTTTTCCACTTTGTTTTTCAAATTTAGCTTTATACCATTTGAACATCTTAAATTCTTTAGATTTCTCTTTTAAGAACATGACAATCATCATCCTAGAATAGTCATCAACAAATAGAATAAAGTATCTATCACCATAATAGCTCTTTGTTCTCAATGGTCCTCATAAGTCAGTATGGAATAAATCTAGAATAGTATTAGATGTGTAGGGTTTTCTCTTGAAACTAGACTTTTTCATTTTTCTTATTTGACGATTCTTTCACATAACCTAGTCGGGATTTGAAATACTCGGTAAGCCTCTTAATTTTCTTTTCTTACTTATCTTAACCATGTCAAAATTCACATGACATAACCTTTTATGACACAACCAAACGTCTTTATTTCTAGCCAATAAAAAATTGGTCTCAATATCATCAAGATAGAATAGATTACCTTTTGTTTGTTCACTATTACTGATCAACTTTCCCTTTTCATTATAGATCATTGCCTTTTTTTCTCAAATGCAACTCGGTGTCTTGTGTTGTTCAACTGTGAAACACTCAATAAATTATAGTTAAGTCCTTTTAGCCAATATGCATTGTCACATCTGATCAGATTATTCAACATGATGGTACATTTTCCTTCAACTGGGCAAGGTGAGTCATTACCCATCCTAAATGATCCATCATTATAATATTAAAAGTTTCAAACTTTTCCTTATCTCCATTCATGTGATGAGTATAGCCACTATTAATAATCTAGACATCATTTTTGCTAAATTTTGATATGAGTGTTGTTTCAACATACCTTTCTTCTTTGTTTGAATCATCCTTCACAACAACAAATACTACCTCAATATCTTTATCAAAATCAAGGTCAGAATTTTCAACTTTGTTTTCAGCCAAGTAACAAGCCTTCTTGCCTTTGTCCTTGTAATCTTGGTTATCTCTTCTGTCAGAGTGTCAGTTGCTTCTGTAGTCTTGGTCATCACTTCTGTCATACTTCTTTTCATAAGAGCTCTCATGGTTTCTTTCATCCTTTCTCTTGTTAGGGCATCTAGAAGCAAAATGTCCAATTTCTTTTTAATTAAAACAAACTAATGGTAATTTACCTTTATATCTTCCTTTACCTCTATGTAATCTCCTAGCCATTAGTGATTCAATTTCATCAAGTTATTTTTCATCACTATCACTATCACTATCACTATCATTTTTCATAGTGTGTTTGTTACTAGATTTTTTTATTTTCAAACAAGACTTGAATGCTAACTCAATAGTAGGTAAGCCACTGTTATCATAGTTGTTCATCTCAAATGAAATAAGTGTACCAATAAAACTATCTAGAGTAACATTCTTACTAGCTATTGCTCTGATTTCTTGGATTGCATATACTTAATAGCATAAATAGGAAGCAAGGTTCTCACAATTTTACTTACAACTGTTTCTTCCTCAAGTACCGCTCCTACTCCATAGATAGCATTAACAACTTTGATTTTGTCATTGTATTGAGTGATGTTTTCTCGTTCTTTCATTCTCAGGTCATCAAAATTTCCTCTTAGGATTTCAACTTTAGCTCTCAGCACATTTGCATCTCCTCCATGTACTAGCTTGAGTTTGTCCCAAATTTTCTTTGCAGAGGTGCATGATTTCACATCTTAAAATTCAACATCGGTTAGTGAAGAAGTAAGTTCTATCATCATAGAATTGTGTTCATATTTCTCTGTCAATTGATCAACAGTCAACGATTGAGTAGGTGCAACATATTCAGTATCTAAGTGCTGTGTGACATCATTTCCAATACCGGATAGTTGAAGCCTTATCCTACTTTTCCATTATGCAAATTTTTCTTTGTTTAACTTAGGCACATCCCTTTTACTCATCTTGTGATCTTTATCTTAAGTTCCTTTAAAATTTTATTCCAAGCACCAAAGCTCTGATACTAATTGTTAGAATAACTAAGAGGGGGGGTGACTCAGTGGCCTTAAAATAATTCCAAAAGATCCAACCAAAAAATTATATCTCAAATATAATACCCTCTAGTTATCTTACAGTCCCCAATCATCAAGATGTATGGCATAAATAATTCTAACAAATATAAACTCCTTGGTAATATATACTATTTATCTTTTCTAGCCTTTATTGAATAGCAACAAATAAACTTAGAATTAACTGACCAATTTAGTTTGAATAATGTGTAAAGAAAAATATCAATATAATGAAACATATACACATAGATTTTAATGTGGAAACCCTACTAAGGGAAAAACCACCTGGGACTGGTAACCCAAAATATTTTCACTCTTTTGAATTGAGCTCGGTGAAGAGCCAACCCTGTTAAAGGTTACAATACACACTGTTAAGTGCAACCTTGTTAGAGGATTTTAAACTAACAATTTGAATTTCGACCTAGCACTCACTATGATACCAATAAGAATTTTTTTTGATACTCTTGAATATCTCAATAAAATAAGGACTATTAAATCCCACTCGGTTAAGAGATTTCTGAATCAATGGTTAAAATGATAGAATAAATGATCTGTTCAAATACAACTTTAACTTGCAGATATTCAGATCTATTGTTAGTCCAATAATACCTCTCCGATCAATATGCTCTTCAGTTCCTTTTCTCTCTTCCTTTGTTCTGCTCAGTGAATGCTCTATCCTCTGTTGCTCGGTGTCTACAAAATTCCTTGGCTCTATTCTTCAGCCTGCATGATTAGATCTGCATGAATAATTCTATCTTCACACAAATTATACTCAACATTCCTCTTCTGCTAATGAATTCCTTGTCTCTTTATATAGACATGATTAGCCACTCAATCTTTTTTTTTTTTTTTGTAGATCACTTCTTGATCCATAAATCTTGCCATGATTTCTTTATCCCTTAAAGATTTGGTTTAGTTTTATTCTGCAAATCTCTCCTTGTTAACTGTGATAAAAAGTGCTTTAAATATCTTTCCTTTATTTAGTTTAATTGATCGTTGAAAATAAAGTAATCAATCAGTCAGTCCCTAAATATAGCTATGCGAGCTAAGTAGTTTTTTTGTTCTTTAACTTCAGTTCTGATCAATCATTAACTTTGGTTACCTCGGTCATTAACTTCAGTTTACTGCGGTGCTTGGTATACACTTGATCAGTAATATTTTCTCAGTTACTGTGGTGCTCGGTGTTCACTGTCCGTCGACGTTTACTGTCACTCAGTGTATACAACTTTTTAATTTTTACCGACCACATAAAATTTGTCTTTTTAGATCTTCAAGTTTATGACCAATATGTGTATGAACAATATAAGCCATATCAAGTTGAAATCAATGACAATATAATACATTAACTGATTTAATGTCTTGCACTCACTTTTGTAGCTCGGTGATCATCAACTTATCATCTTCAAATATTCAATCAGTTATAGTTCACACACACACACGTGCGTGCACACACACACACACACACACACACAAACACATACTCAAAAAATGAATGTTAGAGTAAAATATCATGAATGTCTAACAAAGAGCTCACAAGCTCACAAAATATATGCACAAAGGTGTCTATATGAATCAACTCGCACTACCTCTTCCCTTTGATCTAGGAGACCTAGGTGTTGCAAAATATATATATATATGTATACATATATATATAAATACACACACACACACATACATATATATACTCAAAAAATGAATTTCAGAGTACAATATCATCATGAATGTCCAACAAAGAGATCAAAAGCTCACAAAATATATGCACAAAGGTGTTTATGTAAATCAAATCACACTACCTCTTCCCTCTAATCTGGGAGGCCTAGGTGTTGCAAAAGTTGAAATTCCACAATCTATCTATCATGGAGGTGTATCTCTAACTACATGCAATTCTCTAGAAGGCTACATAACTACCCCACTGCACTAAGATCTATGCAACCGCTAAGATCGATGAGAGGAAGTTTAACTAGGAACTCTCTTAGATGTTGGAACAAAACTCTCATAATGGCCCCTCCAATATTATATCTCTCTGATAGCCTCTCTACCCCCTTGGTACATTCAATTAATAGACCTTATAAGCTCAGATCTTGTAGACTAGATATAAATGCTCACACATCTGCCTCCACCTATCTAGCCCTAGCCTTTTCTGCCTGTACCTCTTACCTCAGATTCTCCCTCTCCTACTCCATCTCCCTATCCATATGGGATATCCTTTCCTCCAAAGTAGTCAGCCCAGAGGCATACCAATAAATCGGTGCATTAGCCATTATCACTCTCCCCTCTTCCTTTCTAGTCCTAGCCTTGACTGTTTGTGATGCCATCCTCATAGCTCCATCTAATATGCCCTGTAGATATTTAATCTGATCCCTCAACTTGGTAATCTCATCCTGACATTCATCACTCCTATCTCCTACATCCAATATGATAGGTATATCCTACACATCCTCTTTGAAACCTCCCATGGCCACATCCATGAGACTAGTTTCATTTGGTGTATCCTCCACTTCCATCGCATCACCCTATGAGGAGCTAGATCTACTGCTACTATTTTAAATCATTGTCTCCTCTAAACTCTCTTTAGTGAAATCTAACTCCAACTTTTCCCCCATGGGCTCATCTCCTCTCACCTATTCCTCCTCTATTGGTAGAATGGTCAGCGCTCCCCTCGGGATTTGTGACAACAAACTAACCGCCTCCTAGGAATTTTATAAGTATAGTGGTTAGATTGGGCATTGACAGGTCTATCTTTTGGTGCAACAACAACCACACTTGTAACAATCAATATTCAATGTTTTATTTAAGTTGTTAAAATTAATTATCAAACTATGCCATACCTATATATAGGAGTGATTATATCAGTTACTTAGCCTTCCCTTCAAATTCTGAAGTGTCTTTCTTTTCCTTTATTAGATAATTCATCTATTCATGAATTTCCTTCATTGTGAGTGTGATTGAAGGTAGTCTGCTAGAAGGGTGTAATCCCTACCTACAAATATACTAAATATGCTCACCCTTTCTTAAGTGTATACCTCTGGGTAAAGGCCTAAATTTCCCTTATTCTCTAATAGAATAATTTCTAATGTTTTCTCAATCTAAATTATAATTCCACCCTAAAGTTTCCAATTTGAAGCTACATATAACATTCCTTCATCCATCTATTCAGATAAAATACCTCTCCATTGCCAGGCCTCACCCTTTGCTCCTAAATTAGCTAGCTCATCTTTTAATTTGGAGTTCCCTTCCCTATAAATATTATTAAAGATACAATTCTTAATTTTTTGAGATATGATAAGGACTCTTTCTAGTATTTCATTAAATTTCCATTTAGGCATAGATCCTTTCTTGAGTGCATTGATCACAATGGTAGAATCACCCTCCACCTCTAGGTTATCAATTCCCATTTTGTTGTAGGCAAGAAGACCTTCATTCAAGGAAAAATTTCTGCAACATTATTGGACTCCCACTCTAATGGCATAGATCTCAATGCTATCTTTTCCCCCTCATAATTATGGAGACACTATCTAGCTCCAGCTTTCCCAGGGTTTCCCTTAGAGGCATCGTCAAAGTTTAGTTTGAACCATCCATTTTGGGGTGGTGATCATTTACAAATTGATCTTTTTTTCTTCACACCTTCACCCCGATCTCCTATATAGGGGGTATCTTTAGACTAATCCATCTTCCCCTCATCTTGTCATTCCAATAAGTCATCTTAGCCTCGTTCATGGGGATATTCATTATTCTACTATTTAGAGTCTTGATGATTACTGCCTCCATTTTGTTGGTCAGTTGTTCTACAATAATTTTATTTTCCTTAAATAAATTTCTATTTATTTCCTTCCATAGCTACCAAATTACTATAAAAGGGGTCATTAACCATAGCTTTCTATAAATTCATTGTTTGTTTAGGTTTGGCCAGCATTTAATCAAATCCAAGAAAGAATTAGGGAGAACTATGGTCCAATTTAGTTTATTACATAGCCAAATCCAACACTTATTGGCATATTTACATGTTAATAGTATATGGTTTGCGGTCTCTTCCTCCTACTCACATAAAGGGAACCTATTGGGACCTTCATACCTCATTTTTAAAATATTCTCACCTCTTAAGGTCTTTTTTTGTAAAGCTATCCAAGAAAACACTCCCACCTTTGAGATGTAGTATTGATCCCAAAAATTTTGAGAGGAATGTTGCACTGAGGCCTAAGATGTCTCTTAATGAGACTCTTGTAACCTTCTTTAGTATTATATTCTCCTTATTTGGACCCATTCCAAACCAACCTGTCCTCCCCTTGATGAAAGGTAATACTTCTACCCCTAAGATTTCTATTTAATTCTTCTCTCTTCTATTATGGTATACCACTACCTTCTATGGGTTTCCATTTCCATCCTCTGATTAAGTCCCCCTTAATGTAATTATATACTTGTTTCTTCCATTGGGATTCCAACCATATTTTGGAATTTTCAAATTTATGTGTGCTAACTAAAGAAGGGAAGCCACCCCATGAATCATCCTGAAGCCTGGACTCTTCCCCATTTCCTAAATATCAAGTCAATTTCTTTGATATGATTTCTCTATAATTCACTATAAAGATCCAAATCTGGGAGCGTCTCGGTGGGGATACAGTTCTAAAAATGGCCAAAGTGTCATTTCCTTGTAGATATTTATATTTAAGAATATTTACCCATTTTAAGTTGGGGTATTTATACATTCTCTATATCACTTTTTCTCCCAGAGGTCTACTCTGATCTCTCATGTTTTTAATCCCTAATCCTCCTTCCTCCTTAGGTATACAAACTTTATCCCATGCTATTAAGGATATCTTCTTTTTTCCCTATGTACCCTGCCAAAAGAAAATTCTTAGATGTCTATTTATTTCTTCTCTTTTATTCGCTGGGAGGTTTATGCATGATAATTGGTAAATTGGTAGAGCTGAGAGGATTTTTTTTTCATAATGGCCTTGACTACCGATGAAAACTACTTGTCTTTCTAGGATTATGTTTTTATCCTTGATTCTCTTCACAATTTTATCCCATAAATTACTTGACCTGGTACCTTTATCCAGGGGAAGGCTTGGATATTTACAAGGTAGAGTACCTTTTTCAAAATTCAAAATGTTGCAAATCTCCTCCTCTACATGCCTCTCAGTGTTGAAGAAAAAGATCTCAGAATTTTCTCCATTAATCTCTTGTCCAGATACATTAGAATAAGCATTGGGAATTTTATTAATTTCTAAAGCCTCTTACCTCTACCCCTCTCCATATAGAATTGTATCATCAAAAAAATATTGATGAGTTTTCGGCTCTAATTTTGATGCCTTTAATTTGTCCCATTTCTCTTGCCTTGGTAATTGATATTACTAATTCTTCTGCCATGATGATGAATAGAAAAGGGGAAATGGGTGTTAGTAATAAATAAGAGGGGGTGGGAAGGGGGGGGGGGTGAATCAGTGGCCTCAAAAATTAATCCTTAAATCAACCCTTTAAAAATTATTACCAATTTTAAGCCTCTAGTTATATTAAGTCCTACAAGATGAATGCCTTGAAATACTTATGTCAAATTACTACTTGTCGAAATTCTTTGTAAAACCTTCTTCTGTATGTTTACCGATAAGCAGTATTTCTATTTACCGAAACACAGTAAATAACTAGTGTATACTGATCAATCTAGATTTACTTAAGTGAAATGAAAAATAATAAAGTAATGACTCATAGACACATTAACACAGATTTTTAATGTGGAAACCCTATTAAGAGAAAAACCACTGGGACCGGTACCCCAAATTTTCACTCTTCTAAAGTGATCTCGGTTAAGAGCCAACCCTGTTAAAGGTTACAAACACAGTGTTAGGTGTGACCTTATTAGAGGATTTAAATAGATAGTTTGTCACTTAGTATCTGGCATCTAATGCTACCATCCTTGATCAAATACTCACTTGGCCTGTCAATAGGTATCTGGCATATCCAATGCTACTTTGTATGATGAAAATTTTTGATACTCCTTGGGATGTATCTCAATTACAAAAGAATTTTAAGTCCTGTCGGTTAAGAGACTTGATGGTTCAATGGTTAAAATGAAATAGTAAATTGATCTATTCATATATACAACTTGAATTGTAGATTTTCAGATCTATTGTAAGTGCATTACCTTTCTGATCAATGTTATTAATTCAATACCTTTTCTGCACACTGTTATGCTCTGTGATGCTGTATCACTATTTGTTAGTGTCTAGAGAATTTATCTCTTTCCTTAGCTTGATTGATCAGGTTTGAATGAAGAATTTCTTCTCCTTCAGAATCTCTTCAACATTTATTCTCTTGTCACTCCCCTTCACCACCTTTGTAATAAATTAGGTTGTCTCTTTATAGACATGATATCACCGTTTCTAGGTTCTTGATTTTCTTGACCTTGGTGTGATCCACAATTCTCACCAATTAGATTTAAATAAAAACTCCAATTTTATCTCATAGATATCTTCTTGCCAATTGGACAAAGTAGCTTTAAATCCTTTACTTATCTCCATCTTTATCTTTTCGATTAAAACAATGATAAGTATCAGTTAAGTCTATTTTTATCTCTTGACAGCTAATCATTTTGTCATTTCTGAACTCTCTATTATGTCGGTCAACAATTTAGTTAGTCATCGGTAAGAACTGACTGTTCTATCGGTGTGACTTCAGTTGTCTTCGGGATCTCCATCTGTCAGGCAACACTGTAATTCTGTCTGTCGTGTTACACTGTTCTTTTCTCGTCAGGAACACTATGACTTTGCTTGTCGGTAATGCTGTGCATTTTCTCATTAGGTAACACTGTGACTTTGCTCTTTTAATCTGACCGTCGGTGTGCACTCCGTCGGTGTATATAGTCACTTTGTGAATACTTGACTTACATGCATTACTGATAGCATAGCCCCTGATTCATCGGTTCCTTGAAGTCTTTTAGTAGTATGTCCATGACCATATAAATTATATCAAGTTGACATCAATGACAATACAATACATTAACTGGTTTAATGTCTTGCATAAACTTTCTTATGTCTTTGTGATCATCAACTTAACATCTTCAATAATTCAATTAATTATAGTTCATGAATCTCTCCCTTTGGCATTGATGGAAACACACTACATTATCACACTATATTACTGCTAATATAATATGAAATATAACAGTTGAATTTAATCAAACTACAAATCTTATGTACTATAACCGATACAAACATCTTGTAATACCCACTCTTTTTTTTCTTTTTAGTTGGTGATGCCATACTTTTTAAGCATTGGTTTCAGTTGTTTGGCCGAATTCTTTTAGGCCACATTTCATGTGAGCTGATATTATTTCATTTGATGATGATACTTGTTTTATGATGTCATCATTTTACCTTATGCATAGATAGATGTGATGATTTTATCTTGTCGATTATTAATTGTTGATTTCAGGTTATGATGTACTTACCCCATACTCGCATGTGTATGGTTGTCTTATATGTGAATGTACTTGTTGATGTGTTGTTGTGGTAGAGGACAGAGACGTAGTTACTTGCTTCGGCGAGATTGACATGTTCGACCGATCCCTATCATTGATTGCGATATTATACTATGCATGTACAAGTGTGCTCTTTTGGTGACAGGATTGTAGGTACAGGGCATCATCTTCCCTGAATTGGCAGGAGTGAGTGTGCCCATAAATATTCATCTCAATGGTAAAGAGGGGAGGTAACATACAGATCCAAAACCCTAACCTAAGCCTAACCGTCCTAATGTAGGATGAGTTTCAGTATGACTACCTTATCCGGATTTGTCTAGGTTGACAGAATTTGAATACCCTCTCTCTTGAGTTTGTGTGTGTTTTTGCTTGATTATGTTTTCAGGTGATTTTTGGATTATTGAGTGTTTTTCCATATTTTGTGATTTAATGGATTATAGTTGAATTAATGATTTAGTTATATCGTAAGTTTATTTTAAACAATTAATTAAATTGAAATATTTGGATATTATGATTTAATTAAATATTTAATTGAAAACTATATTGTATGAGCTTATATGATTAATTAAATAATTAAATATTTAGTTGCATGCATTATTGTGACATAAATATTTAATCTATTTAATTAAATATTTTATTAATTACATGTGCATAATTGTGTTGAAAAAGTATTTCAAATTCAAAAAGATCTTAACTTGTAATTAGGAGTCTAGTTTGAGTTATGGAAATAAAGCACATTTTATTTAATTAAATTAGATTTACTTTCAATTTTCAAGTTGAGTTAAACTAGGGTTTGACTTGAGAGTTGTCATTCACCTTTGCATGTTTTGGGGAATTTGAATCTCTTTAGGGGGAATTGGTCATTCATTCTCTGATAACAGGTTTTTGGAGAATTGGAGAGCTCTTGGTGATTTGGGGGTTTTTGAGAAATAGTGGATTGTTGTGGATCTGGGTTGCTTCAAAGTTTCAGGATTTTCTATTTGCTTGTGTGTGTGTGCTCAGATCTTCATTGTTGACAGATCTGTGGTTGAACTGGACTTGAGGGTTTTCAGATCTTCTCTTATCATCCAAGCCACATTCCTCAGTTTCTAGCATTGGATTAAAGGTAGGTTTCATTTGCCTTGTGTGGATTCAATTTCGTAGATCAGAGGGTTTCAGTGATGTTTTAATGCATGTTCTTAAATTTGGTCTTTTAATGGCTTATGAATGTTTTCTAGATTTTTGGGTGTTTCTAGAAACCCTAGATCTCTATTTCTTTCATTCTCTATAATCTTAGCATTGTAGGGTTATGCCGTTGAAATTTCAGGAAGGAATTCCCTCTAGATCTCTTAGAAAATGAAAAATTAAACTCTCTATATAGTTATACTTTGGAAGAAAATCAAATTTATGTTTAGATGATGTTTCATTATTTTCGGGGTTTTTGAGAGGCTTGGATTTATTTTTTTCATGAATATGTAATCTTTGGCATATTACAGTTATGCTGCGAAAATTTCGTATTCATATCCTTCATAAATCCCCTTGAATTCGAAAAATTAAATTTTGTCTATAGTTATACTATAGAAGGAAAATAAATATTTACTCTTGTATTTGGCCTTGAAAAATTAATTAAGCTAAAATAATTAGGCCACTGTTTAAAAAGTACAGACTGGTTAAAATAAATTCACCAGTAAAAAAAAAAAAAAAAAACTAAAAGTCAAATCTAGGTTGCCTAATCTAAATTTCCGTTTT
Organism: Thuja plicata; assembly: GCA_018584345.1. Classification (NCBI taxonomy): domain Eukaryota; kingdom Viridiplantae; phylum Streptophyta; class Pinopsida; order Cupressales; family Cupressaceae; genus Thuja; species Thuja plicata. The sequence goes on from MU228269.1 coordinate 2,654,686, forward strand.
CAGAAATTATATTAAAACAAAAATATTAATACAAAAAAATGGGATTAAATTAAGGCAAGTTAGTAATGGCATTTCGCAATTTTTAATTATCAAAGGAAAATTAAAAAAAATAAAATTTTAAAAGTTAATTTTTGGCGTGAGTTATGGGGAGGGTGGTGGTCCCCCCCATCGCCTGTCCTTTGAAAGGACAACGCACAGTGGCGCATGGGGAGGGTACCCTGCGGGCCCCCCCCACTGTCCTTTTGGACAGCGCTTCATGCGTGGGTGGGGTGGGAAGCCCGCATGGGCCCCCCCCTTTAAATTGTTTTTTTATATATATTTTTAATTTGTTTTATTTAATGTTTTAAATAAAGTTTAAATTAATAAACTTAGATTTAGTTAATAAATTTTATTTTAAATTAAATTTTTTTTATTAATTTAGATTTATTTAATTTAAGATTTGTATATTAAATTAGATTTATTTAGTGGATTTAAATTTATGTTAAATATTATTCTAAATAAGATCATACACTAATCTATACTATGGATGTATCATATTATATTAATGTTATGATATGATTATTTAAATAATATAATTTGTTGCTAATGTGATTATTTATTACTTTTCTTTTTATTAATTGAGAAGATTAATTTTAATTAATAGATTTATTAAGATTGATTTCTACTTAATAAACATATTATTATTAATTATGTAATTGTTTTAATTTAAGTTAATCAATAGGGAAGGTAACCTGAAGTGACTGGAAACTATAGTTTTAGACAACTAATTGATATAATTAATGATTAATCTGATGTATTATTTAATTACTAGAGGTAGA
>MU228269.1:2678970-2736583 GCA_018584345.1 Thuja plicata
TGAAACCTCCTAGAGTTGACCATTTGTGGATTTTGCATATCAGGACCTAGAAGGGTCACTTAGAACACATTTACACTTTTGTTCATTTTGGGCTGTTTCATGGTTATCCAACCTGATCTCTGCATCACTCCCCTCAAGATTTGTGACAAGGGACTAACTATCTTCTATGGGTTCTCTAAGTCTAGTGGTTGTATTGGGCATTGACAGGTAGATCTTTTGCTGCAATGATAATCACACTTGTAACAAGTGGTATAAGAGTGTGTGGTCATTTGAGAGAAATCTTAACAAATTGAGGTGATCCTGAAGATGATATTCTATAGGAAGGAGAGTCTAAAATCTGATTATGAAAATTTTGACAGTTGGAAGAACAAAATGGGAGCTCACCTACTCTACTTAGGAATTGATTATTGGATGATTACAAATAAGGATGAGAAGATCAAGCCTGAAGATGAATTAGAAAATACTAATGAAGATGAAAAGAAGTTATTTACTTATAATATGGTTGCAAGAGAAGAATTTATTAGCACACTCTCTAAGAGTGAATTCATAGATGTTAAAGACTTGGATTCTACACATAAAATTGGGACAAGACTAGAGGCACTATATGAAGGAGATAAGTTTACTAAGAGGGCAAAGTTTCAAAATTGGAAGACTAAAATGGAGAGTTTGAGAATGAGATATGATGAAAATATTAGAGCATATGTATAAAGGGTTACAAAGGTTGTTACAGACATTAGAAACTTTGGAGGCACATATACTGAAGAAGAAGTGATCATAAATATTCTCAAATATTTGACACTTGCCTATTAAACTAAAGTGCAAGTGATAAAATAGATCATGCCTTTGACAATGAACTTCAATAAAGAGATGTTGATTTCTAAGTTGACCACCTTTGAGGGTGCAAAGATGGAGGATACATTACTTACGGTGGAATCTGCATTCAAGGTGAATGTGCACAATGACAAAAATACTTTATCAAGTCTTGCGAGCACCAGCAGAGGTAACATGTATGAAGATCTTGGTGAACATGTTGTTGATTGGGAAAAAATAGAGGAAGAGGAAAGGAAACTAGATGAACTTGTGTCCTTGATCACAAGAAGAGAAAAGAGAGGTAAGGGTAAATTTGAAGGAAAGTTACTCTTGAAGTGTTTTTCATGTAATAAGATTGGTCATTTTGAATCTAGATGTCCTACAAGGGTTCCTAAGTATAAACCTAAGTTTCATAGACCTAATTATTCTAAGGATAAGGAATTTTACTATGCTAGTGAAGGTGTGTTTAATGATGATGTTGTGGATTATGTGTTAGAATAACTGAGAGGGGGAGGGGGGGTGAATCAACGAACTTAAAAATAATTCTATAAATCCAACCAAAACTTATCTCTCAAATATATTACCCTCTAGTTATCTTTCAGTCCATCAAGATGTATGAAATAAATAACTTTAACAAATATAACCTTCTCGGTAAGATATACTGTTTATCTTTTCTAGACATTACCGAATAGCAGTAAATAAACTTAGTGTTAACCAACCAATCTAGTGTTAGTAATGTGTAAAGAAAAATATCAATGTAATGAAACATATACACATTTGACATAGATTTTAACATGGAAATACTAATAAGGGAAAAAACCACTTGGGACCGGTAACCCAAAATATTTTCACTCTTCTGAAGTGAGCTCGGTGAAGAGCTAACCATGTTAAAGATTACAATACACACTATTAAGTGCGACCTTGTTAGAGGATTTAAAACTAACAGTTTGTCTTTTGACCTAGAACTTTAAAAATTGTCAAGAAGAAAACCTTTTGATACTCTTGAGTATCTCAATACAATAAGGAATGTTAAATCCCACTCGGTTAAGAGATTTTATGAACCAATGGTTAAACTGATACAATAAATGATCTATTTAAAATACACCTTTAACTTGTAGATATTCAGATCTATTTTTAGTCCAATAATAGCTCTCTGATCAATATTCTCTTCAGTTCCTTTTCTCTCTTCCTTTGTTCTGCTCAGTGAATGATTTGTCCTCTGTTGCTTGGTGTCTACTAAATTCCTTGGCTCTGTTCTTCAACCTTTATGATCATATCTGTATGAATAATTCAATCCTCACCAGAATATACTCAACATTCCTCTTTTTCATAATGAATTCCTTGTCTCTTTATATAGACATTATTAGCCACTCAATCTCCATGTTTTTGTCATAGATCACTTTTTGATCCGTAAAACTTGTCATTCTTGCTTTATCCCATAAAGATTTTCTTTAGTTTTATTCCGCAAATCTCTCCATGATAGTTGTGAATAAAACTCGCTTTAAATCTATTTCATGCTTTAGTTTAACTAAACATTGAAAATAAAGCAATCAATCAGTCAATCCCTAAATATAGCTCTTGCCAGCTAAGTAATTTTATCATTCTTTAACTTCAGTTCTGTTCGGTCATCAAATCTAGTTAGCTTGGTCATTGAATTTAGTTATGCTTAGTAAATAGCTCTTTCTTGGTTATTGTGGTGCTTGGTATTCACTGTGAACTACTCGGTGTTCGCTATCCATCGGTGTGCATTATCTGTCAATGTTTACTATCACTCAGTGTATACAAAACATTTATGTTTTACCGACCACATAAACCTTGTCTCTTCAGCTCTTCAAGTTTATGACCAATATGTGTTTGAATAATCAAACCATATCAAGTTGACATCAATGAAAATACAATACATTAACTGATTTAATGTCTTGCATTCACTTTTGCAGCTCGGTGATCATCAACTTATCATCTTCAAATATTCAATCAGTTATAGTTCATCAATCTCTCCCTTCGGCATTGATGGCAACATACTATGAAATATGAAGGATAAAACATTCCATAACATACCAAACTTATTGTTCTATAAACAATTCAAATATCTGAGTCTCGGCAAGCTCTTCTATCTTAGATTTGATTCTTTTGTGTGCTCTCCCTTTCTTCAATCCCTTCAATGGATAGATGTAGGAATTTTATCTTTTGATTATGTCTCTCCCTTTCTTCAAGAATCTCTTCTCCCTTTTCTGGATAGATATGCAGTGTTACATTTCTCCAAGTCTCTCCCTTTGATGGATGGTTATTTCATTGAATATCTCTCTCCCTTTGACATTCTTCTTCCTGATGTATATTTCATTGAATATTTCTCTCCCTTTGACAATAATGGCAAAAAAAATATACATCTCTATAGTAGCCAACAATATCTCTGGTGTGTCTCTCAGATAAGTACCTTTAGTGTACTGATATATCATTTTTGTCCATATCTCAACTTTCATCAACAGGAATAATCTTCTAATAATGTGTAGGCTGATGGAGCCTCCTAGTCAACTTAGTGACTAGTAGACAAGGGTCAAACTCCTAGTCTATTCCTCAAGTACTCAAATGTATCTTTTTGCAATGGTTTTGTGAATATGTCTGCTAGTTGTTCTTTAGATTATACATATTCTAGTATCACCTATTTTTCTTGTACTTTTTCCCTCAAGTAATGATACTTAATATCTATTTTCTTTATCTTAGCATGAATTAAAAGTTTCTTTGAGATGTTTATAGCACTAGTATTATCACAATAGATAATTACTGGGTCAAGAATTTCCTCATCCATACCTTTCAACAATTGCTTGATCCATGAAATGTTAGAGCAATTTGTAGTAGCAGCTACATATTCTACTTCTACAGGATCCTTGCTTTTTACTTATCCATGTGACATGTCTGTCACCCATAAAGAATTCTCCTCCTATTGTGTTCTTTCTATCATCTATGTTTCTAGTCCAATTAGTATCAGTGTAAACTTGTAGCTCAAATTTGCCTTCTTTTTGTACCACAAACCATAGTCTTCAGTATTCTTGAAATACCTCAAAATTCTTTTAACAACAGTCATATGTGATTCCTTAGGATTAGAAGAGAATCTTGCAACTATACCAACTACATGTGCTATATCAGGTCTAGTATGTACAACATGCATTAGTTTACCAATCATAGATCTGTATAAGGTCTTAATTACCTTGGTTGTCTTGTCTTCCTTTGTGAATTTGCATCTGGTTGCCATAGGTATTCCAAATGGTGTTGAGTCCTCCATCTTGAATATCTTTAGAAGTTCTTTAATGTATTTGGATTGTGTGATGTAGATTACTTCATCTTGTTTTAGAATCTGTAGACCAAGAAAAAATTTGATCTCTCCAAACATCGACATTTTAAATTCTTTGCTCATTTCATCAAAAAATGACCTGCATATCATATCATTACCTCCAAATATGATATCATCAAGAAATATCTCAACAATCTAAGTCTTATCATCAGTATCTCCTTTCAAATATAGATTACTGTTGTCACTTGTTCTAATAAATCCAATACTAATGAGATAAGAGTTAAGTATTTCATACCATGCTCTCGGTTCTTGTTTCAATCCATACAAGGCTTTATGTAGTTTACAGACCATGTTCCTCTTGTTAGGATCAAGAAACCCTTTAGGTTGTTCAATGTATACCTCCTCTTCTAGTATTCCATTCAGAAATGAAGATTTAACATCCATTTGGTATACTTTTAATCCTTTAAAATCAGCATAAGCAAGTAGAATTCTTACTCCTAGTATAGCAACAGGTGCAAAGGTTTTTCAATAATCAATACTTTCTTCTTGTGCATACCCTTTGCATACCAGCCTTGCTTTGTTTCTTGCGACTTCTCCATTCTCATTAAGTTTGTTTCTGAAAATCCATTTGGTGCCACTAACATTTTTGTCACTTGGTCTAGGTACTAATGTCCATGTCTAATTCTTCTCAATCTGTTCAATCTCATCATTCATTGCACTAATCAATTCTTGATTCTCAAGTGCAGCATTAATAAATTTAGGTTCAAAATCACAAATCAAACATCTAGTCTTATGAGACTTAATTTGTATTCTCATTCCTACTCTTTTGTATCCAATGATCTAGTCCTATGGATGGTGTCTTCTGACATCTTTAGCAAGTGTAGGTTCAGATCTTTTTTCTTCATTTTGATCTTCATTATCACTCGGTTCAGCATTGTGAGCATTTTCTTGATTCTCAGTGTGTATAGTTGCATTATTTTGTCACTTGTGTAAGATGTTAGGTTCTTCTATGTAGACAAATCTGTTGTAATCTTCAGGTTCCTATCTACTTTCCTCATCATTTTTCTCAGCAAATTCATCCAATTTAACATTTGCACTTTCAATGATTTTGTTGGAAGATTTGTTCAGACATTTATAAGCTTTGCTTTTAGTAGAATATCCTAGAAATACTCCTTCATCAATTTTAGAGTCAAGTTTCCCATTTCTATTATCTTTCAGTATATAACATTGACTTCCAAAAATTCTAAAGTAACTCACATTTGGTGTGTATCCATACCATAGCTCATAAGGTGTCTTATTTGTGTCCTTGAATTGAACTCGATTTAGCGTATAGACAGTAGTACTTATAGCTTCTCTCCAGAATGTGTGTGTGATGCCTTTTTAAATAATCAATGTTCTGGCACAATCAACAATTGATCTATTCCTCCTTTCAAAAATCCCATTTTGTTGTGGTGTTCTCGGTGCAGAAACCTATCTTGTAATCCCATGCTCATTACAAAAGTTAGTGAATTCATCAGAAATAAATTCTCCTTGTATATCTGATCTTAAATATTTTAGTTCTTTTCCACTTTAATTTTCAACTTTAGCTTTATACCATTTGAACATCTTAAATTCTTCATATTTCTCTTTTCAGAACATGACAACCATCATCCTAGAATAGTCATCAAAAAATAGAACAAAGTATCTATCACCATAATAGCTCTTTGTTCCCATTGGTCCACATAAGTCAGTATGGACTAAATCTAGAATTGCATTTGATGTGTAGGTTTTTCTCTTGAAACTAGACTTTGTCATTTTTCTGATTTGACAATTTTTGCACATATCATGGTCGAGCTTTGAAATGCTCGGTAAGCCTCCCACTTTTCTTTTTGTACTTATCTTAACCATGTTGTCAAAGTTCACATAACATAACCTTTTATGCCACAACCAAATGTCTACATTTCTTACCAATAAACAAGTGGTCTCAATATCATCAAAATAGAATAGATTACCTTTTGTTTTTTCACCAGTACCGATCAACTTTCCCTTTTCATTAAAGATCATTGCCTTTTTTTCTCAAATGCAACTCAGTGTTCTATGTTGTTCAGCTGTGAAACACTCAATAGATTATAGTTAAGTCCTTTCACCCAATATGAATTTTCACATCTGATCAGATTATTCAACATGATGGTACCTTTTCCTTAATCTGGGCAAGCTAAGTCATTACCCATCCTAACTGATCCACCATTATAATATTCAAAAGTTTCAAACTTGTATTTATTTCCAGTCATGTGATGAGTAAAACCACTATCAATAATCCATACATCATTTTTTCTAACTTTATATATGAGTGCTATTTCAACATACCTTTCAAGTCTTCTTCTGAATCTTCCTTCATAGCAACAAATACTACCTCAATATCTTCATGAGAATCAGTGTCATAATTTTCAACTTTGTTCTCAGCCAGGTAACAAGCCTTCTTTCCTTTGTCCTTGTAATCTCAGTGATCTCTTCTCTTAGAGTGTCGGTTGGTTCTGTAGTCTCAGTCATCACTTTTTTCATACTTATTTTGATAAGATATGTCATGGTTTCTTTCATCCTTTCTCTTTTTAGGGCATCTAGCCGCAAAATGTCAAATTTATTTGCAATTAAAATAGACCAATGGCAATTTACCTTTATATCTTCCTTTACCTCTATGTAATTTCCTAGCCATTAGTGCTTCAAGTTCAACAAGTTCTTGTTTATCACTATCACTATCATTTCTCATAGTGTGTTTGTTACTATATTTTCTTATTTTTAGAGAAGATTTGAATGTAGACTCAATAGTTGGTAAGACACTATTGTCATAGTTGTTCATCTCAAATGAAATAAGTCTACCAATAAAACTATCAAGAGTAACATTGTTATTTTCTACTGCTCTCATTTCTTGAATTGCAGATACTCTAATAGAATAAACAGGAAGTAAGGTTCTCAAAATTTTACTTACAACTATTTCTTCCTCAAGTATTCCTCCTACTCCACAGATAGTATTAACAACTTCTTTGATTCTGTCACTATACTGAGTAACGTTCTCTCCTTCTTTCATTCTCAGGTTGTCAAAATTTCCTCTTAGGCTTTCAGCTTTATCTCTCAGCACATTGGTGTCTCCTCCATGTAATAGCTTGAGTTTGTCCCACATTTTCTTTGCAAAGGTGCATGATTTCACATCTTCAAATTCAACATCGGTTAGTGAAGAAGCAAGCTCTATCATCATAGAATTGTGATCATGTTTCTCTCTCAATTGATCAATGGTTAGAGGTCCAGTCGGTGCAACATATTTAGTATCCAAGTATTTTGTAACATCATTTCCAATACCTGATAGATGAAGTCTTATCCTACTTTTCCATGATGAAAAGTTGTCCTTGTTCAACTTAGGCACATCCCTTTTACTCATCTTGTGATCTTTAGCTTAGGTCTCTTTAAAATTTTCTTCCAAGCACTGAATATCTGATACCAATTGTTAGAATAATTGAGAGGGGGGGGGGGGGGGGGNGGGCGGGGCAAATCAGTGGCCTTAAAAATAATTCTAAAAATTCAACCAAAACTTATCTCTCAAATATAATACCATCTAGTTATCATTCAATCCATCAAGATGTATGCCATAAATAACTTTAACAAATATAACCTGCTCGGTAAGATATACTGTTTATCTTTTCTAGACTTTATTGAATAGTAGTAAATAAACTTAATGTTAACAAAACAATCCAATTTCAGTAATGTGTAAAGAAAAATATCAATGCAATGAAACATATACACATTGACACATAGATTTAAATGTGGAAACCCTGCTAAGGGATAAAATAACTTGTGACCGGTAACCCAAAATATTTTCACTATTCTGAAGTGAGCTTGGTGAAGAGCCAACCCTGTTAAAGGTTACAATACACATTGTTAAGTGCGACCTTGTTAGAGGATTTAAAACTAACAATTTGTCTTTTGACCTAGCACTCACTATGCTGTCAACAAGAAAAACCTTTGATACTCTTGAGTATCTCAATACAATATGAATTTCCTCATTCATACCTTTCAAAAATTGCTTGATCCATGCAATGTTAGATCAATTTGCAGCAACAACTATATATTCTACTTCTGCAGTTGATTGAGATATGCATCCTTTCTTTTTACTTATCCATGGGACAAGTCTGTCACCCATAAAGAATGCTCCTCTTGTAGTTCTCTTTCTATCATCTATGTTTCCAGCCTAATCAGCATTAGTATAAACTTGTAGCTCAAATTTTCCTTCTTTATTGTACCACAAACCATAGTCTTCAGTATTCTTCAAATACCTCAAAATTCTTTTAATAGCAGTCATGTGTGATTCCTTAGGATTAGCAAAGAATCTTGCAACTATACCAACTGCATGTGCTATATCAGGTCTAATGTGTACAACATACATTATTTTTCCAAATATAGATCTATATAAGGTATGATTTACCTCAGGTGTCTTATCTTCCTTTGTCAATTTGCATTTGGTTTCCATAGGTGTTTCGACTGGTTTTGAGTCCTCCATCTTGAATATCTTCAAAACTTCTTTGATGTATTTGGATTGTGTGATGTAGATGCCTTCATCATGTTGTAGAATTTGCAGACCAAGTAAAAATTTGATCTCTCCAAACATTGACATTTGAAATTCTTTGCTCATTTCATTAGCAAATGACTTGCATAGCATATCATTACCTCCAATACGTATGAGATAAGAGTGAAGTCTTTCATACCATGCTCTCGACGCTTGTTTCAATCCATACAAGGATTTATGTATTTTAAAAACCATGTCCCTCTTGCTAGGATCAACAAACCCCCTCAGGTTGTTTAATGTATACCTCCTCTTCTAGTATTCCATTCAGAAATGCATATTTAACATCCATTTGGTATACTTTGAATTCTTTAAAAGTAGCACAAGTAAGTATAATTCTTACTCCTTCTAGTCTAGCAATGGGTGCAAATGTTTCTCCATAATCAATACCTTTTTCTTGTGCATACCCTTTGCATACCAGTCTTGCTTTGTTCCTTGTGACTTCTCCATTCTCATTAAGTTTGTTTAGGAAAATCCATTTGGTGCCAATGACATTTTTGTCACTTGGTCTGTTGGAATTAATGGGAAGTAGTACTGAGAGGGGAAGGGTGAATTAGTACCTCTAAAACTTTTAGCACCTTACACAATTTATCATTAGTAATCATTCAATTATGATTTTACCAACCATTACTGTTATTCTTTCTTATGCATCTAATATTTGTCCACAATCTTTAATAGTTTTCAATAATTCATAGAAACATTCATGAAATTGAAAAACACATAACACAAGATATGGTATCATAGAAAACTCCTGTTAGGAAGTAAAAACTGCGGTGGGGATGACACCCACAAAAATTCACTATCTGCAGAATGGAAGGGAGCCAGTTAAGGCTTACAATTTGATCACTTTTGATGATCTACTCTATTAAGAGTATTAAGGTGGAGACCTATTAAGATCTACTATGTTAAGAGCTTTAGCAACACTGATTTAAGTGTGCACTGAGTAATGAGATTTACAATAGGACGGTTAAGCTCACCTTTCTTGAAAGGATTTCATTAGTGTACTACACTTGTTAGAATGAGTACAAATGTTGACCTGACTGTATGAAATCTACTATTTCTAATTTATAGATCCATTAAAGTCTTTACAATAATAATATTACCTTAAGTGATTGATGAATACCTTTTCTATACTTGTCAGTAGCGTCTGTTCTATTCTTGAAAATTGATTTGATTTTGTTTATGTTCTTGTGCATGAATTCTCTATCTGGTCTTTAGTTTCTCTTCATGGCTACTATCTTCATTGAACAATAAAAAATATCAATGGATTGAGCACCTATTTATACAAGTATTGACCTTTCTTGGAATCCATGATTTACAATGTTAACTCTCAGATCCAAGGTTTACAACTTGACCTTGATCTTTAGTTTGCATGTTTCAAAATAGTAAAACTAATTAAAACAATAACAATTATATTTCTTCCTCTGCACATAATGGATTTAAAAGAAAATCAAGAAGTTATAAATACAACTTCAGTGATTTATCTGACGTGGAAAGTCAGATCCACTTTTGGCGGGATGTAACTGACTGTCGGTTCTTGGTTGTCGAATTGAACTTGCAGTCTGTCAACGTTGCTTGATTGAACTATTCATCAGGTTCCATGTGTCTGTTAGGTTCCTCTCTTTTCTATACTGTTGGGTAGCACTGTTGTTACTCGTCAGGTATCGTTTACCTTTTTGTCATCGGGTAACACTTAACAATGTTTTTCGGGTAACATTGGCATAGGATAGTGTTGTGCCTTGTCTGTCGATGTAGAGTAAACCGATGGTGCAGATCATGTTTTTCTCTAAGTATACTAATGGAAAAATATAATGCCTTCAATCTCCCCCTTTGACATTAGTATCAAAAACTGATATGTGCATAATACTAAAATTATTACACCATGTTTATATCCTTGTCATAATATGACTCCCCCTTACTATGTGCATCGATACAGTGTATGTATATGTACATGTATACTATCTTTTCTTTGAGTGTACATTATTTCCCCTTTCTTCCACTATACATATGATTTCCTCCTTCAACTGAGGTGATGTACATATCAAATTCCCCCTTTCTTTGATACTGATGAAAAAAATGTACAACTTACAATATGCCAAAATTGTGACAAAAATGTGTAACTTACAATGTGTCAAATACAATAGAATGGGTAATTTTGATATCTTCCATTAGTTTCTCCCAATGTTCTCTCAACTGTTCTAGGGCCATGTGTTGCAGCTCTAGTCTGGCATTCATATCATATATGCTGTCTAGGATAGACATTTTAGGGGTGGCAATTAGAGTACTTGCCTGTGTCATATTTTGTTGCAGGAGTGTAAGTGTCAGTAAGAGCTTAACTTGGAGCTCATTGACCTCATCTTTGTATTTCATCTCTACAAACTGAATGTCCTGTCTCTATTTCCTAGCCTGTATGATTTGTTGATTGTGCAATTAAAGTGCTTCTTCTGTGTTGGCTAGATGTTGTGCACTGGACTGAAGATCAACATCTATTTTTTCTATCTTGTTGGTATACTCCTTAGTGAGTTGATCTAAAGTGCATAATTTATTGATTAAGGTAACAACTTCTGATAAAAATGGGTCAATTGTACTTACCAATTCAGATAGCTTGACCTTTTTCAATGCAACTTCCTAGCTTATCTTCTCTGCGAGCTTGAATTCATACTTTTGTTCAATTCACTCTTCTATTGTCTTCTCAGCATCTATATTCTGAGATGTTATTGCATCTGTGAGTATGACCAGTTGATCAATAATTGGAGCTTGTTGATTGATATCTATGTCTGGTAAAATTTGTTGAAGTATCTCCCTTGCTACTTCTAGTACTTTGGCCTCTTTTTCCACTCTCTTAATCTTGTCTTGAATGGATTTTATCTCATAGAGCTTTGCATATTTTGTCAATGTTGTTGGATCCAATGTTCTTGGATCAAAAATTGGAATCTCAATGATTTCATCCAGAGTTACTGGATTTTTATTCTTTCCTTTCTTCTTCTTTGAGATTTGAGGGGATGCAGATGTATGAACTACCATAGCTAGTTCATTTGTTTGCTCTGAATTTCTTGGGGAAGGTTTTATCCATGATGCATCTTTTGTTTTCTGCTATATGGGAACTTGTTGGTTATGTGAAGACTTCTCTTCATTAACCTTGGGTATTTCTACAAAATGTGCTATGGATTTCTTTTCAATCTCATCCTTCTTTCCTTCTTCACCTTTTTCTAAAGGCTTGTCCCCTATTTCCTTTTGAGTTTTTTCTTTATTCTGATCAGTAGATGCATTCTTCTGATCATTAGTTGCAACTTTCTCTACAGTAGTATCTGTTGTCCCTTTGGCTTCTTCATCACCCTTTTCTTTAGGTGTGCTTGTTTCTTTCTCATTTGATCCCTCATTGCCCTCTAGTATGTTTATTTCCTTCATTAGGATAGGCATGTTACTTAGAGTTTTTTCTTGGGCTTTGTTAGTATTGGTGTCCTGCTCATTGGTTAGTGCCTTGTCAGCAATGACATCCTCATCCTTTTGCATATCTTATGTAGGCTCTTGCACTATTGGGTGCATGATTGATGTGTCATGCATTTTTTCATCAGCAATGTCAACTATCTTTCCATTTGATGTCTTTAATACTTGATGGCTTTGTTGATCCTTAAGTGTGATAAATATCACATCTTCTTTCTTCTTTGGATCATTTTCAGAATCATAGTGAGTGATATCTTGGATATTATCATCCATTCCTGTATCTAAGTTAATAGGCTCATCATCACTTTCTTGATTTTCTAGAGCAATATGCTGAGGACTTGCATCATTTGTCTCCTCCTCTTTGTGAGGTGTGTTTGTGAGAAGTAATTGCTTTTCAACACTTGTTGACTCTACCAGTAGATCTAGGAGATGTCTCCATTTGGTCTCTGTCATTGAATCTAGTTCTATAAACTTTCTCTCTAGTACTTTGTAAGCCAATAGTTTGGCTACAAATTTACTTGAGTGTTTCTTTAGTACTTCTTATATCTCTTCAAATTTGGATTCAAGAGGCACCAGTCTCACAAGAACTCTTTCTTTTTCTTCTCTTTCTATTTTCAAGGCATATGACCACTGTTGGTATACCCTTTTACCTAGCTCTTTAGGTATTTGATTTACAAATTCTGCAGGGGCATACTTGTTTTTAATCATTGATTTTATGACTGCTTCCTATATTTTATTCCGATCCTCTGGATTCAGTGTATCCCACTGCTTGATCTTTTTATTAGTCATTGTGCCATGGGTAGAAATCGATTTGGTAGCTTCATCTACCATTTGGTTTCTGAATTTCTTCTTTACTACATCTGGTTCATCATCTTTGGTGTCGTCTAAGTCATCCTGTGTCTTGACAAAACTTTTTCTCTTCTTTGGTGGTGTGGTTTTGATAGGTTGTTGTCTTGTTCTTTTTGCTAGTTTCTTCCTTATATAGGTCCTTACTTGACCTTTCTTAAGTGGTGTGGTATTGGTAGCAGCAATTTGACTTTGTGTTCTTTGCTTCTTTGTAGGAGGTGGAGATGGAGGTGCATCATATTCAGTAGCCTCTGTATCTGATTTCCTTTCTTCTAGTTCTTCACCGATGGTGCCCTATTCATTGGTTTCCTCCTGTTGATCTTGATCTTCTTCTGAGGCCGATAGAATCTTCTTGAGATTCTTAATCATTTTATCTTTCTTGTTTATAGTCTTCTTGACTTCTAGGCCATGTTTTATCTTAGATTTGGCCTCCTCATATGTACCAAACCTTGGTTGTTTCTTATCAATGGGCTCATTAAGAAGTGCCTCAATTACACTTGTAGCTAGATCAATATTGATCTCATAGTCTAATGGTGATAACCAAGCTGTTCTTGGTACAACCGGTTTGATATGTGTGAAGTCTATGTCTTCCATGAAACATATCTCATCTTTGTGCTTTTCAACTAGTTGCTCAGGAATCCTAGTTCTTTCCATCATCTTTTCCTTGAACTCAAGGAAGTATGCAGACGTGACAGACTCAAAGTTGTCTCCTAGTGACTTAATTAGTTCACTAATCTGTTGGGTTACTAGTTTGGTAGAGTCCCATACAACTTTTCCTACTGAAGGAAAGTATTCTTGAAAATAGAAAAATATACACATGATAAGTGATCCAAACTTACATGTCTTTCTCTTTGCAGACCTGATTTTAATCATATTATCATCAAGTTGTTTCAGTAGGATCTCACATAGATCCATTTGAATTTCTTTTGTTACAATCTTGTAGGCTATGCTTACTGTTGTTGTAGAAATGTTGTTCATTCTGCTAGCCTAAATTTTTTTTGTAACCAATAACACATGCACCAAATTTTAACTCTTCGTCGGTGATTGTGTTTACTTTGAGACCTCTGTTGTCTCCTTCTGCATTGGTGAGTTTTGTAAATTTTTTCATGGATGGATGTTTGTGTGCCCTAGGCTTGTTAGTTATTAGATAACTAGTGACTACATGAAGAACATCCATTGTTATTTTCTTGGGTTGGTCTAGCCATAGTTTGTTGTCATGCATCCTACTCAAGACTAACTTAATCCATTCTGTCTTGAATTCCCTCAGGAAATGTAGGGAATTGGTTAACCCTTTGAACTCCAAGTGTTTGTGTTCTTCTTTTAGTTTTTCTTCGGCATCACATAACTTCTTAAAAGATTCATCCATTTCTAGATCACCTATCTCTGTGATTTTGCAGTGAATGTAAGACCTAACGTCTTCTATGAGCAAAAACCTAGGCAAAATTTTTGAAAATGCGCCAGCTTCATCGGGTTTTGATGTAATTTCTAGATAGATCTTGTATTTAGGTTCTACACATGTGCTATTCTTGATTAGTTTCACCACATTCTTCTTTTCATTCTTCAACTTAGAAATTCTTGATGTAGTTGCCATTGTTTTCCAAGTTCTTAGGGTTTTCTTGAAATTAGGGCTTTTCTTGACAAAACAGTAACAAAATTCTTTTGGTGTGTTTGGTACTTACTTTGATTTGTAATGGTGATGAGGAATCTATTCTCTGTGTGCTCAATTGATCTGTAGACACTTCTGTTTTCTTCTCTTTAATCACTTTGATGTCACTCTTCTTTCTCTTCCAATAACCGGTGAAAAATGAAGTTGTCCCATTGACTATTTATAGAATTTTTGACTTAAGTCTTTGCAATAAATGCTCAACAACTCATCAGGATGAGAAGATGGGATTCATTGAAAGAATTTTTCCAATCATCATCACTGAAGATATGCTGCTTAGGGAAATTTTTTGACCACTTTGATTTTACCAACATATATTGGTGTTCTATCATGACTACTTCTGAACTTTGCCCTTTTTACTGACAGTCGTCGGGTTATATTGGAAGTTTACCAGATTTACATGGAGGACCGACAATTCCTGGTAAGTGTAAACAACTCATTATTGTGTTCACTGATGATTTTGGTAAGTGTTTACTGACGGTGTTGTATTCTTAGATTAGTAACAAGTAAAGTAGTATGCATCTTTGGTTCATGCAGATTTTGTTTATTTATCAATTTATATAATGGAACTGATGCAAAATATAACTTGGTATAGTGCAGTTCCATACTTACTTGTTTAGCTCAAGTAGGGTTAGTGGTGTCACCAGATCCATTGGATGGGGTGTCACCATTTGCATTACTTGGTACTACTTCATCATTTCTTGAAGCTTTTATTCACATTTTGTCTCTTGCCCTCCAGATATCTTCAATGGTGTTACCATTGGGATATGTGCTTGTTTCTATCAATCTATCTTTGCAATCTTTCTTGAGATGACCAACTTTATGATAGTGTAAGCATGCCATTCTAGGGTTTGACCAGCCTCTAGACCTTTTGGTCCATGCTCTCATGCAGTTTGCAGTGATGTGACCATATCTACCACATGCTATACAGTTTGTCCAAGTGTTGTAATCTCATACATATTGATTACCGATTCTCTTTGGCTGATAAGGAGCTTCTTTACCTTTTGGTTTCCATGCTTGCCTTTTCCTTTTCCAGCATTATTTAGATGTGTGCCCATTCATCTTGCATGTAGGAAAGTATTTATCCATGTAGGTTTCCTTCTTTGGCTTTTCTATATTTCTCTTGCATTCATAAGCCTTATGTCCTTTCTTGTTACATTTATAACAGAATCCTTTGAATGAAAATGTAGGTGTAGATTTAGGAGTACCTTTTATTTTACCTCTGTATGTATTTGATGTGTGCCCTTGCTTTCCACAGTGCTTGCATGCTGGTTTTCTTGGTCTTGGATTTTCGTAGACATTCTTTGGATTTAATGATTCTCCATTTCGGTAAAGCCAATACTATTGTTGTTGTTGACTCTTTGTTGTCCCTCAAGAAAGTCATCCATTCTTTTATTGCTTTCTTCATCCTTTCTGATAATCTCATTGTGCTAATTTTGAATTCTAACCTCATGCTTTAGCTTTTCATTTTCTTCTCTTAGTTCACTGATAATTTGTATTCTCTCAATGAGTTCCACATTTATTTTGTTTTCTTCTTGACTCATAAGGATAATCTAATTGGTGAGATCATGGTGATGCTCAAAATGTCTTTGAATTTCCACTTCCTTTTCCTGTAGTTTCTCTGAAATCTTCCTTCTATCATTAATAGCAAGTGTTCTCTCTATTTCAGCTTGTCTGGCAGAACTCATCACATCAATCATTCTTACCATCTGGGTCTCTTGACCAATTTGTAGCATCTTTATTTTCTCTGTCAGATGTAGGTTGATCTCCTTTAGATTTGTGATGTTCTCTTCTAATGTATCTGATATATTACTTGCATTTGATCCTGAAGATTTAAAGAAGTCTAGAATCTCCTCTTCTTGATAGTCTATTTCATTGTTTTTGGTAGCCATACCTTTTCTTTCATCCAACAACTCTCTCATCTTGATTCTTGCTTCTTTATACTATTCATAGAACATCTATATCTCAAGCTTTTTGTTCTCAATATTCTTATCAAGTTTGTACTTCTCCATTGTATGATCTTTTCTCTTAATCCTTTAAGCTTTTCAAGAAGATACTCAGCTCTAATACCAATTGTTGGAATTAATGGGAAGTAGTACTGAGAGGGGAGGGGTGAATCAGTACCTCTAAAAATTTTAGCACCTTACACAATTTATCATTAGTAATCATTCAATTATGATTTTACCTACCATTACTGTTATTATTTATTATGCATCTAATGTTTGTCCATAATCTTTAATAGTTTTCAATCATTCATAGAAACATTCATGAAATTGGCAAACACATAACACAAGATATGGTATCGTAGAAAACTCCTATTAGGAAGTAAAAATTGCGGTGGGGATGACACCCAAAAAAATTCACTATCTACAGAATGGAAGGGAGCCAGTTAAGGGTTACAATTTGATCACTTCTGATGATCTACTCTGTTAAGAGTATTAAGGTGGAGACATGTTAAGGTATACTCTGTTAAGAGCTTTAGCAACACTGATTTAAGTGTGCACTTAGTAATGAGATTTACAATAGGATAGTTAAGCCCACCTTTTTGAAAGGATTTCATTGACTTTATGCAATCTAATATTGCAGATTTATAGATCCATTAAAGCTGTTACAATAATAATATCACCTTAAGTGATTGATGAATACCTTTTCTCTGCTTGTCGGTAGCCTTCATTCTGTTCTTGAAAATTGATTTGATTTTGTTTGTGTTCTTGTGCATGAATTATTTGTCTGGTCTTTAGTTTCTCTTCGTGGATACTATCTTCATTGAACAACAACAATTATCATTGGATTGAGCACCTATTTATACAAGTATTGACCTATCTTGGAATTCACAATTTACAAGGTTAACTCCCAGATCCAAGGTTTACAACTTGACCTTGATCTTTAGTTTGCATGTTTTAAAATAGTAAAACTAATAAAAAAATAACAATTATATTTCTTCCTCCGCACATAATGGATTTAAAAGAAAATCAAGAATTTATAAATACAACTTTAATGATTTATCTGACGTGGAAAGTCAGATCCACTTTTTCTAGGATGTAACTGACTGTCGGTTCTTGGTTGTCATTTTGAACTTGTAGACTGTCGGCATTCCTTGACTGAACTATTCATTGGGTTCCCTGTATCTGTCGGGTTCCTCTCTTTGCTGTACTATCAGGTAGCACTATTGTTACTCATTGAGTATCGTTTACCTTTTTTTCATCGGGTAACACTTAACAGTGTTTGTCGGGTAACATTGGCATCAGATAATGTTGTGCCCTGTCTGTCGGTGTAGAGTAAACCAATGGTGCAGATCATGTTTTTGTCACTCAATCTAGGTACTAATTTCCATGTTTTAATCTTCTCAATCTGTTCAATCTCTTCATTCATTTCACTAACCCATTCTTGATTCTCAAGTGCAACATTAATAGATTTAGGCTCAAAATCAAAAATCAAACATCTAGTGTTAAGAGAATTACTTCTTATTCTCATTCCTTCTCTTTTGTCTCCAATGATCTGGTCCTATGGATGGTGGGTTCTAAAATATTTAGCAAGTACAATTTCAGATCTTTGTTCTTCATTTTGATCTTCATTGTGATCTTTGTTATCACTTGGTTCAATATTGTGAGCATTTTCCCGATTCTCGGTATGTGCAACCTGTTGCTCGATTGCCTTGTTCTCTCGCTCGGGAAAGGTTTTAGGTTCTTCTATGTAGACAAATTTGTTGTAATCTTTAGGTTCCTTTTTTATTTCTCATCATTTTTCTCAGCAAATTCATCCACTATAACATTTTCAATTTCAATGATTTTGTTAGAAGATTTGTTCAGACATTTATAAGCTTTGATTTTAGTAGAATATCCTAGAAATATTTGTTCTTCATTTTTAGAGTCAAGTTTCCAATTTCTATCATCTTTCAGTATATAACATTGACCTCCAAAAATTCTAAAGTAACTCACATTTGGTGTGTATCCATACCATAGCTCAAAAGGTGTCTTATTTGTGTCTTTCATCAATTGAACTCGGTTCACTGTATAGACAAAAGTACTTATAACTTCTCTCTAAAATATTTGTGTGATGTCTTTTTCAATCATTAGTGTTCTGGCACAATCAACAATTTATCTATTCCTCCTTTCAACAATCCCATTTTTCTGTGGTGTTCTTGGTGTAGAAACCTGTCTTGTAATCCCATGCTCATTACAAAAGTTAGTGAATTCATCAGAAATAAATTCTCCTCCTCTATCTGATCTTAAACATTTTAGTTGTTTTCCACTTTGTTTTTCAACTTTAGCTTAATACCATTTGAACATATTAAATGCTTTAGATTTATCTTTTAAGAACATGGTAGTCATCATCCTAGAATAGTAATCAACAAATAGAATAAAGTATCTATCACCATTATAGCTCTTTGTTCTCATTGGTCCACATAAGTCAGTATGGACTAACTCTAGAATAGTATTAAATGTGTAGGTTTTTCTCTTGAAACTAGACTTTGTCATTTTTACTATTTGATAATTCTTACACATAACATGGTTGGGCTTTGAAATACTCGGTAAGCCTCTTACTTTTATTTTCTTACTTATCTTAACCATGTGGTCAAAATTCACATGACATAACCTTTTATACGACAACCAAATGTCTTCATTTATATCCCATAAACAAGTGGTCTCAATATCATCAAGATAGAATAGATTACCTTTTGTTTGTTCACCACTACTAATCAAATTTCCTTTTTCATTATAGATCATTGCCTTTTTGTTCTCAAACGTAACTTGGTGTCCTATGTTGTTTAGCTGTGAAACACTCAATAAATTATAGTTAAGTCCTTTCACCCAATATGCATTTTCACATATGATCAGATTATTCAACATGATGGTACCTTTTCCTTCAACTAGGCAAGCTGAGTCATTACCCATCCTAACTGATCCACCATTATAATATTCAAAAGTTTATTATCTCCAGTCATGTGATGAGTACAACCACTATCAATAATCTAGACATCATTTTTGCTAACTTTAGATATGAGTTTCATTTCAACATACATTTCTTCTTCATCTGAATAATCCTTCATAGCAACAAATACTACCTCAATATCTTCATCAAAATCAGTGTTAGAATTTTCAACTTTGTTCTTAGCTAGGTAACAAGCCTTCTTGCCTTTGTCCTTGTAATCTTGGTGATCTCTTCTGTTAGAGTGTCGGTTACTTCTGTAGTCTCGGTCATCACTTCTGTCATACTTCTTTTCATAAGATATGTCATTGTTTCTTTCATCCCTTCTCTTGTTAGGGCATCTAGCAACAAAATGTCCAGTTTATTTTCAATTAAAACATACCAATGGTAATTTACCTTTATATCTTCCTTTACCTCTATGTAATCTCCTAGCCATTAGTGCTTCAAGTTTATCAAGTTCTTGTTCAGCACTATCATTGTCACTATCATTTCTCATAGTGTGTTTGTTACTAGATGTTGCTTATTTTTAGAGAAGAATTGAATGCTGACTCAATAGTAGGAAAGAGACTATTATCATAGTTGTTCATCAAATGAAATAAGTCTACCAATCAAACTATCTAGAGTAACATTATTACTAGCTACTGCTCTCATTTCTTGAATTTCAGAAACTCTAAAAGCATAAACAGGTAGCAATGTTCTCATAATTTTACTTACAATTGTTTCTTCCTCAAGTACTCCTCCTACTCCATAGATAGCATTAAAAACTTCTTTGATTCTGTCACTATATTGATTGATGTTCTCTCCTTCTTTCATTCCCAGGTCATCAAAATTTCATCTTAGGCTTTCAGCTTTAGCTCTCAACACATTTGCATCTCTTCCATATACTAGCTTGAGTTTGTCCCACATTTTCTTTGCATAGGTGCATAATTTCAAATCTTTAAATTTAACATCGGTTAGTGAAGAAGAAATTTCTATCATCATAGAATTGTGTTCATGTTTCTCTCTCAATTGATCAAGATTCAGAGGTCTAGTACGTGAAACATATTCAATATCCAAGTGTTGTGTGAAATCATTTTCAATACCAGATAGATGAAGTCTTATCATGCTTTACCATGATGCAAATTTGTCTTTGTTCAACTTAGGCACATCCCTTTTACTTATCTTGTGATCTTTAGCTTAAGTCCCTTTAAAATTTTCTTCCAAGAACCAAAGCTCTGATACTAAATGTTAGAATAACTGAGAGGAGAGGGGGGGGGGGGGTGTGAATTAGTGGCCTTAAAATAATTCCAAAAGATCCAACCAAAAACTTATATCTCAAATATAATACCCTCAAGTTATCTTACAGTCCCCAATCATCAAAATGTATGCCATAAACAATTCTAACAAATATAAACTACTTGGTAAGATATATAGTTTATCTTTTCTAGCCTTTACCAAGTAGCAACAAATAAACTTAGAATTAACCGACCAATCTAGTTTCAATAATGTGTAAAACAAAATATCAATGTAATAAAACATATACACATTTGACATAGATTTTAACATGGAAACCCTGATAATGGAAAAACCACCTGGGACCGGTAACCCAAAATATTTTCACTCTTCTGAAGTGAGCTCGGTGAAGAGCCAAACCTGTTAAAGGTTACAATACACACTGTTAAGTGTGACCTTGTTAGAGGATTTGAAACTAACAGCTTTTCTTTTGAGCTAACACACTATGTTACCAACAAGAATGTTTTTTGATACTCTTGAGTATCTCAATACAATAAGGATTGTTAAATCCCATTCGGTTAAGAGATTTTATGAACCAATGGTTAAACTGATACAATAAATGATCTGTTCAAAATAAAAATTTAACTTACAGATATTCAGATCTATTGTTAGTCCAATAATACGTCTCTGATCAATATTCTCTTCAGTTTGTTTTCTCTCTTCCTTTGTTCTTCTTGGTGAATGCTATGTCCTCTGTTGCTCAGTGTCTGCAGAATTACTTGGCTCTGTTCTTCAGCCTGTATGATTAGATTTGTATGAAGAATTCAATCTTCACCAAAATATACTTAGCATTCCTCTTTTTCATAATGAATTCCTTGTCTCTTTATATAGACATGATTAGCTTCTCCATCTCCTTGTTTTTTTCGTAGATCACTTCTTGATCCATAAAAATCACCATGCTTTCTTTATCCTGTAAAGCTTTGCTTTAGTTTTATTCCACAAATATCTCTATGATAGTTGTGAATAAAACTTTCTTTAAATATATTTCATGCTTTAGTTTAACTGATCGTTGAAATTAAAGCAATCAATCAGTCAATCCCTTAATATAGCTCTTGCCAGATAAGTAATTTTTTCATTCTTTAACTTCATTTTGGTTCGGTCATCAACTCCAGTTAGCTCAGTCATTGAATTTAGTTTTGCTCAATAATTATCTCTTGCTCGGTAACTCTTGCTCGGTTCTGATGGTGCTCGATATACACTATGAAATTCTTGGTGTTCACAGTCTGTCAGTGTGCACTGTCCATCGATGTGCACTATCCATCAGTTTTTACTGTCACTTGGTGTATACATAACTTTTATGTTTTACCGACCACATAAACTTTGTCTCTTCAACTCTTCAAGTTTATGACCAATATGTGTTTGAATAATCAAACCATATAAATTTTACATCAATGAAAATATAATACATTAACTGATTTAATGTCTTGCATTCACTTTTTCAGCTCGGTGATCATCAAATTACCATCTTCAAACATTTAATCAGTTATAGTTCATCATTATGATGAAATTAGATATATTGCTATTTAAGATGATGAGCCTATTCATGAAGAAAGAGCCTTAGTTTCAAATGTTGAAAAGAAATAAAAATGGATCATAGACAGTGGTTGTTCACATCATATGACTGATGATAAAAACAAGATTGTTCAGCTAACTAAATATGATGATGGTGTAGTCAGATCTGGTGATAATACTCCTAAATTGATCATTAGAGTAGGTTAGATTTCTCTTAATGGTAAAACTAACACTAATGATGCCTTTCTTGTTGAGTGTTAGACAACTTGTAGACAAGGGCTATCATTTGAAGTTAAATGATGGGAAGTGTACTATCATAAGTCATACAGGAGATTTGATCATATTAGGTACAAAGATAAGAAGTAATGTGTTTGAGTTGAATACTATAGAGGCTATTTGTTTTATTGTGAAGGTTTATGACAGTTGGCTAAGGAACAAAAGGTTCTATCATATAAAGTTTGATAACATTGTAAAAGAAAGTATCACAAATGTAGTCAGTGATTTACCAAAAAATGTGATTCCTTCTAACACCATGTGTAGAGAGTGTGTGATGGGGAAAACAACTAGAAGAAATTTTCAGAGAAAATCTTACTCAACAAAGGAAGAAGTCTACATTGACAAACCTAGTGGATTTCTCTTGATAGATGATGAAGACATGGTTTGAAAGTTGAAAAAGGAAATGTATGGACTGAAACAAGCACCTAGAGCATGGTATACTCGGTTAGATAGGTATTTACCACATCTTGGTTTTAGAAAAGGTAGTGTAGATAGTAATTTGTATATGAGAACTAGTGAAGATGAAATATTAATTGTTGAAGTCTTTGTAGATGAAATTGTTTTTGGAGGTAATGTGAAATGAGTAAGAAGTTCTCTGAGGAAATGAAAAGTGATTTTTAAATGTCTATGATTGGTGAAATGAAGTCCTTCGTTGGTTTGAAAATTAATCAAAAAAAACATGGTATTTTCATCTCTCAAAAAAAGTATCTTAAGGAATTATTGAATTTTTTTAGAATAGAAGATTGTAAACCTATTGGAACACCTATGATTACTAGTTTCATGCTTACTACTATTGATGAATCTCAAAGTGTTTTTCAAAAAAAGTACAGATCCATGATTGGAGGTTTACAACATCTAACTCACACTAGACTAGACATTTCTAATGCAATTGGAATTGTTTTGAGGTTTCAAGAAGATCCTAAAGAGACTCATCTTACTGTTAAAAATAGGATATTCAGATATATAAAAGGAACACTAGAATATGGTTTATGGTATGAAAAGTTTGATAATTTTAATTTGTATGCTTATACTAATGTTGATTGGGCATGAAGTGTTGATGATAGAAAGAGCACAAATGGTGGTGAATTTTTCCTTGGAAAGAGGTTAGTTTCATGGTTAAGTAAGGAGGATTATATAGCTCAATCTACTACTAAATCAGAGTATGTTGCTGCTTCTATAAATTGTACACAAATTGTTTGGATGAAGCAGATGCTAAAGGACATTGGGATAACCTTTCAAGAACCAATTGTTATACCTTGTGATAATACAAGCACTTTGAACATGTCAAATAACCGTGTTATGCATTCAAAGAACAAACACATTTCAATCAAATACCACTTCTTGAGAGACAAGGTTGTAGAAAAGGAAGTCGGATTAGAATACATCAATACAAAGGATAAAATATCAGATATGTTCACAAAACCTTTGTCAAAAGATGTCTTTGAGTATCTCAAAGTTATGCTTGGGGTGATAACCCCTCCTTGCAAGAACTAAATGATGCAAAAATTCATGATTCGAGTAGCTATCAGAGATATGTCATTCCCTGGACTTGATGCTTGGATCCACTCCTCAGGGGGAGTAATCACAAGAACACAACATAACACATTTGGGTGATCAAGCATCTGGTCGTTGCAAGCATGAAGATTTGAAAAATCTACACCTTGTAGAGGTGGGATGGAAAAAGAAGGATAAGAGATATGGAACCCTTTTGCATTGATGTTAAAGGGGGGGATATACAAGCTAAAATCCCTTCTATTTTAAGGGGAGTTGTGAAGAAGATATTGAGAAGATTATATTATGAAGGCTACTTTTCAGTTGATGGATTTTCACATATGTTTCCATCCATGCCAAAGGGGGAGATTTTTGGATTTTTTTTTGTTAGATATGTTGACATTAATTTTTTTGGTTTACCCTACTAAATATGGTCTATTGAGAGGGGGATGAAACAATAAATAATGAGCCTTAGCACTTTAAATCAAAACCTCTGATTCAGCTCAGTGAATCAAACAAGAACAACAACTGAAACTTGAAAACTCCTCAAAAACTTGATAAAATCATATAAATTAAACAAATAACATTCACATTTATCAAGAAATACATGTAACACAAGATTTAATGAGGAAACAAAATTTTAGAAAAACCTCTGTGGGAATTGTCAACCACAAAAAGAATACTCTTCTGAAGTATGCTTAGTTAAGAGCCAATCCTATTAAAGATTACAATACACATTTGTTAGATGTGACTCTGTTAGGGGATTTACCTTAGACTTGTTAAGATCTTCACCCTATTTGGAGTGGCCTGGTTAGAGGGCTTAAACATTCATCGTAGAATTTTACCTTTCTCAAGGGTTTATAAAAGGACTTATTAGGCCCACTCAGTTAAGATATTTTTATATTACAAAGGTTAATAAGAAACAATGTAAAAATGTGACTTATGATTCTACAACTATACTTTTCTTGACCAGGTCCTTTGTTTTCTATCTGAAACTTAGTGATACCTACAACTCATGAACTCACCAGTCTCTCCTTTTGGCTGGTTATCCAACTCTTTTACTACTCTACTCTGTAGCTCTTCAACTTATCACTTTGCCAACAACTCTGTATAACATAAAGACTCATCAAAATATAGGCCTTTTTTTTTCCTCTTAATCCTACTTGTTAGGTTTTCCCTCAATTACGCCCAATAGTTTGATCTTCTCAAATGAAATGATTCAATGTATTTTCAACTTGGTTAAGCAGTTAATGGTGCTTCATGACTTGCACTTTTTCTTGGCAATCACAAATTTATTTTTCCTCTTAATCTACATCACTGATTTTGAATATTAATTTTTACGACTGTAGATCTTGCAACAGACTTCATCTTTGTTCTTGGAAACTTCTTGATCTATGTGCCTTGCATTAAATTCATTTGCTCCTTTTTATTCAATCTCTTTTCATGCTCTGTTCCTTTCTCGATGACTTCGATGAATATCTTCACTCAGTATTTGATTTTTATCGGTAACCAACCTTGTTGAGAAACTGACCTTGCTTGGTTGTCAACTTTGCTTGGTGACTATATTTTCTATGCTCAACCAAAAAATTCTTTAGTACTTGGTAGCTAGGATGTTTCCTTTACTGACTTGACCTTTCTTCTTTACCGACTTAACAAAATCGAATGTTAAGTAAGAAAAAATTATATCAATAATTCCTTATCATTGTCTGACCTTTATTATCTTCCCAATTGATTTCCTCTCCGATTGATATGGCATTTTAATATAAACCAAAAATCAATTGCTTTAAATCAATGACAAATGAACAACTAATATAATTATTGTACTTGCTTGTATTCTTTTGAAACTCGGTGGTTAACAATCTCCCTCTTTAGCATTGATGGAAACACTATCAATTGATGATGGTATACTTTGATCTTTCTCTATAATCTCTTCTCCCTCTTAGCTTGTTCTTCCTGTTTTCCTTCTATTACATTCTCCCTCTTTCATGTAGTCTCCCTTACTTGTATTCATCACTTGTTTTTTCTTTGTACTTACTTCTCCCTTGTGGAGTCATCAATTACATACTTCTCCCTCTTTCACAACAATGCCAATGATCCATACTCTCAAAATCTTTTTCAGGTAGTGAATTATACCTTGCATGTATTGATTTCTTCTTTGCATACATAATTCCTTTCACACCTTCATGCATCACCTAAAGTATGATCACTCAACATCAACTCAAAATTTAGATATTCTAATGTGTTCTAGATTTGATGCATTATGCCTCTTGCATTTAATGAATGTTGGATAGGGGTAGGAATCATAATTTACCTCTAAGACACTCAAAAGAATCCTTTGATAGTGGCTTGGTGAATATGTGAGCAATCTGTTCTTTTGAATTCACGTACTCCAACATTACAAGCTTGTCTTATACTTTCTCTCTCAAGTAATGATACTTGATAGATATGTGCTTGGTCTTTGAGTGCATTATCAGATTCTTTAATATGTTTATTGCACTTATATTGTGACAATAAATAGTGATTGGTTTGGTGATCTCTTCTTGCATACCTTCTATTACCTGTTTGATCCACACAATATTTGCACAATTCATAGCTGCAACAACATACTCAACCTTGGTAGTAGAATGTGATATACAACTTTGTTTCTTTCTTATCCATGTAACTAGTCTTTCTCCTAAAAATAATTCTCCTCTACTTGTACTCTTTCTATTATCAATGTTTCCAGCCCAATCAACACCAGTATAGAATTTCAAGTCAGAGTCTCCTCCTTTATTTTATAGTACGCCAAAATTTTCAGTGCCTTTCAGATATCTAAAAATTCTCTTATTTGCAGACATATGTGTTTCCTTCAGATCAGAAGAAAACATTGCAACAATTCCTACTACATGAGAAATATTAGCTCTACTATTCACTACATATTGCAACTTACCAATCATGGATTGGTAGAGTATCTCATTGACTTTTTGTGCCTCTTTAGATAATTTGCAGCCAGTGACCATTGGTGTTCCAACAGGTTTTGAGTCATCCATACCAAAAGTCTTTAGGATATCCTTAATATATTTTTCTTGTATAATATAGATCCCATCCTTTACCTGTTGAATTTGAAGTCCAAGAAAGAACATAATCTCTCCAATCATAGAAATTTCAAACTCCTTTCTCATCTCCTCTTCAAACGATCTACATAATGTGTCATTTCCTCCAAAGATAATGTCATCAACAAATATCTCACCAATTAAAACCTTGTTATTACTATCACATTTCAGATACACATTATTATTGTCACTTGTTCTTTGAAATCCTATTTTGATTATATATGAATGCAATCTCTCATACCATGCTCAGGGTGCTTGTTTTGAGCCATACAGTGCTTTGTGCAATTTGCATACCATGTCTCGGTTAGTATTCTCAAAAAATCCTTCAGCTTTTTCAATGTATACTTCCTCTTTAAGAATACTGTTGAGAAATGCAGACTTAACATCCATTTGATAAACCTTGAGTCCCTTATAATTCGCATGTGCTTGTAGAATCCTTACTCATTCTAATATAGAAATAGGTGCAAAATTTTCACCATAGTCAATTCCTTCTTCTTGTGCATACCCCTTGAAAACTAATCTTGCCTTATTTCTGATTACATTACCATGCTTTTTCAACTTATTTATGAAAATCCACTTAGTATCGATTACGTTCTTATCTTTTGGTCTCAGTACCAAAGTTAGTGTATTATTCTTTTGAATTTGATCTATCTCTTCCTTCATTTCTTTCATCCGCTCTTCACTTTCTAAAGCATCTTTTAATTTTCTTGATTCAATTTCAAATATTAAACATGTGTTTTGTCTTACCTTGATTCTTGTTAGAACTCCAATAGTCTTATCTCCAATTATTTTGCTCGGTGAGTGGTGTCTCTTTACATACTTTTCCAATACGAGCTCGATAGCCATTGGCATCTCTTCATTTCCATCATTTGGTGGAATCTCTCTTTTCTCATCTTCTTCTTCAGTTTGTTCTTTTGGTAGGGTGTTAGGAATCTCAATTTTACATAAAAAATCTCTAATAATCTTCGGGTTCCTTCTTTCCATCTTCCTCATTCTTCTCTGCAAATTCATCAATCTTAACATTTGCACTTTCTACAATCTTGTTAGTACTATTATTCAAACATTTGTAGACTTTTCTTTTAGTAGAATATCCCAAAAATATTCCTTCATCTCCCTTATAGTCAAACTTTCCCTCTCTTTCATATTTAAGAATATAATGTACATACTTCCAAATACTTTGAAGTAACTTACATTTAGTTTGTGTCCAGACTAGATCTCATAAGGTGTTTCGTATGTTCCCTTATTTAGTTGGACTCAGTTAAGTGTATAAGAAACAGTGTTGAGTGCATCTCTCCAGAAGGTTTGAGAAATCCCATTCTCAATCATTAGTGTTCTTGGAAAATGCAAAATGGATCTATTTCTCCTTTTAGCAATACCATTCTGTTGTGGTCCTCTCGGTGTAGACATTTGCCTCTTTATACCATGTTCATTACAAAAGAGTGTAAATTCATCAGATGTAAACTCTTCACCTCTGTTAGATCTCAGACATTTCATTTGTCTCCCTATTTCTTTTTCAACTCTAGCCTTGTACCACTTAAACATTTGAAAAGAATCCAATTTTTCTTTTAGAAACATAACCGACATCATTCTTGAATAATCATCAACAAACAATATGAAGTATCTATCTCCATGGGTAGCTCTGTGTTCTCATGGGACCACATAGTTCGGTGTGTACCAATTCCAATAAAACTTGTGCAGTATAGGTTTTTCTTGTAAATATCAATTTAGTCATCTTACCTACTTGACATCCTTTACACATTACATTCTCAGGTTTGTCTAGACTCGGTAGACCTCTTACTCTGTTCCTCTTAATTACTTTGATTAAGTTGTCAAAATTAACACAACATAGCCTTTTGTGCCATAACAATACATCTTTAGTTTTAGCAAACAAACAACTTTTTATGGATGTATCAAGGTAGAATAAGTTACCTTTAGCTTTCCCACCGATAGCAATCAAAATTCTCTTCTAATCAAATACTTTAACCTTCTTATTTTGAAATTGCATTCGATGACCAGTATTGTTTAACTCTGCCACACTCAGCAAATTATATTTCAGGCCTTCAACCCAATACAAATCATCACACTTAGTATTGTTTAGTAGAATTATAGAACCTTTTCCTTTTACAGGATATGGGGAATCATTTCCAAATCTAACATTTCCACCATTATTCTCTTTCAAAGTAATAAAATTGTCAGTATCACAAGTCATGTGGTGTTAGAAACCATTGTCTATAATACATGTATCATTTTTACTTACTTGTGATATTATGGCCTTTTCTTCAATGTACATCTCTTCATCAGATTCATCTTTAATAGAAACATAAACAACCTCTATTTCATCTTCATTGGTGTCATCATTAGATGAACCTCCTTTAGCAATGTAACATGCTTTCTTTCCTTTGTTCTTGAAATCTCTAAATCTTCTAAATATGTTCTCAGTCTTGTTGTTGTTTTTGTTATCTCTTTTCTCATTATTGTTAGGAAAAATTAGAAAATATGTGACCAATCTTGTTGCATAAAAAATTTCAAAGGTAGATTACCTTTCTACTTTCCTTTACCTCTCGGTAGTCTCCTATCCAATAATGCTTCAAATTTAGCTTCATTCTTTTCATCTTTAGCATATAGATCTTCAAGCTTACTCTTACAACTATGAAACCTTTCACTAGCACTACTTGTGCATATCCATCACTAGATCTATAATATCTAGACTTCTCAATAGTCAAGGATGATTTAAATGTAGATTCAATCTTATAAGTACCAGTCAAACTATTATCAAAATAATTTAGCTCAAAAGAAATTAGCTTACTGATTGTGGCATCCAAAGTAACAACCATCTGTGGAATGGATCTCAACTCTTGAATAGAAGACACATGGATGGCATAGATAGGTTGCCTTTTTCTAACCATCTTTCTTGTAACATATTCTTCATTAATGTTTCCACCAGCACCTCTAATTGCAATAAAAATATCCTTTAGTCTTGTGCTATATGTAGTAATGTCTTCTCCTTCTTTCATCTTGATTGATTCAAACTTTCCTCTTGAGATTTCAACCTTAGCTTTATGAACATGTTGATCTCTACCAAAAACTAGAGTAAGCCTATCCTACATCTTGTTAGCAGTAGTAAAACCTTCTAAATCATTGAAATCTAGGTCAGTAAGAGTAGAAGTTATCTCTATCATCACTTGTGTATGTTCTTGTCTTTCTCTTAGCTGCTCAAGTGTTAGAGGACCAAATAGTGGAGGTGAGTAATCTTTGTCAAGATGATCCAGTGCATAATCCCCAATACTAGATATGTGAAGCCTCATTTTTTTCTTCCATGTAGAAAATTTATTCCTATTCAACTTTGGTGCTTCCCTCTTATACATGTTTGGACCTTTAGCTCAAGTACCTTTAAACTTATCTTATCAGAGCACTTTCTCTGATACCAATTGTTGGTTTGCCATACTAAAGATGTTTTATTGAGAGGGGGGGGGGATGAATCATAAAATATTGAGCCTTAGTGCTTTAAATCTAAACCTCTGATTCATCTCGGTGAATCAAACAACATGAGCAACTAAAACTTGAAAACTCTTCACAAACTTGATAAAAGCGTATAACTTAAACAAATAACATTCACATTTATCAAGAATCGCATGTAACACAATATTTAATGATGAAACCCAATTTGGGAAAAACCTCCATGGGAATTTCACCCACAAAAAGAAATACTCTTCTGAAGTATGGTCGGTTAAGAGCCAATCTTGTTAAATATTACAATACACATTTGTTATATGTGACCCTATTAGGGGATTTACCTTAGACCTATTAAGATATTCACCTTATTAGGAGTGGCTTGGTTAGAGAGATTAACCATTCATCCTAGAATGTTACCTATCTCAAGGGTTTACAAAAGGACTTATTAGGTCCACTCGGTTAAAATATTTTTCTGTTACAAAGGTTAATAAGAAATAGTGTACAAATGTGAATTGTGATTCTGCAACTATACTTTTCTTGATCAAATCCTTTTTTTTTCTCTTTGAAACTTACTGGCACCTACAACTCATCAACTCACCAGTCTCTCCTCTTGACTGGTTATCCAACTCTTTCACTACTCTTCTTGGTAGCTCTTCAACTTATCTCTTTTCCAACAACTCTGTATAAACATACATACTCATCAATATATAGGACTTTTTTTTATCTCTTAATCCTATTGGTTAGGTTTTCCCTCAATTGCACTCAACCGTCTGATCTTCTCAAATGAGATGATTCAATGTATTTGCAACTTGGTAAGCGGTTAAGCATGCCTCATGACTTCACTTTTTCTTGGAACTCACAAATTTCTTTTTTCAATTGATCTACATCACTGATTTTGAATTTTACTTTTTATGACTATAGATCTTACAACAGACTTCATTTTCATGCTTGGAAAATTCTTGATCTATGTGCCTTGCATTAAATTAATTCTTCTCCTTGTATTCAATATTTGTTCATGCTGTGTTCCTTGATTGGTGAATTTAGTGAATATCTTCACTTGGTATCTGAATTCACTTAGATACCAACCTTGCTTAGTTGTCAACTTTGCTCAGTGATTGTCTTTGCTCTGCTCAACTAAAAAATGCTTTACTGCTTGATAGATAGGTTGTTCCCTTCATCGACTTGATCTTTTCACTTTACTGACTTAAGAACATCAAATGTTAAGTAAGAAACAATTATATCAATAGCTCCTTATCATTGTCTGATCTTTATTATCTGCCCAATTAAGTTCCTCTCCGATTGATATGGTATCTTAATATAATCTAGAAATCAATTGCTTGAAATCAATGAAAAACTAACAACTTATATAATAATTCTACTTGCTTGTATTCATATGAAACTTGATCTTCATTACCATTACCTTCAATTGGTTAACATTTTTTTTTTCATTGATGTGAGCATATGTTTTAGTTTAATACTTTAGAAGTCTCAGACATACTGGTTATCACTGGTATAAGCAATATTGATAGATGTGTATGGACACTGTACGGACTTTAGGAGCATGAGAGCATAGATCTTTATAAGGTAATGAGCAGAGCTCTTATATCTAAGATCACTTTTCTTGATATAACTATGGACATAAGTTATATTTATTTTGGTAAAGACTAGTTACAAGGCAGTGACATAGGATTATGACAGAGTTGGTCTCTGATTTTTTGGGATAACTTGGATGTGAGCATGTGTTATGATATGCGTGCTTGAGGCATGGTAGAAGACATGTTGAAGAATGATATTTTTGATTCTTGGTGATGTCATTTGTGGCATGTGATCTTGCAAAGTCTTATTTGTGGCCGAATATAGTGGTGTAACATGTTTAAAGGATGACGAGCATGAATTATGTATCTTGGAGTGTAATTGATGAGTTTTAGTTGATGTTTACTTGTTTAAGGTACCATGTGTATCTTAGCAAGGGTGTATTTTTTTATTTTTGCATTGGGAAAGTCTTAACAGGCTGACCTAATTTCTTATTGTAACTTGTATAAAGGAGAGTTGTTTCTTGATGAGGTGATGTGGTAGTATGATGAGGAAGCTGTGAGATAGTAAATTTGTGAATTGTGTTGGATATAGAGTAGAGATAGTGATTATGATGAACTTTATTGGAACTATTTAGGCAAAGCAAGTTGCTATCAGTCAGCTCACTAGTTATCTGTACTTTGGATAGTGAGTCCAGAAGGTGGATTTAACCTTCTCATTTGGGTAGTGAGCCTAGACATTGAGCCTCTTATTTCTCTTGAATCCTAATAGGGTATGTCCCTTAATAGGGACTATGTACTAAATGTAATAATTAGCTCCTAACAGGGATACAATACTTTCTGTGCATTATTTGTGGGTGCTAATTCCCACTGAGTTTTTCCCTTAGTAGGGTTTTCCTTGATATAAATTGCTTGTGTTATGATGTTGCTTTTGATGTGTTTAGATTTGCATTAAGTAATTAGTTTATAAGCTTAAATTTTAATTATTTTTCTCTGATACCAATTGTTGGTTTACCCTACTAAAGATGGTTTATTGAGGAGGGGGTGAATCAAAAAATATTGATCCTTAGTACGTTAAATCTAAACCTCTGATTTAGCTCAGTGAATCAAACAAAAACAACAATCAAAACTTGAAAAATCTTCACAAACTTGATAAAAATAGATAAATTAAACAAATAACATTCACAGTTATCAAGCATCACATGTAACATAAGATTTAACAAGGAAAACTAATTTGGGAAAAACCTCCATGGGAATTGTCACCCACAAAAATAAATACTTTTCTGAAGTATGCTCAGTTAAGAGCCAATCTTGTTAAAGATTACAATACACATTTGTTATATGTAACCCTATTAGGGGATTTACCTTAGAACTATTAATATCTTCTCCCTATTAGGAGTGGCTTGGTTAGAGGGCTTAAACATTCATCCTAGAATGCTACCTTTTTCAAGGGTTTACAAAAGGACTTATTAGGTCCACTCAGTTAAGAGATTTTTTTGTTACAAAGGTTAATAAGAAAAAATGTACAAATGTGACTTGTGATTTTGCAGCTATACTTTTCTTAATTAGATCATTTTTTTCTCTCTGAAACTTACTGGCACCTACAACTCATCAACTCATCAGTCTCTCCTCTTTACTGGTTATCCAACTCTTTCACTACTCTACTCGGTAGCTCTTCAACTTATCTCTTCACTAGAAACTCTGTATAAACACACATACTCATCAATATATAGGCTTTTGTTTTTCCTCTTAATCCTATTGGTTAGGTTTTCCCTTAATTGCGCTCAACCGTTTGATCTTCTCAAATGAGATGATTCAATGTATTTGCAACTCAGTCAAGTGATTAACCGTGCCTCGTGACTTCACTTTTTCTTGGAACACTTAAATTTATTTTTCCTCTTAATCTACATCACTAATTTTAAATTTTACTTTTTATGACTGTAGATCTTACAACAAACTTCATTTTCATGCTTGGCAACTTCTTAATCTGCGTGCCTTGCATTAAATTCATTTTTCTCCTTGTATTCAATCTTTGTTCATGCTATGTTCCTTTCTTGGTGATTTTAGTGAATATATTCACTCGGTATCTGAATTTTCTCTGATACCAACCTTGCTCGGTAATTGACCTTGCTCAGTTGTCAACTTTGCTCGGTGACTGTCTTTGCTCTGCTCAACCGACAAATTCTTTACTACTCGGTAGCTAGGCTGTTCCCCTTACCAACTTGATCTTTCCTCTTTACCGACTTAAGAACATCAAATTTTAAGTAAGAAACAATTATATCAATAGTTCCTTATCATCGTTTGATATTTATTATCTTCCCAATTAAGTTCCTCTCTGATTGATATGGCATATTAATATAAGCCAGAAATCAATTGATTGAAATCAATGACAAACTAACAAATGATCTAATCATTCTACTTGCTTGTATTTATCTAAAAGATGATCTTCATCACCATTACCATCAATTGGTTAATGCATGTTTTGTCATTCATGTGAACATATGTTTTAGTTTAATACTTTAGAAGTCTCAGACATACTAGTTATCACTGGTATAGGCAATATTGACAGATGTGTATGGACACTATAAAAACTTTAGGAGCATATGAGAATGGATATGTATAAGGAGATGAGAAGAGATCTTATAACTAAGATCACTTGTCTTGATATAACTATTGACATAAGTTATAGTTGTTTTGGTAAAGACTGGTTACAAAGAAGTGACAGAGGATTATGATAGAGTTGGTCTCTGATTTTTTGAGATATCTTGGATGCAAGAATGTGTTATGATAGCAAGCTTGAGGCATGGTAGAAGACATGTTGAAAAATGATATTTGTGATTCTTGGTGACTTTAGTTGTGGCACGTGATCTTGCAAAGTCCTATTTGTGGCCGAATACAATGGTGTAATGTGTTTAAAGGATGGTGAGCATGGATTATGGATCTTGGAGTGTAATTGATGATTTTTATTTGATTTTTACTTGCTTAAGGTACTGTGCATATCTTAGCAAGGGTTTATTTAATTATTTTTGCATTGGGGAAGTCTTAACATGCCAACCTAATTGCTTATTGTAACTTGTATAAAGGAGAGTTGTTTCTTGATGAGGTGATGTGGTAGTATGATGAGGAAGCTACAAGATTTTAAATTGTAAAGTGTGTTGGATGTAGAGTAGATATAGTGATTGTGATGAACTTCATTGGAACTATTTAGGCAAAGCAAGTTGCTATTAGTCAGATCACTGGTTATTGTAAACTTCTATATCTGTACTTTGGATAGTGATTCCATAAGGTGGATTTAACCTTCTCACTTGGACAGTGAGCCTAGATAGTGAGCCTCTTATTTTTCTTGACTCCTAATGGGGTCTGTCCCTTCATAGGGGCTATGTACTATATGCAATAATCAACTCCTAATAGGGATACAATACTTTCAGTGCATTATTTGTGGGTGTTGATTCCCACCGGGTTTTTTCCCTTAATAGGGTTTTCCTCGACATCAATGGCTTGTGTTATGATGTTGCTTTTGATGTGTTCAAATTTGCATTAAGTAATTGGTTTATAAGTTTAAATTTTAATTATTTGGCACATAACTGATTCACCCCCCCTCTCAATTTTGTTGGTAGACTATTTATAAAAAGTGGTATCAAAGCTTGGTCACAGGTTCCAATCCGCTTGGGTAATGTTGAGGGGGAGATTTTTGGAAAAATGCTTAGTGCTTCCCTTGGGATTTGTGATAAGGGAATAACCACCTTATGTGGATTCTATAAGTCGAGTGACTGTATCAGGAATTGCAAGGTTGATATTTTGGTTCAATGATAATCACACTTGTAACACATCCATGGTCTACCCAACAAGATATGACACACATCCATAGGCATAATATCACAAAGAACTTCATCATGATAAGATCCTATCTTCAATTTAACTAGACATTATTCATTTACTAGTTCCTTATGATCATCCTTCATCCATGCTATTTGATAAGGCTTTGGATGCTTTAGTCTCTACAACTTCAGTTTGTCAACCAACTCCTCGGAAGCT
The DNA here is from genome assembly GCA_018584345.1 of Thuja plicata. Classification (NCBI taxonomy): domain Eukaryota; kingdom Viridiplantae; phylum Streptophyta; class Pinopsida; order Cupressales; family Cupressaceae; genus Thuja; species Thuja plicata. The sequence continues at coordinate 2,715,206 of MU228269.1, forward strand.
AGATTATCTAAACTGCCTCTGTCAATGATCACTTTGTAACATTTTCCTTCAACTTTACCCCTTTTCTTGAAAAAAAATTTAGCAATAGATCTTGATCTATCTCTTCATGATATAAGACTCTCCTTTCCATTAAGGCTTCACCATCCTCTGGTTCATTCAAAGATTCAATAGTTTCCTTCTCTACATAAGAAGATCTACCCTTATTCTCTATCCTTTTCTCAGAATTACCTTGAGTACACTCAAAGGCTCAGTGTCATATCTACCATACTTGAAACATTTTCCTCTAAACACTCTTTTGTCATCCCTTCTATAGCTACTTGATCCTCTTCCTCTCTAATAGTTTCTATCGTCTCTTTGGTATGAATTTTCCTCCTTGAATTCAGTCTTTCCTTTATTCTAACCTAGATAAGATCTTCCACCATTCAAGGTTCGTCCTCTTTGAAATATTCCACCTATTCATCTTTGTCTTTTCTCATGCCTTTTGTTCAACTTCTCCTAAGCTTTTAGGGCACATTTATAAGCTTCCTCTACACTTCAAAATTTCACCAAACTAATTGTTCGAATTAATGGGAAGTAGTACTGAGAGGGGAGGGGTGAATTAGTACCTCTAAAATGTTTAACACCTTTCTTAGTTCATTATTAGTAATCATACATTACTATATTACCGACCATTACTGTTATTCTTTCTTATGTATGTATTGTTCATTAATAATATTTAATGGTTTGCTGCATTCATAGAAACATTCATGAAAATGATAAACACATAACACAAGATATGGTATCACATAAAAATCCTATTAGGAAGTAAAAATAGTGGTGGGGATGGCACCCACAAAACTTCACTATCTGTAGAATGGAAGGGAGTCGGTTAAGGCTTACAATTTGATCACTTCTAATGATCTACCCTGTTAGGAGTATTAAGATGGAGACCTATTAAGATCTACTCTGTTAAGAGCTTTAGCAACACTGATTTAAGTGTGCACTCAGTTATGATATTTTACAATAGGACGGTTAATCCCACACATTTAGAATGATTTCATTAGTGTACTACACATTTAGAATGAGTACAAATGTTGACTTGACTACATACAATTTATAATTCCTGATTACAGATCTATTAAAGCTCTCAGAATTATAATATCACCTTAAGTGATTGATGAATACCTTTTCTCTACTTGTCAGTAGCCTCTGTTCTATTCTTGAAACTAACTTGATTCTATTTTTGTCCTTCTACATGAATTCTCTATCTGGTCTCTAGCTTTTCTTCGTGGCTACTATCTTCATTGAACAAAAACTATTCTCAATGGATTGAGTACCTATTTATACAAGTATTTGACCTATCTTGGAATCACACATTACAACGTTAACTCTTAGATCCAAGGTTTACAACTTGACCTTGATCTTTAGTTTACATGTTTTAAATCAGTAAAACTAATTATAATAAATACATTGCTTCCTCCGCACATAATGGATTTAAAAGTAAATAAAAAAGATATAAATACAACTTTAGCGATTTATCTTACATGGAAAGTCAGATCCACTTTTTGTGGGATGTAACTGACTGTTGGTTCTTGGTCATCGAGTTGAACTTGAAGTCTGTCGGTGTTCCTTTATTCGAACTGTTCGTTGGGTTCCCTTTGTCTGTCGGGTTCCTCTCTGTGATGTTCTGTCAGGTTTCACTGTTGTTACTCGTCAGATTTCCTTTAACCTTTTATTCATTAGATAACACTTAATAGTGTTTATTAGGAAACCTTAGTGTCAGGTGGTGCTATGCCCTGTTTGTCAGTGTGGAGTAAACCGATAGTGCAGATCATGTTTTTCCTTAAGTATACTAATGGAAAAATATAATGCCTTCAACCTCCCCCTTTGACATTAGTATCAAAAATTGATATGTTCATAATACTAAAGTGTTTAGTATGAACACCATGTCTGTATCCTTGTCATCATATGACTCCCCCTAACTATATGCATCGGTATAGTATAAGTATATGTACATGTATACTATACATTCTATGTTCTTTTCTTTGTTTTTACATATTATTTTTTCCTTGTATTTTCCTTTTTATTTTACTATACATACTGTTTCCTCCTTTTGATTGAGGTGAGTGAACATATCAATTTCCCCCTTTCTTTGATACTTATGACAAAAATGTACAACTTATAATATGTCAAAATTGTGACAAAATGTGTAACTTACAATGTGTCAAATACATTTGAGTGGGTTGCCTTGATATCTTCTAGCATTTTCTCCCATTTTTCTTTTAGTTGTTCTAGAGCCATGTGGTGTAGCTCTAGCCTTGCATGCATATCATAAATGTTGTCTAGGATAGACATTTCTGGGGTGGAAATTAGTGTATTTTCCTATGTCACATGTTGTTGTAGGAGTGTAAGTGTCGATAATAGCTTAGCTTGGAGCTCATTTACCTCATCTTTGTACTTCATCTCTACAAAATGGATATCTTGTCTTTGTTTCCTAGCCTATATGATTTGTTCATCATGCAATTTAAGTGCTTCTTCAGTGTTGGTGAGACTTTGTGCAATGGACTTAAGATCAACGTCAATTTTTGCTATCTTGTTGGTATACTCTTGAGTGAGTTGATCTAAAGTACACAATTTATGTATTAAGGTAATAGCTTCTGATATGATTGGATCAATTGTACTTACCAATTCAAATAGCTTAACCTTTTTTAATGCCACTTCCTGGCTTATTTTCTTTTCTATCTTGAACTCATACTTTTGTTCAAGTCTCTCTTCCATAACCTTCTCAGCATCAATATTCTAAGATGTTAATTCATCTATGAGTATTACCAATTGATCAAGCATTGGAGATTTTTGATCAATATCTATATTAGGTACAATCTGTTGAAGTATTCCTCTTGCTAATTCTAGTACCTTGGCCTCTTTTTCTGCTCTCTTCAGTTTGTCTTGAATATATTTTCTCTCACAGAGCTTGGCATACTTTGTCAATGCAGTTGGATCCAATGTCCTTGGATCACAAACTGGAATCTCAATGACTTCATCCAGAGTTACTGGATTATTATTCTTTCCTTTCTTCTTCTTTGAGATTTGTGGGGATGCAGATGTATGAACTACCATAGCTAGTTCATTTTTTCTCTCCGAAGTGGTTGGTGAAGGCCTTGTGGAAGATGCTTCTTGTGTTTTCTGCTCGAGTGGCACCTGTCAATTTTGTGAAGATGTCTCTCCTTCAACATTGAGAATCTCTGCAGATTTTCTTTTGATTTTTTCTCCTTCTCATCTTGTTTTTCTTCTTCACCTTTCTCTGTTTGTGTGTCCCCTTTTTCCTTTTGAGTTTCCTCCTTATTTTTATTAGTAGATGTATCTTTTTGATCATCGGTTGTATCCTTCTCTACAGTTGTATCTTTTGCTTCAGCATCACCCTTGTCCTTGGGTGTGCTTGTGTCCACCACTGCAGATCCATCATTAACCTCTATAATATTTATTTCCTTCATTAGTACATGCATATTGCTTTTAGTGGTTGCTTGTGATGTATTCAGAGTGGTGTCCTACTCGTTGGTTTGATCTTTTGGAGCATTGACATCTTCATCTTTTTTCACTTGGTCTGTAGGTTCTGGTTCTTTGGAGTCCATAATTGAAGTGTCCTACACTTGTTCATCAGCAACATTAATTATTGTACCATCCGATGTCTACAATTCTTGCTACTTTCATTGATCCTGAAGTGTGATAAATATGACATCATCTTTCTTCTATGGATTTTTGTCAGAGTTATAGTTAGTGATATCTTGGATGATATCATCCATGATTGTGTCTATATTTATAGGCTCATTATCACTTTTAGTGTTGTCCAAAGCAATGTGCTGAGGAATTGCATTGTCTGTCTCCTCCTCTCTATGAGGTGTGTTGGTGAGAAGTAATTGATTCTCACCACTTGTTGACTTTGCCGGTAGATCCAGAAGTTGTCTCCATTTAGTTTCAGTCATTTTTTCCAACTCTATGAATTTGTTCTCTAATACTTTGTATGTCCTTATTTTGGCTACAAATTTACTTGAATGCTTCTTGAGTATTTCTTTGATCTCTTCAACTTTGGATTCGGGAGGCATTAGTGTCACTAGTACCCTCTCCCTTGCTTCTGTTTTGGTTTCAAGAGCATATGAACATTGTTGGTATATTCGTTTACCTATCTCTTTAGGTATCTGACTGAAAAATTCTACAGGTGCATATTTGTTCTTGATCATTGACTTTATAACTGCCTCTTGTATCTTATTCTGGTCCTCTGGGTTTAGTGTATCCCATTGTCTGGTTTTCTTATCATTCATTGTACCATGTGTAGCAATGGATTCGACAGCTTCATCAATTGTTTGATTCCTGTAGTACTTCTTTGCTACATCAGGCTCATCATCTTGAGTGTCTTCTATGTTAGCCTTTGTCCTAACCAACCTTTTCCTCTTCTTTGGTGGTGTAGTTTTCACAATTTGTTGCCTTGTTCTCTTAGCTAGCCACTTCCTTATGTAGGACCTTACTTGACCTTTATTAAGGGGTGTTGTTCAGGTTGCAGTAGTTTGACTCCTTGTCCTCTACTTCTTTGCAGGAGGTGGAGGTGGAGGTGGAGGTGTATCAGATTCAGTCTCCTTAGAATCTGATTTCTTTTCTTCTTGTTTCTCAGCGATGGTGCCCTATTCATTGATTGTCTCTGGTTGTTCTTGTTCATCATCTATTACCAATAGAATCTTCTTGAGATTCTTAACCATTTTATCCTTTTTTTTACAGTCTTCTTGATTTATGACCTTGTTTTATCTTTTTTTTGGCCTCTTCATATGTTCCAAACCTTGGTTGTTTGCTATCAATGGGCTCATTTATTAATGCCTCAATTGCACTTGTAGCTTGATCAATATTGATCTCATAATCCATTGGTGCTAACCAAGATGTCCTTGGTACAACTGGTTTGATGTGGGTGAAATCTATGTCCACCATAAAACATATTTCATCTTTATGTTTTTCTACAAGTTGTTTAGGAATCCTAGTCCTTTCCATCATCTTTTCTTTGAACTCAAGGATGTAGGAAGACATAATAGACTCAAAATTGTCTCCTAGTGACTTAATCAGTTCACTAATCTGTTGGGTTACTAGTTTGGTAGTGTCCCATTTTACTTTTCCTACTGAAGGAAAGTATTCTTGAAAATAGAAAAAGATACACATGATAAGTGAGCCGAACTTACATCTGTTGGTCTTTGTAGACTTGATTATGTTCATGTTCTTGTCAAGTGTTTTTAATAGGATCTCACACAAATCCATATGAATTCCTTGTGTCACTATTTTGTAAGGTGTGCTTACTGCTGTTGCAGAAATGTTGTTCAATCTGCTAGCTTGAAATTTTTTATACCCAACAACACATGCACCAAATTTTAGTTCTTGATTGGTGATTGTGTTCACTTTGAGAGCTTTTTTGTCTACTTCTGCATTGGTGAGTTTTTCAAATTCTTTCATGGATGGATGCTTGTGTGCCCTATATTTTTTGGTTATTGGATAACTAGTGATAGCATGAAGAACATCCTTGGTTATTTTCTTGGGTTGGTCTAGCCATAGCTTCTTTTCATGCATTCTGCTCAAGACTAACCTTATCCATTCTATTTTGAATTCCCTCACGAAATGTAGGGCATTTGTTAACCCTTTGAATTCCAAGTGTTTGTGCTCTTCCTTCACTTTCCCTTCATCATCACAAATCTTCTTAAGATCTTCATCCATTTCAAGATCACCTATCTCTGCAATCTTGCAGTGAATATAAGACCTAACGTCTTCTATGAGCAAAACCCTAGGTGGGATTTTTGAAAATGCACCGATTTTAGTGGGTTTCAATGCAATTTCTAGGAAGATCTTGTACTTGGGCTCTACACATGTACTATTCTTGATCAGCTTAACCACATTCCTCTTATCATTCTTGATTTTAGGAGTTCTTGAGGTGGTTGCCATCATTTTTCAAGTTTTAGGGTATTCTAGAAATTTAGGGCTTTCTTGAAAAATGATGACATAGATCTTTTGGTGCCTTTGTTACTTACTTCAATTCACAATGGTGGTGAAAGATCTATTTGTTTTGTGCTTAGATTGATGTAAGGACGCTCTACTTTTTTCTCTTTAATCGCTTTATCTTTCTCTCTGCTTTCTCTTCAAATCGCGGGTGAAAAATGATATTACCCCATCAACTTTTTATAGAATTTCTACCCAAAGTATTTGTAATAAATTCTCAATGACTCATTGGGATATGAAGACGAGTTTCATCGGGAAGACTTTACAAAACATTGTCAGTGAAGTTGAGTTGCCCGAGACAGTTGTTAACAATATTTCTTGTACCGACAGATATTGGTATTCTATAGTGACAACTTTTAACTTTCCTTTCTTACCGATGGGTGTCGGGTTATATTGGCAACTTAGTCAATTTGTGTGTTGCCTGACAATCTCTGGTAAGTGTAGAACAAATTATCTTCTTTGTTAACCGATGATTTTCTGTATGTGTATACCGACGGGGTTGATTTCTCAGAATTGTAACAAGTAACATAATATGCATCTTTATTCATGCAAATTTTGAATTTCTATCAATTTTATAATGGAACTGATGCTAAATATGACTTGGAATAGTGTAGTTCCATACTTGTTTAGCTTAAGTGTTGGTGGTGATGTCACCAGATCCATTGGATGGGGTTTCAGCATTTGCATTGCTTGGCCCAGCTTCATCATTGCTTGAAGATTTTATCCACATTTTGTCTCTTGCCCTTAGGATATCTTCAATGGTGTTTCCATTGGGGTATGTGCTTGTTTCTGTCAATTGGTCCTTGCAACCTTTCTCGAGGTGACCAATTTTATGATAGTGCAAGCATTCCATTCTAGGGTTTGACCATCCTCTAGACCTTTTGGTCCATGCTCTCATGTAGTTTGCAACAATGTGACCATATCTACCACATGTTGTATAGTTTTTCCATGTATTGTAATCCCATGTATATTTATTACCTATTCTCTTTGGTTGATAAGGAATATTTTGACCTTTAGGATTCCATGCTTGTTTTTTATTTTTACACCATTCTACAGATGTGTGCCCATTCATCTTGTATGTAGGACAGTGTTTGTCCATGTAGGTTTCCTTCTTTGGTTGTTCTATCTTACTCTTGTATTCATAAGCCTTATGTCCTTTCTTGTTACATTTATAACAGAATCCTATGAATGTAGGTGTAGATTTAGGAATACCTTTCATTTTACCTTGGCATACATTTGATGTGTGCCCTTGCTTTCCACAATTCTTGCACGGTAGCTTTCTTGGTCTTGGATTTTCATAGATATTCTTTGAGTTTGCTTGATTGGATGATTCTCCATTTTTGGTAAAGCCTATACCATTTTTGTTGTTGACTCTTTTTTGTCCTTCAAGAAAGTCATCCATTCTTTTGTTTCTCTATTCAGCCTTTCTGATAATATCATTATGCTGTTGGTAAATTCTAACCTCATGTTTTAGCTTTTAATTTTCTTCTCTTAGTTCACCGATAATCTTTATTCTCTCAACGAGTTCCACATTTATTATGTTTTCTTCTTGACTCATAAGAATAATCTGATTTGTGAGATCATGGTGATGCTCAGCATGTCTTTGAATTTAAAATTGCTTTTCTTGTAGTTTCCCTATAATCTTCCTTCTATCATCAATAGCAAGTGTTCTTTCTATTTCAGCTTGTCTAGCATAACTCATCACATCAACCATTCTTACCATTTGGGTCTCTTGAATGATTTGTAGCATCTTTATTTGCTCTGTCAGATGTTGATTGATCTCCTTTAGATTTTTGATGTTCTCGTCTGATGTATCTAATATATTACTTGTATTTGATCTTGAAGATTTAAAGAAATCTGGAATCTCTTCTTCTTGATAATCTTTTTCATTGTTTCAGGTAGCCATACCTTTCCTCTCATCCAGCAGCTCTCTCATCTTGATTATATCTTCTTTATATTGTTCATAGAACATCTGTATCTCAATCTTTTTTTTCTGAATGTTCTTATCAAGTTTGTACTTCTCCATTTTATGATCTTTTCTCTTAAGCCTTTAGGTTTTCCAAGAAGAGACTTAGCTCTGATACCAATTGTTGGAAATAATGGGAAGTAGTACTGAGAGGGGAGGGGTGAATCAGTACCTCTAAAACTTTTAACACCTTTCTTAGTTCATTATTAGTAATCATACACTACTGTATTACTGACCATTACTGTTGTTCTTTCTTATGTATGTATTTTTCATTCATAATATTTAATTATTTGCAGTATTCATAGAAACATTAATGAAAATTATAGACACATAACACAAGATATGGTATCGCAGAAAACTCCTGTTAGGAAGTAAAAAATGCAGTGGGGATGACACCCACAAAACTTCACTATCTGCAGAATGGAAGGGAGCTGGTTAAGTCTTACAATTTGATCACTTATGATGATCTACCCTGTTAGGATTATTAAGTTGGAGACCTATTAAGATCTACTCTGTTAAGAGCTTTAGCAACAATGATTTAAGTGTGCACTTAGTTATGAGATTTTACAATAGGACGGTTAAGCCCACCTTTCTTGAAAGGATTTCATTAGTGTACTACACTTGTTAGAATGAGTACAAATATTGACCTGACTACATACAATCTATAAATTCTGACTACAAATCCATTAAAGCTCTCAAAATTATAATATCACCTTAAGTGATTGATGAATACGTTTTCTCTGCTTGTTGGTAGCCTCTGTTCTGTTCTTGAAACTCACTTGATTCTATTTCTGTCCTTCTGCATGAATTCTTTGTCTGGTCTCTAGTTGCTCTCCGTGGCTACTATCTTCATTGAAAAACAACTATTCTCAATGGATTGAGCACCTATTTATACAATTATTTGACCTATCTTGGAATCACGCATTACAATGTTAACTCTTAGATCCAAGGTTTACAACTTGACCTTGATCTTTAGTTTGAATGTTTTAAATCAGTAAAACTAATTAAAACAATAATAAATACATTGCTTCCTCCGCACATAATGGATTTAAAAGTAAATAAAAAATATATAAATACAACTTCATTGATTTATCTGACGTGGAAAATTAGATCCACTTTTTGTGCAATGTAACTGACTGTCGGTTCTTGGTCATCGGGTTGAACTTGAAGTCTATTGGTGTTCCTTTGTTTGAACTGTTCATTGGGTTCCCTTTGTCTATCAGGTTCCTCTCCATGTTGTTCTATTGGGTTGCACTATTGTTACTCGTCAGGTTTCCTTTAACCTTTTTGTCATTGGATAACACTTAACAATGTTTATCGGGTAACCTTAGTGTCGAGTGGTGTTGTTCCCTGTCTGTCAGTGTGGAGTAAACCGATAGTGCAGATCATTTTTTTCCTTAAGTATACTAATGAAAAAATATAATGCCTTCACTAATCTCATCTTGAATAGATATCCTCAAACCATTCAAGTACCTCACAACTCTTTCAACCTCATCATCAAAATGAAAAAATCTGATATCCAACATATAAAATTTCTCATTATACTCCTCCACAATAAGATCCATTTTCTTTAGATTCTGCAACTTTCTAAATATACTTACTATGTAATCAACAAACAAAAACTTAGCTTTCAATTTGTTCACCATCCTATCCCATGATCTAATTTTATCTTTTCCTATTAGTTTGCATATGTTCCCACCATAAAGATGGATCTCATCTCAAATTTGTGCAATGATACTTCACCTTCTTTTCTTCATCTATACTTTCATAATCAAAGTATTTCTCCATCTCTGTAATCCAATCTAACAATTCATGTAAATCTAATTTACCATCATAATCAGGTGGATTGAAATGTGGTCTTGCATTAACTCTAGCTAGGGATTTTATAAACCTATCATTTCCATGTTCAAATTGATGCTCAGGTTTCTCTTCACCTCCTTTGGCTTCTTCTTCATTTATTTCTTCTTTTTCATCACTTACATCGTCAATATGTCAAAATCTTCTTTGGGTTGTCTCCACAGATTATGAACTAGCTGCAATTTGTTTCAATATATCCAACACAAATTGATTTGCATCTCTCCTTCTAGCTCTATAATTTCCTTTGAAATCCATCTTACATGAATCCTCTGCAATTTGGGGTTAGATACTCTCTTTGTCATCCCACAAAAAATCACTCTAGGACTTTACAAGCTTAGGAACCACGATCTACTCCAATAGAATCAAAGACTTGCTCTGATACCACTTGGTGCAGTCAAGGATGGAGGAAACTAAAAGAGATCTATCCAATCCTCACAGCATGAGTCACACAATGGAAACAACAAGTAATGACATAGAGATATGCAAGATCATTCTTCTTTATTATTTAAAAATAATATAAAAAGGGTCTATAACATGAAGTCATACATGTTAGGCATGCAGGCCTGATTATAATCAGAATTATTTATAATATCCTTAGAATTCAGCTACAACAAGATAATCTTATGAGAGCTTCCCTTTTCTAGTTATCCACTACTACCCTTAAGTGACAAATTTATAAGCTTATAAATCCTTCACAAACAATATGTCAGCCTAGAAAGATCACATTTTCTAAGAACACTAAAATGTATTACAAAATATAGGTCAGGACCCAAATCATCAGGATCTACTACCAATGAAATAAATAAGAATCATGATCCCTCATTTAGGTTGGCCACAAATATAATATCATCGATAAATGAGTCATTAAGCTTTTTTGATTGGGAAATCATTTGCAAGATCAGAAAATCAAAAAATAGCCAGAAAACATGAAGAACAATATAGTCCCACCAAGAATATGCAAGATCTCATGTACAAAGTAACCAAATGAAGTGAAAACCTAGGAGAAGGTTCCACATGATGCCAAGAACACACTTTAAGGATCACAACTACAAAGCATCCAAACTGAACGAACACAACAAGAAACTTAGAGACTGTTCTGAGACTGATCAAACAAAAAAATAGAAAAGAAATGTTTTTGGTTGATGCAAGAATGCTAAGATCCCAAGATAATCTTACATCATTTCCTTATGTATAGATTTATTATCATTTTATGGTTGTGATTTTATTGGACTGAATAAATGGATTCTTTGGAAATTATCACTCCATCATAGATGGATCTTATTTGAACAAAACCTATTTTGTCTTCACTAATAAATTCTGGGAGTATATGTTGGATTCTGCTAGAAAGAGTTTTTGTTAGGATTTTATAGAGGGTGTTACAAAGTGATATGGGCCTAAAGTCATAAAAGTTCTTAGTATTATCATTTTTGAGAATAAGAGTTAGGAAGGTGTTATTATTTCATTTAGAAATTTTCCCAAATTCCTCACCCCCTCCATGGCTCCAACAACCTCATCCCTAATAAAATGCCAACACTTTTGAAAAAAGAATACTGGGAAACCATCAAGCCCTTGGGCCCTATCCGGTTGCATCTCCATTACTATCCTTTCTATTTATTCCTTAGTAAATTTTATATTAAGTGCCTTGATTTGGCCTGTTAAGATAATCTTAGGTATGTTTGCTAGGATCTTCTTTTGATGTCCTAAATTTTAGCCTTCCCAGTTATTTAGAATGTTCTCAAAATTATTAAAAAATTCTTGAACAATACCCTAGGGTTTTTCAATGAATTTTCTATTCTTGTTTATTATCTTGATTATCCTATTAATATTCCTCTGTTTCTTAGTACTATTATGAATTTATTTTGTAGTTTTGTCTCCTGCCTCAAGCCACGTTTCTCTAGATTTTTGGCACCAAAAGATCTCTTCCTTAGCAAATATTTTTTCATTTTCATTCAGTAGTTTCTTTTCCAAGTGGTAAAGGTCTACATTCATCCCTTTCTCAATTACTTCATTGTTCACCATTTCTATCTCATTCTCAATTCTTATTTTTGCTTCAAAGATGTTTCCAAAGTTGTTCTTATTCTATTCTATTAATTATTTTTTAGTATCTTCAATGTTGATAGTAGACAATAAAGTTTTGATCCAAACACCTCTTCCTAATAGAAAAATTCCATCAAACTTAACATTCTCTCATCTTTTAACCACATCTTTTCAAATTTAAATGAACATTTCCTTGGTTGTAGATCCTCAATGATGTTCAGGAGAACATGGAAATGATCCGAGCCCACCCTTGGGAGAAATTATCCTGAAAGGGTGAAAGGGAAATCTATCAAGCTGCCCTTAAGGAATATTTTATCTATTTTTTAAGCTATGTGACTATAATCCAATCTCCAGTTGTTCCATGTTAATGCATCCTTATCTATTATAATTTCAAATAGGTTATTTTTCTTTACCCATTCTCTACGATTGATTGTTGATTGGGCTTCTCTACTGATGTCTCTCCTCTTCTCTCTTAGATCCAAAATTTCTTTACAGTCTCCTCCTTTAATTCTGACATGATTAGATATAAATTTCAAGTGTCCTTCTATCTCCTTCGAGACCCAAAGCTTATCCTTATTTTGAACTGGCCCATAAACATTAATTACAATGAATTGGAGGCTTCTCTTAATGCTTCTGAACAACCCACTTATCTAGTAATGTTGAGCCTCAAATTTAGAGAAGGATACTACTCTAGGGTTCCAAATAATAGCCACTCCTCTAGAGGCTCCATGATTTGGGAATCCTTCCTTGTTCAGAACACCTAATTTTTTATTTAAGCTATCTATTTCATCTTGATTAACTTTAGTTTCTTGTAGTGAAATAATCTCTTCCTTCATCTTAGATATGCAACATTTTACAATCTGATGCTTGTTAGGGGAATTCATGCCCCTAAAATTCTATTTAATGTATCTCATGGACCTATGGGAAGGAACTTCCCCTTCCCAACCTTAATTAGAGTAGAGATTTTAGTTTGGTCTTTTGCATTACCAGCCTTGGCCCTTAATTCTAAAATTGATTTTCTGCCCCTTTTTTATTAATCTTAGAACAATCAGGGGTCTCATTCCCTATCTTTGATCTTGCCACTTCCAAGTGTTTTTCCTCCTCCTCTTCTTCTTTCCTTCCTAGTTCTATAATATCTTCCATAATATCCATGTTGTTACCCTCCTCCTCCTCCTCCAACTCCATGATTCTTTTAATTATCTCTTTCTTTTCCTTGGAAATTTCTATATTAATGAAGTCATTAATTATCCCATCCATTATGGTATCTATTACCTCATTGAATACATATTATAGACTCAAATCCACCATTCCCTCTCTAGCCTCTGACATATTTTCTTCTACATTGTCTTCTTCCCCTCCATTGTTATCCGCTACTGGGGGACTCTCTATACTACTCTCAACACCATTATGTTGTCCCATAATATCCCTATTATCCTCAGCACTCCCTTCCCCTCTGACTTCCATCCAAGGGGCCTCCATTATCCTTTCTTCTTTAATTTCACCTTCCTCAACTTTTGTTGTTGCTACAAAGATAATCCCTACCTTGGGAGCATAAACATCCTTTGTCTCATGTTTTTTTTTATTTATACTTTCCTTCTTCAATAGATCCCTTTCTATCTTAATCCTTTTATAATACCTCCTTTTGTGACCCTTGAGAATTGTTGGCCCTTATTTCCTTTATACTCTCCTCATGTGTCCTCTTAACCATGGATGATTCAGTGTTATACTCCTACTGAAATGATACAATATCCTCCTGAATTCTGTGCTTAGGGGAGCTTGATGAAATACTACCCTACCAATCCACAAAAACCTCCATTTCATTTCATAAATCTTATTTTGACTCTCTCTACATAATTAGGGCTAATATCCATAGACTGTATTATGTTTTTGCCTGCATTACTCTATTTTTGGTTAGCCTCAGTTGTAATTTTATTAATTACTTTATTGTAAGTAGGGCCCTGGTAGAATGTATGTTTGATGGTGTATGTGGAATGTTGTGTTCTTAACTCTACTAGTTCAAGGTTTTTTTCCCTAATCTCCATTTCTACAAGTATTATAATGTCAGAATAAGATAGGAAATTATCTTCCATCCCTATGATGTTACCTAATCTATTTCCTATTTCCTTAAGAATTTCATTATGAATAAATTCCACAGGGAGATTAGGAAGGCTAATCCATATAATAAGTTTAAAATACTGAAGCCTACTAGGGTCAAAGTTGGGATACCAATCATAGAATTTGAAACTATATCCTTTATAAAAGATATTTTTTCCAAAAAAGAACTCTCATTTTAATATTACACTTTTATAGTTAATGTATAAGAAATTCTCTAATAGGATAGTAATACCTACCTGACCCTCATAGGTCTCCTCCATCCATTCAACAATGTCTTCCACATGATGCCCATATCTACACCACCAAGAAAAAAGAACATGAGATCTACAGTAATTTATCATTCAATCTTTATATTTTATTTTAATCACTGCTATGATGAACTTTTCCTCCTTATCCATGGATTGAGCTAATTCCCATAATGACCATACTCACATTTGAAGTTTAGGCATGGGTTCCTCTGCATTTTGCATTGTTGTCTAATATAGAGAAGTAGAGGATTTGAGTTTGCCTTTGCAACTTGGTATATTATCATTTATTTTCTCAACTAGGGTATTCCCTTTGCAATGAGATTTTTTCTGCATGATGTTCCTCTGCAATAGATCATTACCAAACGTAGACCATGGGACCTAGGGTAAGAAAAAATATTCCCTAATTTTAATTTATTTGTACCTGTGGCAAATCTTGGGGTTTTTTATGTAATGGGGATCACCCAAATTTGATTTCTACCTCCTTTAGATGTTTTTCAACCAATAGGGTTTCGTTTTTAAAAACCCTCCACACTTTCCTAGAGAGGTTAAAACTTATTTCTGATAGAGGTTTGAAAGAGTCATCAAATTTGACTTATTATGACCACTAGAAGGAGGAAGTAGAGGATTCCTCTTACCCAATTTGATGAAGTTAGCTCCAGAAGAAAAATCTAGGATCCTAGATGTGTTGGAATTGCCCATATTTTGGAAACCCTTTAACTATTAAATGACACAATCACATGATCAAAACCATGAAAACTTAACCCTTACTTTTCATGCGATGTTGTGAAAGTCTATAACTTGACTGCCACACTAACCTCATCACAATGTCACAATGTAAATCACTAACTTGACTTTATCCCCACGACCTTGCTCACATGACTTAACTTAACAACCTTTGCGACAATGAAACTATTTGATATAACATGACAAAACCCCTTCTATAATGTGATATAAAGAACTTAACACCTTCACGAGATTGCAACCCTTTAGAATTGACATTTTATAATCACATGAACTTGCACTCGACTATTTATAAGACATTGCTAGTTCACATAAATAAAACCTTTGACCAAACAAAAGTTGCAAATAAGTGATAAAACACAACAAGATATCTACCTGCCATGACACGTCACAACACATGGAACAATAAGAAAAAAACTAGCTTGGACCTCATGCATTTTTTAATTCCAACTCGAGTGAAAACCTCAATCACTTGACACGTGAATTTTTTTTGCAAAGAAAATCATTCTAATACCAATCTTGATGGAAAAATTCAAATACTTAACCAAACTTTTAACGTTCCAACATTATCCAAAATAAGTAAATACCCTATTAGAAGTATAAACCTATTAAAATATATGGGGAATGTAGATACATTTAGACTCACTTCCTAGAGATCACTTCTCAAATAAAAAAGCCTTGGGCTACAACCCTCAGGAAGGTTCATTGCCTTACAATTCGATCACTACAATGATCTAAGATTTTGTGAACTTTGAATTGACATCTACCTCATGTCTGGTATAGCTCTAATGTAGCACAATGAAAATCTCTTTCCAACCTCTTGTTAAAACACTTTGTATCACTAATGAATCAGGCTCTTCCTCTTCTAGCCATGTCTAACATTCACATCCATGATCCACACCTCTATTTTTCCCTAATTCATCATCTTATACCAAGAATTAGTTTGTCAAAATATAATTCACAATCTCTTCAAATAAATGCGCTAAATCTCATGTTTCAAATCCATCTCTGACCATCAAATCATAGCCACAACCTATATCAATGACCTCAAGATCATAAATCTCCCAGATTTCATAATTTAGCACTTGCACAACACTATTTACCAACTAAGTCAGCCAAGAACAATAATAATAATAATAATAATAATAATAATATTATTGACCAAAATTTCTACCAATACGATCCTTCTGATCCATGTGTATACCCAAATCATCAATAACATACTTCAAGAAAATCCTATTGCATCATTATAAACACTTAAACACACATATCCATCACAACCATTGGATTTACCAACGCTTTTTCACCAAACTTGAAGAACCCTGCCGACAAGTCTCTGAGACAATTTAAATATGCCATACAAACCTCTAAAATAGAAACCCTCTAAATTGAGGACACTTGAGTATGTCCCAAACACACTCCTAGGTTCACTCCATGAAATTATAACTTTATTTTACATATCAAACCTCTTTCTGTCTTTCTGTCAACACTATCTATCACCGTGTCTGTCAGTCACCAATTCTAACCTTGTCTCATGCTCAAATATTCATGATATCCTATGAAACTTGGAGTGAACTAAGTTTCTCTTCAAAAATTTAAAAAATGCACAAAATCATATCAGTAATATTTGATTCTCACCAAACCTCTAAGCATCTTGTTCCATTAGCTAACCTGCAACAATTAAGTTAGCAACAAACAAATATATCTTCTAATAATATCCCATGATTCCTCTGATATGTTGACATAAATGATACACACCCAACATGAAAATATGTTAATAGTGGGTACCATGTGGTTGGGTGGTGTGCAATCCACCATTGGGGACTAGTGTATATATTCAAGCACTCCTAGAATTTACACAATAAACAACTTTCACTGCTATCATACCCATAGTGTATTCATGTTCATCATATTGCAATTATAATACTTTGTGATGTACTTGATAATGTATGGATGTTTATTGTATTGACATTGAGTGATTAGATCCTTAATACGAAGAAATTTAATATACTTATATTAAGTCAGATGATTGTGTAACCATGCGTTTAATTTTATTAAAATTTACATTAAGTTTTCCTTAGTTTCTAAGTGAAATTCACATAATGGTGCATGCAGTTGTCCTTTACTGCATGTGTTGTTTGGCCCATCCACCTGGAAAATAGTATTTCCACCTCACTAGTTTGAGGCCATCTCAAGCCACTAGGTCAGGATTACTATCGAATAACACCTCCACCTATAGAATATTGCCTACATCTTTCAACATCTTTTCCTATCCATTAACACTTGTGCTACTACTAGATGAGGCATTTATTATGAATTAGAGCTTGTGCTTGTAGTTAAACACCTGCACAAATCAATGCCTATTCTTTTCTTATAAGAGTTGATGTTTTGGGTTTACAAATAAATATTAGGGCTATATTGTTTAGTGTTGTAATTGTTCTAAAGTCGGTTTCTTATTTGTGCTTGTTCATATTGTAATTATTCCATAATGACCTTCTTAAGAACATTTGTATTTTGGTGTTTAAAATGAACCTTATGTTTAAATATTGTGTGATGCATAGGTGGTATGTTAGGATGGGGTTATTTCTTAAACAAGTTGTTCTTGGACTCTTCAATAGTGTTCTTCACTCAAAGTGACCCCAAGTGCCAATATTTCTCTAACCTATCACTTTGACTTCCCCCAACTCCCTTATTGTTCTAGGAATTCAAGATGGCTTAAAATTTTATTTTAACAAGGTTCAAAAGGTTCTTTAAGTCCCACTTCAATATTTTACCCCCAATCCTCACTTTAGGCTCTCAATCCTCGTAGCCCTAATCAGCAAGTAAAACCAACATAAATTTTTGTTTCCCAAAAAAACTTCCAAATTAAATTATAGATTCAAACACCCATTATCCTTATACAAAACATATAAAAATATTTTGTGTTGGTACTTTGGACCAATTGTCCCAAAAAATGATTGTTCCCTCTTTCCAAGAGGGGTAATTAAGTGCATGTACAAAGAAAGTATACCCAAACACTATGAAAATCTCAAAAGACTCATGAAATGATTCCAAACCAAGGAAAATCCAATCAATTTGGGCCCTTGACCCCTGCAAGTATAAAATCCCCAATTAGGCTTAATGTATGACTTACAAAAACTTGTAGGCTTAACTAGTGGTGGATTCACCATTAATAACCCATCCTAAGACAACCAGATGTGGTCCTTCTTAAGGCCAATTTATCGCTGCTGCTTTGTTCCAAACAATTCCTTCAAGTTTCAACATACAAATTCAGTGATCACCTATCCAATTCAACTCTTATGCAACATATTATGGTAGTAAAATATTTTACATGTCAATTATGCATCATTCCAAGAGAAAAAAACAATCAAATTCATGGAATGATGCTCTTACATTAAGGAATTTGTCAAAACTACCAAGGAAAATAGTGACTTAATGAGGACAATCAATGCCAATGGATTGAAACTAAGCCAAATAAACTTTCAGATCACCCAAAAATGTTTAAAATTATTATAAGAACACCTCTAATGCATCTTGAAACACAATGGAACTCCTATACAAGTAAAACCAAACAAAGAAGATATAAAATTATGAGATTTATTGCATATTCTGAGACAACCCGTATAATAGTTAATCCCCTGATAGCTTCTGACCATACAATGGCCATAAGAGGATTTATAAACATCCACACAAACTTCCTCAACCAATTTGGACTGGTTTCATTTCTTAGTTAAGAGTAAAAATCCCCAAATCAACTTTCCCTCCCAATCTCTCCTAGTTGTTAGAATTGAAAATTTTGAATTTTGAATTTACATTTTATTGCATATTACTATTAAAAACATATCAAATTATATCCCAATAAACTTCTTATTGTTTATAAGACCTAATTGGCCCTATTAATCAACTTAGATACCTTGTTGGCACTATTGGCCACCCTTACATCATTTTGGGTCCGAAGTCCTTTGCCAGGACTTCTAGGACTTATAACATTTTTATCAAATTGACTATTACATATTGCTATTATTGGCTTCAATATCTCCAAATTTACATTTAAGGATGTCTTTGATCCTTTGTATTCAGTAGGTATCATGATGACCCTTGGAGTTTGTAGAGGTTCCCCTGCACCATTATGGAACTCTTGGAAGTATTTAAAAGTTTTATGTTATTCTTGTGTATGTATTGTTGAATTGATCATCTCCACTTCTTGATAAAATGATGCTAAGTTATGCTTGATTATGTATTTAAGTTATGTAATTGATGAAAAATGGTTATTATGTCTCCATTAGCATATATTTTGTACTTCATTTTGAGGGTTCCTTGGTAGGGATTTACATAATGGCCCTCGACACTATATTAGGGTCACATTGTGCCCTTGGTCTATCATGTGAGGACCCTTTCCTGTACCTTGAAAATATAAAAAGTCTAAAGAGTTTGGTATCTCATTGACGAAAGACTCACAATAGAGTTTCCTTAAAAATTATAGAGGTACCTCATGATTATTAGATGAAGGCTTATCAAAAACCATCCATTGTAACGCCCCACCAGGGAACCCAAGAGACTAACCTAGAACATGATACTATGTGTGCTGAATATTTTTTTTTTAAGTTAACATAAAGAGACATACATTAATGCGGAAGAAATTACCATTTATACACATTTCTTACACTCACATAGATTACACGACTCAAGGGTTCCATGTCATTGAATTACTTAAAGCGAAACACAACTAACAATATACAAAATATTCCATCTGATTAGATAAAACAAATACAACTTACAAAACCATATTTACAAACCTCATGGATAACCATGAAACAACCATAAACTCACATCCATTGCACATGTCGTAGGGTATGTGGTAATCACTCTAATCTACTTAATATACAATATCCAGATTAGGTATCACATGCGATACTCTAATACAAGATTTACAATAATGAAATTACATAATAAATGATGGAGTAACATAAAGAGCTCATCTGCAAAGAACCATCAAGCACTTGGTACAAGGACATCGAATCTCAATGGGTAAAGAATCACTACCACCCGTTCGTGTGGAACCACAAAGGTCCACCCCACTATGCTGAGGAGATAACAATAGACCCCAATCGGATATCAAAAACCAATAAGGAATAACCACTAAGAAAGGGATCCTGAAATATCTCTAATCAAGGTGTACTACACATAAAAGGTAAGACTCACTAATCTAAAGGCAACTAACACACATAGGAATCTAGACTGTGTAAAGGAAGGTGTCATCATGTACGTCTAACCCTTAAGTTAAGTCCTAGCAATCCCAATGGATTTCGACACCTAAGTGACCATACACGGAGCCAATGACCTCTCAAACTGACAAGGCCACTAACTATGCCAGAACCCGTGCCTCGTAAGGGGGCAAGCATTATCTCATCCTCCATCTCATTCTTTACTAGCACTCAAGCATGGGTGAGGAGACGCATATCTTATTAGTTCATTTTAATATCTCTCACTATGTCTTTATTTATCACTTATTAAGAAAACTCTACAATAAGCAATCCAGTAGTCACTTACGGACATAGAACTTATTGCAAGTCACCCCTACTACACATCTAGGTAACCTAACCTAGGCTCACAGATCCTAATAGATCTAACATAGGTCGCAACCAAAAAGTATACCCCAAATCCAGTATCCCATACAACAGGAACGGTCACATATAGGTACACAATCAGATAACAAAATCGAAAGGGTCACATGGTCAGTTTAGGGTAATAACATAAAGCACACATGCCATAAAGTATTAGAAATGCTAAACACTCCCCCCGGACTCTATATACATCCTAGGTCATATAATGCCCCATAATAACATATATATGCAAAAGAGAACCATAAGAATGCATAGAACAAAACATCTTAAAGAACTAGAAAAACGAACTATAAACATATGATCATTTACAGTTAACTCAACTAGGAATATTACTTAATACAAAATCTAAAAAAATCCACAATTTGTTAAATTCTATTAGTTAACATTCCTCTTTCTATTCCAAATACACACATTATAAATCAATTATAGTATGAAATAATCCTATAGTGAATTGATTATAATATGCATTAATTAAATCATAATTAAGTATAATGTAGATTAATTAATTATTAATTAACTACAATTCTACATTAATCATATTTAAAAATTAACAACACACAAACTAATCTAAAAGTTCATATTCAATAATAATATATTAATTAAAACTAACAATGTCATCTAAAACTAGTTTGTAATTAAAAGTATATTAATAAACCTTTATTAATAAGTTAAATATTAATAAAACCATTTATTAATAACTATATATATATAAATTAAAAATTAACCAAATATATAAATTAGTTAATAAATATATATATTAATTAAAAACTAAACTATATATATATATATA